>OX596282.1:13502500-14102500 GCA_951394225.1 Harpalus rufipes | reverse complement strand
TTCATCTTAGAGGTTGCAATAATTCTCTAAAAACGAATTTTTTATAACGTTATGAAATAACGTAACGTTTGTTAACGTTATTCCCATCCCTGTTTCAGATATTTGAAAATTTGAACTAAAATCAGTTTTTCGTCTGTATCTAATAGATCCCGACAGTGGTCTTCGACTTCCGAATTTTAATATTCTTACCAATCTATTTTCAAATGTTTTTGCAAGGCCAGTGCTGAATCACTTAAACTTTCCTGAATTACTATTTTGAATGGAAATAACTGCTATACAATAACAATCCATGTATAGTTATTTATCTAAACTTAGTCTTTTTTCTTTTCAGGTCGTGCGCGAGTGAACGAACTAACAATGTCAGTGTTGTGGACCTTGATTTTCATCTTCTTCCGGTGTTCCCTCGCCCAGGAAGCCCCTCACAACGAGCAGATCTCTGAAGGTAGGTTCTTCTTATAGTTGTTACAGATGTTGAGATTGAGACAGCTCAGCATAGCAAAAGTTGTGTTAAAGAAACTAAGAGTAGTTAATTTAAGTTCTCTTCCCATCTCAGTTCTCATAGAATACCAGACAGGATACAGAGCAAGTTGCTAATGGGGTCTTTGTTCAAGTTAGGGTAGTTTCCACAGCACTTAAGAGGAATTAGGACTGTTTAGCGCTGAAATTGACAATAAATTTATAGACGGTTACTACATTTTCCTAAAATGTAAGCATGATTTTACAACGAGCCAAAAAATGTAGTTAGTTCAAAAACTAGATAAATTCAAATTAATTATTTACTTGTACAGAAGATTTTTGTGAAAAATTCATGGACTTCACCGAATATTGAACCCAAGACCTTCTTATGTCTATTTAATAGACTGCTTTAGTTTATAATATTATTACTAAAGTGTAGTTCTTTAACAAATATCGGATTAGTTCTCAATGCTCTGAATAAGAGTATATATTCTTCTAGACTAGTATTAAGGTAGGTGAAGAATTTACTCATTTCAATAAATTTCGTAGCTCAGTTGGCAGAGCACCATACTAGACATAGTAAAGTTCTGGGATTAGCTCCCAGAAAAGTCCTTGGATTTTTTTATTTTGTTTTTTTTTGTGGTATTCAATACTTGAATCGATCATGATTCTAAATGTTTTTATAATATAGTATACAGGATGACACTGAAAAACGGGCCATTCAATTATTTATTTTTTATTCACAATTATTTTTAATTTTTTTTTAACTTTCATATTACAAGGGGATACTCTATATATTTTTTATATATTTGGAATCATTGTAAAATTCAACGATATACTTGAAGTATATTTTTATTGAAGAAATTAATTACAAAAATATAAGAGAAAATTATGAATAATTAATCTGCTAAGCTATGGTATCAGGCAGTAAATTATTTTTGTAAAATTCTATATTTTGTTACAAAAAAATGAGCAATTTTCTATCAGTCCCATACCATAATACTAGGGCTTACAGCCTGATTTTTGTGACACTTGTTTAGAAAACGATCAAAACAATTTTCGTTTGTGTACAATAAATTGTAATTTTGATATTCACGTGAACATTGATTCTGAATCAGTATTATATACGAAACAATAAATTGAAATGTCAAGAATGTATCATAAACTATACAATTTTTGGTATTAAGATGATCAACATTGTATTTTATGGAAAACAATAATTGTTTTAAAATATTGTATTCTGAACAATAAACTGAGCTACTTGTTACGAAAACAATAATTTTTAAAATACTATCTAAATTTTGAATAATAATAAATACATTTTTACCTCTCGCTAAGAGAGGTATTGGATTCATGCTAAAAATCGCATATCCAGATTTTATTGAATAAGCACGTTTTAAGGTCCCTACAATCCGATTTTAACATTTTTACGATGATGTCTGTGTGTGTGTGTGTGTGTGTGTGTGTGTGTGGATGTGTGTGTGTGGGATGTTGGAAGGACGGTTACTCAAAAACTATAAGACTTAAAATTTGTTTAACAACGTATTTCCCAATCGGACATTCATGGGAAGATCTGAAAAGGTTTTGGTAACAATTGGACAACCGGAAGTAGAAGATTCTTGAAAAAAATCTTCTAAATATTATTTTTTGAAAATTTTTCTTGATAATATTAAAGAAAAATAAATTCTCTTTCTGATACATTTAAATATTTTTATACATATTTTATAGATTTAAAGATAAAAGGAATATAATATATAAAATAATGTTGTAATTAATTTTACAACCGAAAGGATGCCATGAAAAATAGTTGCAAATTTAAATTATTTGTAACTGGCAGATAAATGTCAGTGTCAGAAATAATGAGTAATGAAAGAAAAATGTATTTGGAGAATCCCTTAATTCTTGATCTGTGACTATTATGGAGATGACAAGTCTAGGTTGAAGGACTTAAATTTGTTTCAAACATTATGGGACATTGTACACCAGTACTATAGACTAGAGTAACTTTGAATTGCGAAAAAGCTATCAAATTCTTCTCAAGTAAGTTGTAAATATTGACAAAATTACACATCGATATAAGAATAATCGGAGTGCAATCTATCCGTCACTTTATTAAAGGGAATTAGTGTTATTTAGATATAACATGTATGAAAAAATAAAATGTAAAAGAAGATATGTAAGAATAGATGCACAATCCATATATACATTTTAGACCGCCCAAAATTAATGTTTTTAATAGAAGAATATGAAGAGAAAGTAAACAACGTTGTTCGAATTGAAAATTGCAGTTACCAGCCTAATATTTATATATGGTAAACTCTACTTTGTAATTTATTGTAACATAATTTATGGTAAAATATCTTCATGTTGAGACATGCTATTATTGAATAATAAAGTAGTTTATACGTCATAGATTTATATGAATATATTATTTGTATTTATAAAAATATTCTTTGCTTTATGCATACAGCCAGGTAAAATATACGGCGAGAGGTTATGTGCTGGCCACATCAGATTTTTTATTACATTAATTAGTGCTATTATCAGTAATATATAGCCAATGTAGATACATATGTTTAATTTACATTTATGAATTAAATAATTTCAACATTGTACTCAATTAAAAAAAAAACTTCTACAAAAATAAACATAATTTTTTTGTTTTACAACAATAAAACTATGTATCTTATCGGACTGTATATTCTTTATTCATTTGTAAAAATTATATTTTTTTCAATGAAAGAAGTTATCTATTGATGCTAAATAGTGTTATTTTTTATATCAGTTAGTGGATGCTTATTTCTGGTAACAAATTTAATCAATAATTATTATATGATTATTTCAACAAGTTTGTACTATTGATGAAGACCAACAGAAATACAAATGAATTTTTCAGTAGATTTAGAAAATGGGAATCTTGGTATTTGTTATTATTACCAGACAGATAAGCTGTAGTTAATTTGATTAAATTGTAATACGATATTAACTACTTTTATTTTTATGTTTTTCGCCAATTCTCTTCCTCTCTAAATAACCCATTTCAAGAAGAAGCTAGTATCCACCAGCAACTCATGTATTAAACAAAGAATGAATTCGTTTTCTACAGGTTTCGACTCATCAACCATGGATGAATACAAAGCGGAAAGCAATTGTCATTTTGTAAAAATACACATAAGTAACGAAATAATCTTAAAAGTATATTTCTGCCGTCTTAATTTGCAGTCAAGGAAAAAGTATAGCACCTACCTATGTGAATCGTTTTAAAAACTCTTTGCATACTCATATTTTATTCCTTCTTTCCACTCGTGTGATTACGTCACGTAACTAATGAGATGGTTATAAAACTTGTTACGTAAATATATGTAAAAATATTTTTGCAAAAAATATGATTATTGTTTATTGTTATCCTAAAAATTTAATGTAAATCTGAATACTCATTGTAGTATAAATGCTTACCTATGTAAGATTAATGCCTTACCGTAGAGGATAATATATACACTGCCGTCCACAAGTATTGCATCGCTTCGTGATATTTAGTGTTCACTCTTACCATTATATCTAAAGCTTTTTTATTGCAATGAGTATGTATATAATATGTTTCAACATTTAGTTACTATTTTCATTACTCAATTTATCTCCCAATCGTGCAGTGTGCACAAAAATACAAAAAAAAAACGCAACGTAATTTTCAATAAATTTTGTTTGGCAAACTTATGCAAGTTTATGTCAAATTATTCCCATTATTTCATTTTTTGTTTAATCAGGTTAACATGGGTTGATTAGTTACCAATATAGGTCCAGGTAAGATCGAAATATTGAGCAGTAGTCAGTAGTACTTACAGACCGAATTCAGAGTGCAATTGCTTTTAATTAATGGCTCCTAAAAGACGAAATACTGAAATTAGTATAGCAGCCCGGTCTGCAATTATTACATTTCAGAAGGAATGTTATTCAGCCAGAGAAATATCGGCGTAGGCCAGTCTACAGTTGCGCGCACGTATCAAAGATTTACGAAAACGGGGCAGTTATCTTCACGTAAGCGATCGGAATGACCTCGAATAACATCGCAACAAGAAGATAAATTTATTAGAATTACCAGCAAACGGGATAGATTTAAAAATGCACCCCAAATTCGTGACTAATTAATTGCCACGCGTAATTCGCCTGTGTCCGTAACAACAAGTAGTATGACATGTGTAGATTACGAAACAGAAAGATTTTTTTTTTAATTTTCATGAAACTAACATTTTTGGTACCACTGGACCAATGGCAACGCATTTGCACTATTTTATCTATTACACAATTATTTTCGTTAAAAATGCTATTTAATTTAATTATTAAGAATAATATCTTATACAATTAATATTGAATGTATTTTTGATAACCATATTTTTAATGATATATTAATTAAAACAGCTGTAAAAAAAGTTTCCTTAAGAAAAGTCGAATTTTCTTTTTTTAATACTTTCTGTGTTGTAATCTTCCTTCTTTCCACTCGTGTGATTACATTACTTAACTAATGAGATGGTTATAAAACTTATTACGTAAATATAATCTGTATGTAAAATATAAAATGCCTGAATAGAAAAAATTACAAAGTTGAATTCAAAATCAGGCTTAATATCCTGATCTATACCAATATTATTAATTTTCTTACATATGAAACACTATATTTTTATCCATTCTCATCATTAAATTGTTGCTTTGAAAACTGGATTTAATAAATCTTTAATAAATATAGTGTTAGGAAAATAATTTAAATTTATTATCCCTTTTGAAACGATTAAATTATAATATTTTTACCTCTCGCTAAGAGAGGTATTGCATTCATGCTAAAAATCGCATATCCAGATTTTATTGAATAAGCACGTTTTAAGGTCCCTACAATCCGATTTTATCATTTTTACGATGATGTCTGTGTGTGTGTGTGTGTGTGTGTGGATGTGTGTGTGTATGTGTGTGTGTGTGTGGGATGTTGGAAGGACGGTTACTCAAAAACTATAAGACTTTAAATTTTTTTAACTACGTATTTCCCAATCGGACATTCATGGGAAGATCTGAAAAGGTTTTGGTAACAATTGGACAACCGGAAGTAGAAGATTCTTGAAAAAAAATCTTTTAAATAATATTTTTTGAAATTTTTTCTTGATAATATTAAAGAAAAATAAATTCTCTTTCTGAGACATTTAAATATTTTACAATATATTCTATAGATTTAGAGATAGAAGAAATATAGTATGTAAAATAATCTGTTATAATAAATTTTACAGCCGAAAGAATGGCCATGGAAAATAGTTGAAAATTTAATTTGTTTGTAACTGACAGATAATGTCAGTGTCAGAAATCCGAAGACATTACTGAAGACTTTTTCTGGGAAGTACATACATTATATTATTTCTTAATGTATTAATAGAATTGGAAACATTTCGAAAAATTAGAAGAGGACAAAATTTCTTCATCAAAAATGAATTTAAAATTAAACAATCTAAATATATATGGAATAGATATATGCGTAAGTAGAATTTTTGGTGTAGAGTGTAGGTATACAAGAAATGTTAAATACAATAGGGAGCGAGCAGTCATATGATTTTGTTGGCCTTGACAAGCAGATATGGGGGCCCATGTCAGAATGATAGCTAGTAATTATGTATATAGATGTCAAATATCATATTTTCTCATTCTAAATTTAGTGATTTTCCAATTCCATGTGGAGCAGAATTAAATGTTAAATATCTAAGGCATACAAGTAAACTTTAAACTCCTGGTGATAAATTAACTACGTAAATTTAGAAAATCTTGAAATTTTTAATGAAAAATTCTAACATTTGGCATCTATGTACATAATTACTAATTATCATTCTGAAACGGGCCCACACATTTGCTTGTCAAGCCCAAAAATGTAACATTACCGTTCGCGCCCTTACTTATGTAACCAAAAAAAGGAAGTGGCGAGAGGTATTGTGCTGGCCACAACAGATTTTTTTATTAAACAGTATTGTAGATTTATTTTTCTGTATTAAATGGCATTGTAGATTTCTTTTTCTGTAATAAACTTTTTGTACGGTTAGTTTTAACGTCGCCATTTTAGCGAAAGTGCGTCAGAATATAAATCATGGACAGACCTCTGGAGAACTTTAGCCTGGCGTCCTGGAACATTTGAATATTTGTTGTCGTGGAATTCTTTCCGGGCCTGGGATACACTTAACATTTTTACGTGGCTGTAAATCTACCCGACTTTATTTTTCACGTTCTGAGGCCGTTACACAAGCACCGTGCTTAAACATTCAACTATATGGCGGAGAAATGTAGCAAGAGTTTAACTATCAATAATACAACAGCAGGAGTTTACACATTGCAGGAAGACATCTGAAAATATTTATAAATATAACTCGTTTTACAGAATTGTCATTATATGTAATATGTAATACTCCCATGTAAAATAATCTAAAAATTGGTAAGTTTTAATTGATGTTTCTATAATCATTTAGTATTATAATCTCGCGCAATATAAATCTGCCTATTGTTGTATAAGTGTGGGATGTAGCTCTACCTAAGGAAAGGTATGGGTTAGTTATTTTTAAATTAAGTTGTTGCTACTCTATTTAGCAGAACATTTTTTGGAAAAAATATGACTTAAAATATTTATTGTTCTTTGTTACCGTAACAAATTAATGTAAATCTGAATGCTCATTGTAGTATAGTAGATGATAGTTGCCTAATATTCGGTATATTTATCATATTAAAAAAATATATTTATTAATTACAAACAGTACAAATTAAATTAGATAAACTTAACAAAAAGCACAATATGTTATAATAGTGTCGAAATATTGGTACTGATTAATGGTTATAATTTTAATTTTTTTACCTTCCGTCACCTTTAGGTAAGGAAGGTATTGTCTTTGGTCAAAATATTTAATGATGAGTTTTTAGTAAATAAGCATGTTTTAGGGTTCATATAATACGATTTTACCAATTTTACGATCATGTCTGTATGTATGTATGTATGTATGTATGTATGTATGTGTGTGTGTGTGTGTGTGTGTGTGTGTATTGTGTGTGTCTGTGTGTGTGTGACGAAAGTTTCGGATCGCATAACTTCAATACCACGATTCCAAAAATAATATTTTTTTCGTATTCCTCAAGTTTACATCTAGAAGAACAATTGGTTAGATTTTGGTTATAATTGGTGAACCGGATATATATATATATATATATATATATATATATATATATAAATTAAATCAATGGAATACGATTAAATGTTTTTAAAAAGATTTATTTGAAATACAAGATACAACAAGATATGATATGAACTTAATCTCTCTACAGACCGACATAAACTCTCCTTTACATGTTGGAGATGATGGTTAAAAATCAAATAAAGTAAGAAAAATATTAGGGTGTACGTTTCTAATTTTGAAAAAAACCAAGTTTTTCTCCGTCTGTGTATGAAAATATTTGTATAAAAGGTGTGAGATTTCTTTTAACAAAATAATAAAAATTCTGAAGAATGTACATACTTTATTTTTTAAACATCATTTCTTTCTTCATTATCATAAGCATTGTCGTCGGATAAATGCAAAATTCCTGAAAAATTAAACAAATCCGGATATTTTATATTTATTAATAAATGATGGGTCCTTAAAATGAAATTTCAAACTGAATACCTTCTTTTCATTCTCAAACATGCAGGGTGTAAAAAAGGATATTTTTTTAATGGCATATAGCACTGACCACAATGAGTAATGAAAGCTTAATCAACATAGGTCAGATTTTAACTGTTTTCGAGAAATACGAAAATTTGAATGAAAAACTGACAAAGATAATGATTAAACAAAATTTAGTCTGTCAGTAAATAGACTATAAAAAACAATAAAATGAAACATTTTTCTCAATTTCTAATAGTTACGAAGTTATTTGAAAATTAAATATTGGCCAAGGTCGCCACAACATTAAACTTAGTATAATTTTTTGATTAAAAAAAAAACAAAATCACATCTAAGATGCAGTCGTTTCTGTTATAGTTTTCGAGATGGAGATAACTCTGTGAAAACTGCCTTATTTCTCGGAAACTATGAAAGATCGGACCTATGTTGATTAAACTTTTTTATTCATTTTGGTCAGTACTACATGCATTTAAAATGTTTTTACCCTTTTTTTAACAACCTGTGTATACGGAGAAAAAATGCAAAATGTGAAGTCATTATTGTTTCCCGACATATTTGATTTTTGTAAAAAAACATCAATTAGTATTTTCCAAGGGCTGTTTGCTTTTGATTTAATTATGTTTTAATATATTAACCATGTACAGCCTTCGTTTTTCCTTACATCATTATCTCACTGTAAAATATAAGAGCATATTTCCCCATATAGGTACGCTAACCATCCTTTCATGACTAATTTTTGATCCATTACCCTCTTTTGTCACGAATTTTAGAAGTATAATGCTGTTTCACTTCACTCATTTGTAGGTACTCAAACATTTTCAGAAACTACAAAACTCTTTCAATTTAATTTAAATGTGGTATATAGGCGATCAAATGTTACAGTAACAAGCAAACAAAATTTACAATTACTCGGATTTTGTGACAAAAAGCGAATTATGTACTCGGCACTCGGCCAATTGCATGAAACTACTCGTGCTTTCATGGTGACATATTTAAAAAAAATATCGGTGTAAAAATCTGTGACACTTCAATTTAAATGTATGAAAAATTCAAGCTGCATTTTAAACATATGTATGATTGACGGTTCCAGCACATGTCAAAATTTGCTCTGTGCATAACGCACAGCGTAAATAATAAATTTGGTTTAAATCTAACTCTAATTGGCAGATTACAGTTTGATGTCAACATTAGGGATAAATCTGTATTCATTAATTATACATGCATGTCAATGTTAAAATATTTAAACAGACATAGCCAACAAAAACACGGAATGGAATGGAAGTGCGCAGTCATTTGTATGCATTTTGAATTTTCACACTTTTTTATCAAAATATTCTGCTGCATATTTTATTGAATTATTCATCATTTTAAACTGGATTGAAAATTAAAGCAGCTGAATATGCCGATAATACATTTATCAAAAATCGCTCAACTGGATTTTTAAATAAAAACATTTACTGTCATTCGAAAGAATTTCCCCACTTTAATAATCAAAAAATCTGATGTGACCAACACAGTACCTCCCGCCATTTACCTATGTATATAATTTTTATATTACTTTATAAATTTATCCATACAATATATAGAAAAATCTGATGTGGCCAGCACATAACCTCTTGCCGTATATTTTACCTGGCTGTATGCATAAAGCAAAGAATATTTTTATAAATACAAATAATATATTCATATAAATCTATGACGTATAAACTTCTTTATTATTCAATAATAGCATGTCTCAACATGAAGATATTTTACCATAAATTATGTTACAATAAATTACAAAGTAGAGTTTACCATATATAAATATTAGGCTGGTAACAGCAATTTTCAATTCGAACAACGTTGTTTACTTCCTCTTCATATTCTTCTAGTAAAAACATTAATTTTGGGCGGTCTAAAATGTATATATATGGATTGTGCATCTATTCTTACATATCTTCTTTTACATTTTATTTTTTCATACATGTTATATCTAAATAACACTAAGTCCCTTTAATAAAGTGACGGATAGATTGCACTCCGATTATTCTTATATCGATGTGTAATTTTGTCAATATTTACAACTTACTTGAGAAGAATTTGATAGCTTTTTCGCAATTCAAAGTTACTCTAGTCTATAGTACTGGTGTACATTGTCCCATAATGTTTGAAACAAATTTAAGTCCTTCAACCTAGACTTGTCATCTCCATAATAGTCACAGATCAAGCATTAAGGGATTCTCCAAGTACATTTTTCTTTCATTACTCATTATTTCTGACACTGACATTTATCTGTCTGTTACAAATAATTTAAATTATCAACTATTTTTCATGGCATTCTTTCGGCTGTCAAATTTATTACAACAGATTATTTTATATATTATACTTCTTTTATCTCTAAATCTATGGAATATATAATAAAATATTTAAATGTATCAGATAGAGAATTTAATTTTCTTTAATATTACCACGAAAAATTTTCAAAAAATAATATTTAGAAGATTTTTTTTCAAGAATCTTCTACTTCCGGTTGTCCAATTATTACCAAAACCTTTTCAGATCTTCCCATGAATGTCCGATTGGGAAATACGTTGTTAAACAAATTTTAAGTCTTATAGTTTTTGAGTATCCACACACACACACACACACACACAGACATCATCGTAAAAATGTTAAAATCGGATTGTAGGGACCTTAAAACATGCTTATTCAATAAAATCTGGATATGCGATTTTTAGCATGAATGCAATACCTCTCTTAGCGAGAGGTAAAAAGTATTAAAGCAAACTTGTAGAAAATGAAATAATGTTTAATTTTTATAGTAACAAATTGAGAAAAAATTACATTTAACGGTATTTTTTGAAGAAAAACTATCTTGAGCTTCAAGTAAACTGCCATTTCCGGTTATCCGATTGCCACCAAAATCTAATCAGATATTTCCATATTAGAATAAGGTAGAAATACATGGTTTCAAAACTTTCTGAATGATAGTATTTGAGTTAGAGCGTATACACTATACAGGATCCACACATACATACATACACACAGACATCATCGTGAAAATGTTAAAAATGGATTCTAGGGACCTTAAAACGTGGTCATTTACCAAAATCTCGATATGCGATTTTTAGCACGATCCCTATACCTCCCTTACTAAGGGTAGCGGGAGGTAAAACTGCATTCCGTGTTCCTAGGTGACTACGTTACAATTGTAACTGATCCATTGTAACTGATTGGAAGTTTAATTTTAGTGCTAGCTGATTCTCCACGTGTCAAGCATGGGGACCTCGAGAACTATAAGAGATACGAAATAGGTCAACTTCAACAAAAGTTGCCTCATGAAGAGATTATTTTGGCGGTGTATTATTTATTCGAGAAAAAATCAGGAGTCACTAGATGTAGGCGAAAATATAAATTTTGCAGTTTTTTACCATCCGTCACCTTTAGGTAAGGAAGGTATTGTCTTTGGTCAAAAAATTCGATAATGAGTTTCTCAAGAATAAGCACGTTTTGGGCTCCCTAGAATACGAATTTACTATTTTTATGATATCTATGTATGTGTATGTGAGTGTGTATATGTGACGATCGTTTCGGATCGAATAACTCCAATACCACGAATCCAAAAATTATATTTTTTTCGTATTTTTTTAGTTTAGATCCATATGCAGACATGATTAGATTTTGGTTATAATTGGTTCACCTGAAGTACTCTCATTTGAAATTTTTAAGTTTTTCTTGACATTTAATGTTATTATAACTAAAAGAATATATTATTCTCTATACGATTGGATTGCATTTTATACTTCATATTCAATAAATATACAGTTAAAGAATTATAAAGATATTAAATTTCATTACTCAGCCAGCTATATTAACCTTGGAATCTGCTAATATATTCTGATAATTCAAATTGACAGATGTCAGTGTCAATGAAACGAAAATGAATATGGCAGGAATGAGGATTTTGAGATAGATGTTGGGGAAGACACGGAAAGGTAGGGCAAGGAATTAAAGGATAACGAAAATGGCTCGAGTGATAGAAATTTCTAGAAAGATACAAGAGAGACGATTACATTTGAACATGTCATGAGGAAAGATGAAGAATATATTGGAAGAAGAATGAATAGCTTAGTAGTAAAACAGAGGAAGACCAAAGATAAGATGGAAGGACTGTATTGCGGAAGACTTGAGAGAAAAGGAACCGATTGAGGACGACACGCAAAACAAAAATGAGTGGAAGAAAATAAAAAATAGCGACCCCTAACGAATGGGAAAAGCTAATGAAAAAGATGTCAGTGTCAAGTGCAATTTGCATAGTTTGTTTATGAAATAATTTTACTGGAAATATATAATCTTTTGCAAGAAAACTTATGTATGGAATTTGTACATAATACATAGGATTGACGGAAGGTAATGTGCTGGCCACATCAGATTTTTTATTTTTACATATAATTTCCGGGTATGAAGTAATAATGGATTTTGGTTTGTACTTATTTAGAACCTTTTTTAAGTTTTTAGGAATAGCAATGCTCAATTTTTATTACTTTTAGATTTGGAGTTAGTCGGCTTGGTAGCCGAATGAGTTAACGTAGATCTACTAGCTCGTAGTGACGTCAGCATGTTCCGAGCGTTCGATTCCCGCTGATCGACAGTGTCTGATTTGATGTAAAAAATAAATACAGCTACTTGTATGTATAACACTCGGATGCTATAAGCTAGCCACTTATATATCTTAAATAAAAAAATAGCAATGGCTGAAATCTAACCGGTAGCGCGACAGTGCGGCTCGGTGAGTACGGTTGGAAAGGGTAAACGGCGACAACCTGTATACAAGCTCTAAATAGAGAGATTTGGAGTTATGATGCCAAAGTTACACCACTGAAAAGACAATTTTTCGCAACCCAACATGTATTACTCATCAAAATGTATTTGTTGCAAGCAGTAAAAATATAACAATTATTATATTTATAAGGTCAACAGAATGGTTTTAACAATAAACTAAATAAAATATAGCTCCTTTTTACCTTCCGTCACTTTTAGGTAAGGAAGGTATTGTCTTTGGTCAAAAAATTCGGTTGTGAGTTTTCAATGCATAGGTACGATTTAGTATCCCTACAATGCGATTTTACTAGGTTTGCAATGATGTCTGTATGTGTGTGTGTGTGTGTTTGTGCGTGTGCGTGTGTATATGTGTTTTTACGTATTATTCGTCCTTACATGCATATGTAGACTTGATTATATTAGATAATTGGTTAACCGGATGTACCCTCTTTTAAAGGTTTTAACAGTTTTTCTTGAAAAAATGTTGTTTTAATATCATTCTCTCACATTTAATTTTATTATAAATATTAAATAATACGTTATTCTTTTTAAGAAGTGATTTTAATTTTTTAATTAAAAAATCTGTTGTGGCCAGCACAATACCTCTCGCCATTTTCATTTTATGTTGCATAGGGCGCGAGCAGTAATGTAACTTTGGTGGCCTTGGCAAACAGATATGGGGGCTCGTGTCAGAATGAGAGCTAGTAATATACATAGGTGTCCAGTATCATAAGTTTTCATCCGAAACATTATGATTTTCCAAATCCATGTGGATTATATTCCTCGACAATGGATGATAAATACACATCAGAATATTTTGAAATTTTTAATGAAAAATTATGACATGACGATTGTGATATTTACGTAAATAACTACTAGCCGTCATTCTGACACGGATCCTCATATCTGCTTGCTAAGTCCAACAAAGTCACATGACTGCTCGCGCCCTATACGTAACGAATTTAACATTTCTTGTATACACACAAATAATTGAAATTGTTTCTCTTCTTTCGTTCTATGAGAAATTTTATCCTACTATTCTAATATGTTCAAAATTCTTCAAATTCATTGACGGTATTAGCAGTATTTCTTAAGGATATATGTAATATTAACATACCTGTAATTTAAATACATATTAAATTAATAATACAATAATATGTATATATATTAAATGTACTCATACCTCCCAGAAAAATCTGACACTGACATTTTGCATTTATTTGTCAATTACAAAAATTTGAATAGCGCAACTGTTTTTCGGGCAACGAGATTTATTACAACACATTATTCTATATTATTATATACTATATCTCCAAACCTATACGAGATATAATAAAAAAATTAAATGTATCAGATTGAGAATTTAATTATCTTTAATATTTGTAGTAACAAATTTTCAAAAAATAATATTTAGAATTTTTCTTTTTAGAAACTACCACCTCGGGTTGTCCAATTGTTACCAGAACCTATTCAACTCTTCCCATTACTATTAGATTGAGGAATCCGTAGTTATACAGGTCTTTAGTGTTATAGAATTTGAGAAATCGTGTCTCCAACAACCTCACACACACACACACATCCATACACACACACATACACACACACACACACACACACACACACACACACACACACAAACACACAGACATCATTGTTAAAATGTTAAAATCGGATTCTATGGACCTTAAATCGTGCTTATTCAATAAAATCTGGATATGCGATTTTTAGTATGAATCCAATACCTCTCTTAGCGAGAGGTAAAAAATTGTAAAGGAATTAAACTACACAAAGAAGCCAACTATGCTATAACCATGGAAACATCTATTATATTAGGAAAATTCTAATTGAAAGGCGTCATTGTTAAGTGCAATTATGTTTGTGTTATAATTTTACTGGATAATCCTTTGCTAGAAACTTTCTGTATGTTATTTGTACAAAATACATAGAACTGACGGAAGATAATGTAATGGAAATATAGAATCGTTTGCAAAAAAGCAAAAACTTTCTGTGGAATTTGTACAAAATACATAGAATTGACGGAAAGTAATGTGCTGGCCACATCAGATTTTTTTATTGAAAGGGTTAGGTAGCCTTCAGACTTCGGAAAAGTTGAAACGGATCAGGTAAAACAACATTTACTTGATGTTATAGATCATAAATATTCACAAAAAATGTGGTCCTGATGGTACACTAGTAGTTAATATTAAAAACAACACTACAATATATTTGACTATATCATTCATTAAGTTATATACCAATAAGAATGCGTAATTTTCCTTAGTTTCCACGTATTCCAGCGGTTATTATTAAGTAACCATGGTGAACGAATATACAAACCTTTGTATATTCGAATATACCTACCCTCGTATATTCACTTATAGGTGCGTTTGGTTATTTTGTTCTATGTACTCAAAACTGACAATGTCATTTTTAATTATATTTACGGACATGATCTTTTTCATTCGACCACAGTATCGAATATATTAATGAATCTGTAGTTAGACTTTAAGGAGGAAAATTGTGCGTTGTATGCTTTAAGTAGACATTTAAAATCACACTGACAACTCCAAGTGCACCAAAACATATAATTGAACGCATCTATTATTTGACAGCAAGGCATTATGGAAGTAAAAATTTGACAAGTAAACAAAAAAATATTTGGATCACAAATCTAGAACTGCACTGTTGCTAGTTTATTTGAAATACAAGCATTTATTTTCAAACACGAGTATTTCAATGTAATATTACATACTACTACAACTATATTTAAAAAGATAGGTTATGTAGCATACAGTTTGACGTTTCTGTCAAAATAAAATAGACCACAGGTCTACGTTAAATTTACTATTTATTTTTATTTTATTTTTTATTCATGATATAGTCTACCTCTATACAACTCGACGATCAAAAATTCTCGAAATACTCAACGAGTCAATATATGAAACTATGTTCTACGTGGAAAAATTATACTTTATATATCTTTAATATAATGTGACCGGTTGTGGTTTGATAGTTCGGATTCGAATCCAATGAACGTCAAATCAATTTTCAATTATTACCCGTGGTGCTCTTTCTACAACAGTTTTGAAAACTCGCGACGAAACTGATATACAATATACGACTATTGTATTTGGAATTAATATATCGAAATTACTGAAATCCGTGATTAAATCTGATTGGCGCACCCAGAAATGGGTAAATAGCTCTGATATTAAAATTCTATTTTAAAATTATATACAGAGTAACAAATCCAATTTTTTTATGTTTACACACCATTCATTTTCATATTTGTGTACGGCAGGTAATTATTTTAAAAATCCCGGTCTGTGCAACTTATTTGATATATTTTCATTATTTGGACGATGTCATAATTCACCCAGTGTTTGTTTTTAACGGAGTGCATTTAGCTTAATTACATTTTCATTCAAATATACTGGACTCGCAGAAGTCGACCCTCGTATGCGTATGTACACTCCCAGGAATTCTCAATTTTGCTCAGCATAGAATTTGAATACTCATTTCATTAAAAGAGAAGAAATTTAAATATTTTTCGCAAAAGTATGTAAATATATATATCAGCACATTGAAAACTCTTTGTTTTTGTTATGTTAGATAATCTAATTTTACGATTAAATCAGTAAATATAATGGCCTTTGTTAAACAATAAAGAGATATAAGTGCCAAGAAATATTATACAATTTTTTTAAATGAAAACGTTATATAATCCAAACCAATTATTTTATGAATGGTTTGTGTCATAAAATTCCAAACGTGGTTGAAATATAAAGTCAAAGATGGATCTCATTGTATGAACAAAGTGTTACAAACAAGAATAAGTACTAAAATATTTTAAGTCACATGTTAAATAATGTAAAGTGGTTATCAAGTATTTAAACAAAAAGAATATGAATATTAATATAAAAGAATTTGCAGCTATTGTTATTATTTCTGCAACAAAACTTTCTTGAATACCTTTAATCATAAAAATTGCAATTATACGGGTGTACAATAAATTTGTAATTTTTAACTGTACATTCAATTCAGATTACATTGTAATGTTGAAATATCTTCTTTTTAAATAAAAAGTAAAGATTTATTCTATATTATGAACTCTTTTATATGGAATATATTTTGGCATTTGTTTCAGGGGGCTAAAACAAATCGAAAAGTCAGTGAAATATCTTATTGATTTTTGTTATCAATTTATAGATGACAAACAAATATTTACATTTAAACTTCGTTAAAACAAATAATTCTAGAAAATGAGTTATTTTCCACATCTGTCATAAAATATGTTCAAATATGTAGATTACACTCTCTTTAATACATATTTTCGTTTATTAACGTCACAGCAGCGTAAATATGAACATCGTCAATCATTCATCATTCATTAGGTGAGGGCTTTAAACGCTAACCGCTTTTGTCACTGCGACCTGTAAGATCTGTTGTAACATGGCCCTATCTTAGTTTTCTGGAAGTAGTTCCAGAGTTTTTAAGAAACCAATTATTGCTCCAGGAGTCAGTTTCCCGATCTCATTTGCCGCGAGGTACTTTTTACCAAGATGGTTAAGTCTACTTACGGCCACAGTTGGACATTCACATACAATGTGTTCCGAAATTTCTTCGTCCTCTTCGCAGAGTCGACAGATATTGTTTTCAGTTATACCAATCTTGCATAGATAATATTTCAAAGGACAATGACTAGTAAAGATACCTGTCATAGTTCTAAGGTCCTTCTTGCTGAAAGCTAATAGCTATTTGGCGTTTGTCAACGAGGATGAAATAAATTTCTTCGGCTGACTAAGGCCCGGGATTTCTTTCCAATATGAGGCTATGGCTGCTTCCTCCCAGTTTTTGATTTCCTTGTTTATATGACTTTTCAAGAGTGCACAAGAAGGTTCAGGCCCGTAAAACGGTAGTTTAGCTCTCTTCTTAACGAGCTCATCTGCTTTTTCATTGCCTGGAACTCCCTCATGCACTGGTACCCAACACAAAGTGACGTGGTTATCTTTGGCCAGTTGTTGCAGTGTGTTCATGCAATTCCAGACTAGCTTTGACACACAAGTGAAGGCACATCTATTGTCATAAAATGTGTTAGTACAGATTGCGCGCGTAAATTTAAACATTTGTGTTTTAGAAAATGTATTTACTTAAATGTTTCTGATTATAAACATTGCAGCACTATAGCAAATTCTGAAGAAAATATGGCAGTTCGCAGTTTTTGAATTGTTTAAGAATTATTACGAACAAAATTTTCTTGATCTACTTAACAAGTTAAACTTCTTCTATAACTACAGACTTAAACGCCAAATTTTATATAGATTTGACGCGTTCATAAAAGCTTCGATAATCAGATGGTAATATATATGTGACGTCATTGAACAGATTCGTCGGATAGGAGGTATCCGACTGATTTTACGAAAAGGACTTATTTTACACACAACGTACACAACTAATTGGAACGCTCATGGGTCAAAACTTCATCATATTAATGTATGCCTTAAAGTGGGAGGCAACCTAACACATTTTATGACAACGGTTGTGGAAAATATCTCGTTTTCTAATATTACATATTTGTTTTTTATTAAATTTTAAATGTTAATATCTGTTTGTTATCAACATTTTATTTGTTTTAGCCCTCTGAAGCAAATCTCAAACTCACGGGCGTCACTTTTTATCTTTTGAAACACCTGTATAAGTCACGATAATTAAATTTTTATAAGTAGGCCAACTGATGCGGATCGGGACTTATAGATCTCATTGAATATAAATGATTCAGTTTATAATTTATAAAAAAGAACATTTACGTCATTACATTATACAATAATATTTAACTCGGTTTACCGTAAAATAACATAAAATGTTGTCGCAGTATAAAAAGCAAAAATATATTTTTGTAAATATTATCTGTATGTCGTATTGAGCCATATATTTATATTCACAATGTAATTCATACTTTTGATGGTGAATGTACCGACTCGTGGACAGTCCCCTCTCTCATAACTCACTTCATAACCCTGGGAATGGGGTTGCGCATAAAAATCTGCGCTAATCAAAACTTTAGCCGGGCGCAGAGTTCACGTACTTTAACCCCTATGTTACTAATGTAGACATATTACTACTGTATGTATTACTCTCATAGGTACTTACATACGACGTACATGTGTCTTAAAAGGGGTAGTTAGTCTATTTGCACATACAGTATGATTGAATGATCCTGCCTGTGTCCTACACCAGCCGATGCGAAACATTGAGGAACAAGTTATAATTTTTCCTTTTCAATATAATTCTCCTTAACCCTTACACGTTTTAGTTGATTCAAAAAGTATATTTATACATTCAAATATTCCTTGTCTTTTTTTAATATCGCATACTGTTTAAGTTTTGGGAATAAATTTCTGACGGATCCCAACCTTATAGTAGTTGCTTCTACCTTCGAACTGGTTTGATTAGTACGTGACCAATCATGTATCAGTCCACTGTGTTCCATGAATACGAAATTTTCAGTCGGAGTCCTACCTTGAACAATTAAAATGAAACTGCGCATGTGTATGATACTCAAACTAGTCCGGGATCGCTATCGCAAATAAACCTAATAATAGACGGGCAGAGCTAGGTCTGGAATGTAGGGAGGGTGGTTTAAAGTTTAGAAACCAAAGTCTTGAAGAGTAGCCAATAGAGGTATATACAATATTACTGTTTTGTGCATCAACGCATTGTCGAGCAAAAGCAGCACACCTTTGTTCATTTTTCTTTTATGGCTTAATTATTATAACAGACCAGCGCAATATTGTCCAGTAATTAAAAGACTTTTATTTTTATAATCAATCAATTAGCAAAATACACTCTGTATCCGAAAAAACAGTTGCCCTGATTTTCCCAGCCGCATACGACTGCTAACATTTCTTCAAAAATGATATGAGGGTATTTTTCTCGTCTTAATTTTCCACATACTTGCAGATTTTCTACATATTGAATTCCTTTTTCGAAAATCTCGAAGACGAATGACACAAATATGCTTCTCCAAAAGCTTCTTCTTTTGGAGGCAAACCGACAACTAAGGCCATTTGACGCTCGTATATTTTAATTGAAATATACGTGAGAAAGTCAAAAACTAAAGAAACATAGTAAAATATCTTTTATTATACAAACGAGATTATAATTAATTAAGTTTTCTGTATAATCTCCCCCTAATTTTATGCACTTTTCACTTTTTCTATTTATTTATACAGGCTGTCTACTTTTTTCCCGAACATATTAAATACAATTCAAAAAATCTGTTGTGGCCAGCACAATACCTGTCGCCACTTCCATTTTTGGTTACATAAATATTGTATTTAACATTTCTTGTATACCTACACTCTGCATCAAAAATTCTTCTTATACCTGCTCTTTATATTTAGATTTTTTAATTTTAAATTCATTCTATGAAGAAATTTTGTCCTACTCTTCTAATTTCTCGAGATGTTTCCAATTCATTGTCGGGATTGATAGTAATTCTGAGGGCTATATGTAATATACCTATAATTTTAAATATTTCGCTATTAATACAGTAAGAAATAATATATGTATGTACTTCACAGAAAAAGTCTTCAGTAATATCTCCGAATTTCTGATACTGACATTTATCTGTCAGTTAAAAACATTTTAATTTTTGAATTGGTTTCCATGGCATTATTTGGGCTGTGAAATTTATTACAACACATTATTTTATATATTATATTCTTTTATCTCTAAATCAATGAAAGATATAATAAATATTTAAATGTTTCAGATAGAGAATTTAATCTTCTTTATTATTTACAGGAACAAAAATTTGTAAAAAATAATATTTAGAAGTTTTTTTTAAGAATCTGCTACTTCCTGTTGTCCAAAACCTTTTCAACTCTTACCATTAATGTCCGATTGAGAAATACGTAGCTAAACAGATATTAAGTCTTATATTTTTGAGAAATCGTCATTTCAACATCCACACACACACACATACATCCACACACATACATACATACACATACATACATCCACATACACAGACATCATGGTAAAGATGTTAAAATCATATTGTAAGGACCTTAATACGAGCTTATTGATTAAAATCTGGATATACGATTTTTAGCATGAATCCAATACCTCTCTTAGCAAGAGGTAAAAACGTAGAAAAGTTATTTCTCAAATGGATATTACGAAAGTAAATTCAATCATCGAATTATTTATTCAGTGGGATTGAAACGTTGAAGATATAATCAATAATTAGATCCCAAAATTTACTTTCCTAATTCAAAAAATGTTGGGAATAAAAAACTGCCTCTAATAAGTTCAAAATTAATGTTTACATGCGTTTCATTCGCTAGAGAGAAGCAAAGTAAAAGTTGTAATTTTTAGCTATTTACAGACTGTCATAAGAGATAGAACAAAAATATTAAACAGTTGTATCATTTGAGTTGACAAATGACAACTGTCATAAAATTTTAATCATTATTTATTTCATTAAATTATTTATCATAGATACATTTTCACCATCTCACAAAAATATAATTACTTTATTAATTAATTAATTAATTAAAAATTAATTTATTCAAATCAATAATTATGAAGGCTTTATGACATATCATCTGTAAAACAAAAAATTACAACTGTTTAACATTTTTGTTTTATTTCTTATGACATTCTGTAAATAGCCAAAAATTACAACTTTTATTTTATTTCTATCTCGTGGCCGAAACGCATGTAAACAATAAATTTGGACTTGGATGCAGTTTTTAGTTCTGAACATTGTTTTATATTTACATTTTTGTTCTAAAATAAATAGGGAATTTTACCATTGTATTTGCTATGGTTCGAAAAAACAAAAACGCCCGGTATATAAATGACGCAGTAAATTTCATTTCATTTGAAGTTCAACTCCGGAAAAATAATTATCCCTACTTGATTCCTGCTTCATATCCCAAGACACATCTTGTCAAACTAATGGCGTAATGTTGTCCTATGCCACTAGTGCCCCATAAAACCTAATGCTCCTGCTGCACTCTGCAGTATATACATTCTAGCAGGAGGGATGTACATACATCCTGCAGGAATTTGTATACAGCAGTGACTCACTGAGTAACGTCATTTTATACGAGTTCTGCCTTTTGTCTATAAACTAAACACTCAAAACGAATTATTGCTGGATACAATGGCTGGTATATGGACATCTGATTCAGGGTGATTAGAGAGCAGTTAACTAGCATTGTTTTATCTTTGTCTGTCGCTAACGGATTATTTAAAAAAAAATAGTTATAGTTATAGAAAAATAAATTGTATGTATCATTTATTTTTATTTTTCTCCAAAATAATTAATAAACGATTAACAGAGATAAAACAATGCTAGTGAACTGCTTGCTAATTACCCTTAATCAGTTGTTCATATTACCAGACCATAGAAGGTATTTGCGTATAATATACGAGCCCAAACTCATAATAGTTTGGCTACACATAATATGATTATTAATTTCAACAAAAATATTTCTGCTACTTAAAAAAAACTGTGGGCCAACTGACGGTTGTTTCATCGGCATTTTAAGGGTCATTTTCTAGATTTAGCTTCTACGGGGCCCCTTTACTTTTGGTACAATGAAAAACAACTTCATAAAAATCCAATGCGTACAGTAAAACCTACCTTGCAAGACATATGGAAAAATTCAGAAAAATTTGCGAAGCTTAGGGATACATGCCTAATAAAATTAAAGTTGATATTGCTAATAAAGGCAATATAATCCAATATTAAATGGCGGAATACTTGAATAACATATTCATTTTTTGTAAGTTTAAAAGCTATATTTTAAACTAATCGAAAGAATTTTTTAGAAATTTATCACCATTTGCGTAGGTGTTATAATTTATTTGTTGATATACTCGTATTTAGGGGTGCATTCAGGCCGAGACGGGCCGGGCTTTGAGATTGGGATCGACCAAAAATAAAAAATAAAAATTCCGGCCCGACTTGAAGATCGACTCGATAAAAAATTAACCGGCCCAGCTCTAAAATTGACTCGAAATTGTTCCGGGCTTCGGGCCGGGGCGGGCTGGAAATTGAGTGCTTCCTACATTTGTAATTTTGATTTTGATATAAGGCAAAATGTTTAACTCTTTTCTTGTCAAACTTAAAAAAATCTACTTCCTTTGATCGTTCAATTTTTGTTCACATAAGTTGTTTACCGAAGGGGTACGAAATTTTAGACAACTTTTTTTTAACAAATCTTGTACTATCATTTACATAAAGGTTTATTTATGTTACAATCACCCCATCATATCTGACGGCTTCAAAAGAAAACGTAACTTTAAACGCAACCCTCATTTACATAATCCGGTACCTGTCACTTATTTGGTGAATTTTGCGATTTCATTACCTGTACTTAATAGCATTATTATTATGCTTCAACTTGAATTCTTGAAGAAAAATAACAAAATTGTTTTCTTTATTTATTAAAATATGGAGGATATTGTAATTAAATCATTTTGATCCTTTTTAAATCCATCATTTTCATTAAAGTATTAAGGAAACAGGAAACTATGCATTTAACTATAAGTTTTTTCGGGCAGGCCCGAAAAGCTCTCCCTTAATATTTTGAAAATCATTCTCCCAAATCGGCCCGAAAAAAAATATCTTCGGCCCGGCTCGATGATCGACTCGAAATTTGAATTGATTGCATCCCTACTCGTATTCATTATTTTTGAATTGTTCATATATTAAAATGTTTTCCGTTATTGTATGTTTATTTATTATTCTAACGATGATGCTGACATGAATAAATAAAATTGTTAATAAATTAAAAACTTTGAGATATCATCTAGTACTTTACTACTACTGCAAGACTAATATATGTCATATTCTTTTTCTTCCCTGCCCTTAATCCTGCATGCCTGACTGACAGATCGAAAATCATTTGAACAGACGCGTCATTCCTCTTGCTGTCATATATGCCACAAGGCAACAACACACTTGAGTGACAACACCACCATCAGATAGAATAAAGTTTTATAAAACCATTGATGCCTGTTAATCTTCGTTTTGCTCTTTTATTATTTGTAACAGCAAAATTTTCATTTCTAATTGTTCAGGCGAAGTAGTCGCGATTTTTGAAAAACCAAATAATAATAATGTCATATGTATGAACTACTATACTATTTTATATATGACGTTAGCACATTGTAAACCCGTCTTTTTACCTCTCGCTAAGAGAGGTATTGGATTCATGCTAAAAATCACATATCCAAATTTTAATGATTAATCACGTTTTAAGGTCCCTACAATCCGATTTTAACATTTTTACGATGATTTTTACGGTTCTGGGAGGTACGAATACATTTAATATATATTATTGTATTATTAATTAAATATGCATTTAAATTATAGGTATGTTAATATTACATATATCTGTAATAAATACTGCTAATACTGTCAATGAATTTGAAGAATTTTGAACATACTAGAAGAGTAGGACAAAATTCCTCATAGAACGAAATGTTAAATTTGTTATTTATGCGAGCAGTCATGTGACTTTGTTGGCCTTGGCCAGCAGATATGAGGATCCATGTCAGAATGACGGCTAGGAGTTATTTACATAGATGTCACAATTGTCATAATTTTTCTTTCAAAATTTAAAAATATTCTGATGTTTATTTGTCACCAATAGTATGGAATATACTTGTCGAGGAAAATAATCCATATGGATTTGGAAAATAATGTTTTGAATAAAAAATTATGATACTTGACACCTATGTATATTATTAATAGCTGTCATTCTAATACGGGCCTCTATATCTGCTTGCTAAGGCCAACAGTCATATGACTGCTCTCGCCCTATGTAACATAAAGTGAAAATGGCGAGAGGTATTGTGCTGGCCGCAACAGATTTTTATACTTGTAAAACGTATGGTCCTTTTTAAAATGATTAGCCAAATTGTGAAATGAATATTTAGACATTTCTGCCTGCAAATTTTATTAACGTAACCTGACGTAACATACAAAATTCACACATGCAAAACTCAGGCTGAGTTTAGGTTATGTTAAGGTATATTTAGAGAAATATTCAGGCTAAGTTCAAAAGAAAGGTATCATTTTAAAATCTGCTTACGGCAACCTATATTTTTTTAACTCTATATCCACAAAAGATATGAATAATTAATTACATAGATAGATATTGAAATATTTTTGTCAATAAACCATAGATATTTTTTAAGAAGAATTGTTTAATGTTTCAAGGAAACTATTATTTTGTTGTTCAATTGCTACGAAACACTAAACAGCTCCATGAGAAATATTAGATGTCGGAATTGCAAATTTTGGAGTGCAAACAATCAATTTTTAAATCAAGATGATATTATATATATATATATATATATATATATATATATATATATATATATATATATATATATATCCTTCGTCTATATAATGGAGTGCTAGTGCCTGCTTTGATGTATGGAAGTGAATGCTGGGCATGGACAGGGAAGCATAAAAAGAGAGTGACTGCCGTGGAAATGAGGTATTTACGTGGTGTATGTGGGTATGTCAGACGGGATCGCGTGAGGAATAATTTGGTGTATGAAGAATGTATGGTAAGCAACAATGTGATTAAGAGAGTTGGTGTGAGTCAGTTGAGATGGTTTGGGCATGTGGAGAGAATGGCGAGTGAACGGCTTGTTAAGCGTATATATCTTGGTGAAGTTGAGGGTTTTCGATTGCGTGGCCGACCAGTGTGTAAGTGGATGGATGTGATTGGTAGGGTGCTTAAAGAGAGAGAGTTTCCAAGTGTGAAGAGAAGAAGAGCATGTATGAATTCGATTATGAGTGTGGCCGAGGCGAAAGAAGTCTGCTTAGATAGGAATGTGTGGCGAAGGATGATTGTTTCCTAACTATTATTGTGATCCGGATGCGGTATTTCGCTACCGAAAATCGGTCACTTTAATATGTTAAGAGTAAGGATTTGTTGTATGATTGATGTTGTTCTTATTGTTATCGGGTTTGTGCGAACCCACTAAGTGGGACACGCGTGATTTTATGTATGTATGTATGTATGTATGTATGTGAAAACTCCTTTATTTTCTTAAAATTCTTTCTTTCTATCTGTGAATTCTTGAAGTGTATTATTCTTAACATTTCACACATAACATCTAGCCAGACATACACTCAGACTACGTACAATAAAATGTACGAAGTCACACACAATGCAAGTTATGGCAGTGTTAACATTGCGCACATGCTGTAAACGGTCATTTTTATTCTTAAACAATGTGCATTCACACGTATACTTACAGTAAGAAATCCTACAAGAAAAATTGGAAACACACGAGAAATATTTTGTCTATAAATATACGAACACAACGTCAGTGAACTTCATACCACGTACCCTAAGTTTACTTAAAACACAAACCTTTAATAAATTGGAAATAATTATTATTCTCTGTTAAATATAAATAAATTATGAAAAAATCCGAAGAACTAAGCAGAACTCATATACATAGAAAAATTGATTAAATTTGGTATCTCGGACGCTATAAGAGATACGACATTGATTATAAAGAAACTTCTATAGATCTCAACAGAAAAATGCCGACTTATTAAAAATATGTGTGAGCAAAATGCTTATATAGCGACCACTGGCGGGTTAATTTCTTAATTCACTGGGGTTCTATACCATTTTTATCTCTCGCTAAGAGAGGTATTGGAATCATGCTAAAAATTGCATATGCATATTTTAGTGAATAAGCACGTTTTTAAGGTCCCTAGAATCCGATAATAACATTTTTACGATGATGTCTGTGTGTTTGTGCCTTTGTGTGTGTGTGTGTGTGTGTGTGTGTTGTGTGTGTGGATGTGTGTGAGGTTGTTGGAGGTACAATTTCTCAAATTCTATAAGACTAAAGACCTGTGTAACTACGGATTCCTAAATCTAAATGAGAAGAGTTGAATAGATTCTGGTAACAATTGTATAACCAGAAGTACTACTATTTTAACAAAAATCTTCTAAATATTATTTATTGAAAATTTATATTATTACAAATATTAAAAAACAAAATTCTCTATCTGACAAATTTAAAAAATGTATTATACCTTCTATAGATTTAAAGATATATAGATATATAATCTATAAAATAATCTGTTGCAGTAAATCTCACAGCCTGCTCACAGCCCAAACATCTCCATGGTAACTATTTGAGAAATTAAAATGTCTGTAATTGACAGATAAATGTCACTAATCTCAATGTCAACAATTCAGAGATAGGTACTGAAGGCTTTTTCTGGGAACTATATTTAATATTTCTTATTGTATTATTAATTATATATTTAAAATTATAGGTATATTACATGAGTCCCGTTAATGAATTGGAAAAACCTCGAACATTTAGAAGAAATGAAGAAAACTTGCTCATAGAATGAATTTAAAATTATAGAAAATACGTAAATATAAAGATTAGGTGTAATTAGCATTTTTTATGTAACAATAAATGTTAAAAACAATACTTATATATACCACAATTAAAAGGGCGCGAGAGGTATTGTGATTGCCACAACATATTTTTATTGTTATATTTTTCTGTAAAAAAATAATGCACTAATGTCCGGTTTTTCAGTCTCAGTTTAAACCAGAAATTTTGTTTAAGTTCAGGTTCAGTGTTTAAATTTTTTTTCAGTCTTAATAAACCAATCAGAGCTCAAGTTTTAGAAGCCCTATGCTAGCCCACACTGTTTTCTTAACTGAAATAAAGTTTAGACAACAAATATTTAAAATGTTTTTATTCAATTATTTGGTATTTTGATGTGAAAACACGTTCCGTTCCGTTATTAATCTCAAAATTAGCGATATTTTTATACTAAATTTAACAATTTCACTGTGTACCTTATAGGCGGTGTGCATAAAAGTAGTTAGCGCCAACAGCGGACATGACCTTGAACCGCCAACATTTCTAGCTAAGTATTGAATTTTTAGTTTGGTGGAATATTTTCACAGTAATTAATTGACATTACAATCAGGTATTAAAAATGGAAACGTAATATTATGAATGAAGATATTTTTAATTTTATTGAATACCTACGTCAGGATAGGGTACCAAATATAATACGATCTAGAATTATTTAGTTTCTTCCATGGGATAATTTTAATGATTTTGTAAGATATCGATCGAAGAAATTAACAGTTATGCGAATACTACAAGAAATTGTACCAAATATGTTCTCGTACTGATTAGCCGGTAAGAATGTATAAAATACATTTAATATATTAATGGTTATTCAGGAATACAATTCTTGTATTTTATTATCAGTTACACTGGTAGGTGAAACTTGAATAAGAGGACTGCCACTAGTAGATTTTAAAAAACACTTTTACTTTACAAAGTTTTTATTTATTTTATATATTTTGAGCTTTTCTTTTATTTTCATGCCTACTTCTTTTTACTTGCCTTAATATTTTTTTTTTCACTTTTTACTTTGCAAATAAAAATGTCTATATCTTCAGGAGAATAGTTTGTTGTTTTTCTTTTTATTTTCATCATTATTTTCCATTTATAGATTCAAGAATAATATTTAAATATGTATGTCTTATATTTCAACATGGAGTGACGGAGTGTCAAAATGACATATTAATGATCAAGAAATTGAAACAAAGCGCAAATTACACAGCACATCTTCTATATTATGACATTTGGTTTAAGTTCAACTGAACTAATTCAATTATACACATTATAAACAAAAAATAGTTCAGGTTCAAATTCAAGGTTCAACTGACCTGAAGTTTTAACCGCCACTGAAAAACCGGGCATAAGAATTTTAGTGTAAACCCGACTTGAAAATTTATCACAAACATTCAATAGCTTGTAGTTTACGAAAAAAATAATATTAAAACTTTTTTTTACTAATACTCATTAGCTTGTGAGTTTTTTACTTTCTTAAGAAGTAAATTTTGAGTATGCTATGGTATAGACTGGATCTACGCATAAAATGCAATAAATCCCCTTTCCCTTTATACCAATTTTAGATATTGACGAATTCTTTTCCTCGTTATAACAATAACATATTATAAATATTATTAGTCTCAACTTACATTCCGTCTATTTTTACGTGACAATCCACGCTGTTGCCGTAATTGTTAAAATAAAATTTGTTTCTTTACACATATACATATAAACTTACCAACACGGTATTTACTACAGATTGGTGTACAATGAGTCTGAAATTTAACAAATATTATTAATGTCTGAGATGAGGTAACTTTTAAATGCTTTCATAGTTTACGTCCCGGTTTGTAATTTCCGATCTTAAATGCAGCAGAGTTTGGAGTTAGACCATAATGAGCTCCGTTCCATATTTCACCCCGCCACCACAGTTTATGAACCATTGCGCATCTTAACTTAGGTAAGAGTAGACGGACTGTAAGTTGTGCTAGCTCTACCATATGGTATACGTAGTTTATAGTGTGCTCATATACAAATAAAAACAAAATAAGTAACTATATTTTGCTGAAGCTTTATAACATAATAAAAGTAAATTTTCTAGCCTATTGTCAAGTGTTCGTATAAATATATAATGAATACAAAATCTACTTAAGCACATAGACAGACAAATCCGGTAATGGATAAAATAACATTATATATATTTATTTTTATACACTACAAATACAAAGTATTAATATTCTTTCTCCTTCATTGGATTTCCAGGAAGTCACATATTTGTCTCGAGTTTTATTTACTTCAATTTACTGTTTCATATGTATCTGTCCAGAATTTATAGTATTTTTACGATGATCGTTGTATAGACCGTAATTTAGTATGACATTCTTGACAATGCATGAGCATGAGCGACATTTTTGTGTTATATGAGAACTTAAAATAGATATTGTGTTATCCATCAATATATAAATGGCATTCATTATGGAAAAGTCAATATATTGGCAAAATGAATAATTTACTATTGGGTTTACAGATTTCAGGCTATTTACATATTAAATATATACAGGAGAACTACAGGGCTGTAGTCTAAATTTCATATAATACATGTAGGAGTTATTATATATTTATATGTGAAAAAATTAAATATTAATCACTGAAATGGCATAGATTTTACAGATTATGTGAGAGTGGATTGAAAACAGAGAAGGCAGCATCTAGATGCACTATTCTTTTTTATGACTTCTAGTCCACTAATTCACTAATGGGGGTCGTCCACCATAGTAACAAATTATAACGTGGATCATTTATATTACAACTAGACCTTAAAACTGTATGTTAGACTTTCAAAGTTTAAAAAAAGTTATTAGTTATTCAAATAATCGAATTTTTAATACCAATTCTTCATCTCTATATCTATGTCACACATTTACTCTTTTCCAAATTATTACTACTTTCAAACCTTCTGCTGTCGTTTTTTTAAAAATACGGAATCCACTTTCAAGTGTAAGGATGCAGAAAATATCAACAACAAAATCTTGATGTGTCCAGCACATGACCTCCCACCAATTCCATGTTTAAAATAGCAATGAGCTTTAAGTAAAGTATCATTTCTGGTGATTATCTGTAAACAAAATCTAACTTGTTCCAATAAATAGAAAAGTCTGTAATACGAAAGTTTGGATTATAAAATGTCCACATCCAATTTATCATATATAATGAAATTCTAGTATTTTGTTTCCAGTCACATACGAATTTTAAATACCAAATTTGAGAAGTTTTGGATAATATTTTAATATATTTTTGCAAGAAAATCTGTTCAGAGCTTCAAGCAAAGTACTAAATACTTCCAGTACGTCAATTTTATCGAAAATTAAATATGTCATTCTTATTAATATAGAAATCTTAAATACCAGATTTTAAAAGTTTTGGATTATTTTTTAATATAGTTTTTCATTAAAAATTGTTATGGGCTTCAAGTAAAGTACTAGTTCATTATATGAATGCAGAAAGCTTAAATACGGAAAATATATTTTTTGGAAGCTTGATATGAGATATTGTGGAGGAAAAAATCTTCACACACACACACACATACACACACACACACATACACACACACACACACACATACACACACATACGCACAAACAGACATCATTATAAAAATAGTAAAAACGTGTTGTGGGGACCCTAATTCATGCGTATTCACTAAAAACTCACTACCGAATTTTTGGACCGAAAACATTACCTCCCTTACCTATGTACAGTAAAAAATTAAAAGATGTCCGATCAAGGGCATCTGTATCACGAACAAATTAACAAATAGGCATACATTTATCTCTTTCTTTTGCAAAGGCTATAACAGTGTGCGAAAAGGATGGATATAACACGCTTATCTTTCAAAAATTCACATTGTAAGCAAGTGACATTTTTCACTAAGTGGTGCTCGATTGGATAATTGACGACTACTTCATTACAAAGCAGATTGGCACACCCAGCAATGGGTAATATGCCGTGATGAAATTTTTTTTTTTTTTACTTCATTGCGGAGGAACACATACACTTTGATATTTATTCGAGATAATATGGACGCCGACTTTCTTGATATTTTATACTAATTTGATTTACGCATATTTGCATACACTAACTAATTCTTTACTAATAAAAACCTAAGGATGCCAACGTCGCATCTTTAGGGCTAATTGTCGAGTTACGCAGAACGCGAACCAAAACTCAAACTCCATAGGAGAGGCAAACACAGACTTTATATGTTTACTCCATAAGAGCACAAACCAGACTCTCCATATTTTCACGTCTCAGTATAAGCGACAAACATAGATTCTATATATCTTTTGCCATGAGTCTCAAACACAGACTCCATGTCTAACCGACCTGAGGAACAAACACCGACTAACTAAAAAACTGCTTAAACGTTACCATCTTCGTGAGAGGATATCATCTTAGGGGATGCAGGGTGTTGGCTATCATATGGCATCCATAACCAACTATCAACCCTACACGTGTGCTGTTTAAAAAATCAATGCACATGTTAATTTTAAAAAAATGTAACTATGTTACAAATTAGCTGATTAGCGTAAAATTTTGCAGAGACACTAATGACAGTTCTCATAACCTCACAAAAAAAAATTGGGCGTGTTGTCGGGCCCTCCTCTATTAGGCAATGAACTTTTCAATTCACACTCGAAAATAGACTAGAGCTTGAATTAATTATTAATAAGAATGTATTAAACAGCATTATAAAATTAATAATGTATTCCTGTAGTATTAAAATTAATTAATTTAGAGAATTTCAGAAGAGCTTAGTATTTCTTTTTACTATTCGTAAACATTGAGTTACACCCATTTTTTTAAATACTTTAAATTCATACTGGTATATGTGTAAAGTTTATAATATAGTCATCATCGCATACATAGTTGATGCTGTAGTAATAATTAGTTTTGTAGACATAATGTGATTGTCATGCATGTTCCTGACGGTAGGAAATTGGCGCGATGATTTGAATAGAGCAGGAATAGCAGGAAGCGTCGATAGCAGGAGAAAAACACAGGCTGTAAGCTTCCATTGACAGCTAATTTATAACCCTGCCTATCCAGAGATTGATGGAGAGAACTTCACTCATTATTGCAGCAACAAATTGTTACACTAATACATCTAATACACGTGTACTATCCGCTATATAGCTTGCTATAGATTGGTGATTAACTAGCTATAAACACGAAAATAAATACGTACCTATCAGTTTATTTAATTTTCGGCACTGATAATAATATGTAGTACAAAAAATTATAATGCGTATAAAAATTACAACAGTTGCGTAGATATACGTATTTGGTAGAGATAACTTTATTATCGAGTACTCACACCAAAGTCAAATCATCGTATAAACAAATATAATTGTGTATATATTTTTTAATTTCAGTGTACAGATAGAGGGAATTGTATGTTCATGTCATATATTGGCCTCGGGCTGTAGGATACTGAAATGTTACAATAAAAATAAAAAAATAAAATATGAGTTTAAGTTTGACAGATTACATAGGGAATAAACTCTTAATAATTATTGATTTGGTTAGATATTAATTTTTAATTAATTATTTAATTAATTAATTATATTTTTGTGAGATGGCAAATATAATTATAATTATTGATAAATCATAATTAAATTTATGGCAGGTATCATCCGTCAACTCATACAATACAACTTTTTAATACTTTTGTTTTATTTCCCATGGCACAAAACACTACAACTTTTATTTTATCTCTCTCTTCCTCTCTCTCTCTCTCTCTCTCTCTCTCTCTCGCGAACGAAACACATGTAAACAATAATTTTGAACATATTAGATGCAGATTATAATTCTGAACATTTTTTTTAATTTACACTTTTGTTTTAAAATAAATAGGGTACAAATTAGAGCCATATAAAAATTGTACCATTGTATTTCCTATGTTCGGGAAAAAAGTAGACACCCGGTATAATCATCAGATAAAACTTTTAGTAAATTATGTATACAGTAAAACTTTGTTATACCCTTTTCGTATATTACACTCTTTTTATGAGATCCCAGTCCGGCCATAATAAAAAAAAAATCTGTTGTGGCCAGCACAATACCTCCCGTCAATCCTGTGTATTATGTACAAATTCCATACATAAATTTTCTTCTAAAAGATTCTAATTTTTTGGTATTTTATAATTCCCTTTCTCGGCAACTGAATTCCATTCTCCTGATAACAAACAAACCACATGAAATAAGAAAATCATGAAATTTTGAATGAAAAATTATGACACTTGTCAGTTATGGACATAATTAATTGCTGTCATTTTGATACGGGTTCCCATATCTGCTTGCCAAAGGCACGCGCCCTATACATATTTTTTTTTTGCAAAAGATGCTATATTTCCAGTAAAGTTATTTCATAAACAAACTATGCAAATTGCACTTGACACTGACATCTACTTCTTCTTCTTTAGTTTTTCCCATTCGTTAGGGGGTCGCTATTTTTTATTTTCTTCTTCCACTCATTTTTGTTTTGCGTGTCTTTCTCATTCAGTTCCTTTTCTCTCAAGTCTTCTGCAATACAATCTTTTCATCTTATATTTGGTCTTCCTATGTTTCTTTCACCTTCTATTAATATATTCATCGCTTCTCATGACATGTTCAAACCAATGTAATCGTCTTTCTTATATCCAGAAACTTCTAACACTAGAGTTACTTCCCTTATTCTGTCATTGATTTACATTTTATTGATACTGACATCTGTCAATTTGAATTAGCAGTTTCCATGGTTAAGTTAGCATAGCTGGCGGAATTATGAAATTTATATGAATTTTTTTATCTTTATTATTCTTTAATCCTATATCTGTTAAATATGAAATATAAAATGCAATCAAATCGTATAGACAATAATATATTCTTTAAGTTATAATAACATTTAACTGAGTTTTTCAAGAAAAACTGTTAAAATCTTCAAATGAGGGTACTTCCGGTTGACCAATTATAACCAAAATCTAATCAAGTCTGCATATGGTTGTAAGGAAGAGGAATACGCAAGAATTGTAATTTTTGGAATTCTAGTATTGGAGATATCGTGCAGGAAAAAACGGTCACATACACACACACACATATACACATACACACACACACACACACACACACGCACATACGAACACACACACACACATACAGACATCATCGTAAAAATAGTAAAATCGTATTGTAAAGACCCTAAAACGTGCTTATTCAATGGAAACTCACCACCGATTTTTTTGACCAAAGACAATACCTTCCTTACCTATAGGTGACGGAAGGTAATAAAAATCTGATGTGGCCAGCGCATTACTTTCCGTCAATCATGTGTATTATGTACAAATTCCATACATAAATTAAAATTATTTCATATACAAATTATGTAAATTGCGCTTGACACTGACATCTTCTTCTTTAGCTTTTCCCATTCGTTAGGGGTTGCTATTTTTTATTTTCTTTTTCCACTCATTTTTGTTTCTTGTGTCACCCTCATTAAGTTCCTTTTCTCTCAAGTCTTCCGCAATACAGTCCTTCCATCTTATCTTTGGTCTTCCTCTGTTTCTTCTATCTTCTACTACTAAGCTATTCATTCTTCTCCCAATATATTTTTTATCTCTCCTCATGACATGTTCAAACCAATATAATCGTCTCTCTTAAAACTATCTAGAAACTTCTGTCACTCGAGTCATTTCCCTTATCCTTTAAATCTTTACCCTATCTTTCCGTGTTTTTCCCAACATGTATCTCAACATCCTCATCTCTGCCACATTCATTTTCTTTTCATTGATACATCTGTCAATTTGAATTATCTGAATATATTAGCAGTTTGCATGGTTAGCATAGCTGGCTGATTTATGAAATTTAATATCTTTATAATTCTTTAACTTTATATCTATTGAATATGAAGTAGTGTTTCATCAAGACAAGAAATCTTGTCTTGATTATAATTTTTTGTCTTGTCTTGATTTTCAAGACAAGAAAATAAAAATTTCTTGTTTTGCTCATTTCTTGGCGGCTTACTTCTTGTCTTGTTTCAAGATTCCTTGATATTTCTTGATTCTTGACGTTTTAGGGGAATCCCCTTTCTCTATCGCTTTATCCAATCCGAACGCTCAAATGTAGCGTTGGCGTCTGCCATTGGCTCTTTTTAAATGTTACTATGATTTCGTCGCGTCGCGAAAGGCCGGACCCCGGAGTGTTCGGGGGGCAACCTAATTAATTAACAGTCTAATCGCCAGTTTGTCAATATATTATTATATTGTTTTTTTTTAATAAAGGCAGCAGGCATTGAAATACTTTTTTATTTTATATGATGCATTACGAGTACACAAACCAAATTAATATGTACCTATATAGTATGTAGTATTATTAAACAAAAATAGTTTCTAATATTTTTGAACTTTAACTTTACGTTGATGTACATGTACAAAAAAATCATAATAGTATAAACAAAAGATTTCTATATAAAAGTATTTTTGTATAGAAATTTGATTCCATTCACGAGATATTGGGATATTTCCGAAGATATTTCACTACTTAATTGTAAATATTAGTTCTATTATTTATTTTCTAATATATAAACTGTACGCACATACGAATAAAATAAGGTCCGCATTCTTATTTACATATTCCAATAGAGCGATAAGGAAGTGGCTGTTTTTAGAGCAAAAAATCAAAAAAGTTGAATTACGCAGGAAATGATTGATAATATGAGTAAAATGTTTTTATTATTTTATATATAAAATTGTTTGCTTAATTCAATAGTAAAATAAAAAATATAGCATAATATTATTTCATATAAAGTAAGTTACGGATTAATTCCAGTTAGACACTGTTTTGAAAGTATATATTTTAGTTGAAACGGACATATCGGAAAACTGTTAGATATCTAATTTTGTAAAATAATATTGAATAGTTTTAAAAATAAAGATAGTGTAAACTCCCCATGGGATAGCCTCCGTGAGATTCAATCATATACAGAATGTTGATGAACATATTATAATTTCATAGGGTATGTAAAATAGACTGACTTTTACTAATAAACTCATATCCGGAAACAAACCGTTTTCGAATTACAAGCTCTTAAAAGAGTAATTATTATCTACCTAATTTTAATTGGTTTTGACTTATGACGTCAGTTATTAGTTTACATACTAGTGATTTTTTTTAAATAATTTTATTCATTTAATACATATTAATAATTGCTCAAATAATAACGATCAATTTCAATGCAAGCATTGAACAAACAAACAAGTTTCATAAGACAATCTGTTAACGCACGAGTCTATAGTATGAAGACGAGTATACTTACCTGAAAATTTAGACTTATACCTTCAACTGTCGCTTCGATTTAATTATTTATTTTGAAAATCATAGTCAGAGATACAAAATTTTATATTTTAATTATAAATGCGGATTTACAAAATTAATTGTCAAGAAATCAAGATTTCTTGTCAAGAATTCTTGATTCTTGACGATACATTCTTGTCTTGTCTTGGGACATAAAATATATTTCTTGTCTTGGTCTTGTCTTGATTTCAAGACAAGATCAAGACAAGATCAAGAGTCTTTCTTGATTTTTGTGAAACACTAATATGAAGTATAAAATGCATTCACATCATGTAGATAATGATATTCTTTAATCTTTAAAATAACATTAAATGTCAATAAATGATACTTAACTGCTTTTTTTCAATAAAAACTGTTAAAAGTTGCAAATGAAGGTACTTCCGGTGGACCAATTATAACCAAAATCTAATCATATCTGCATATGGATCTAAACTCGAGGAATACGAAAAAAATATAATTTTTGGTATCGTGGTATTGGAGTTCCGAAACGATCGTCACATACACACATACACACACACACACACACACACACACACACACACACACACACACACACACACACACACACACACACACTTACAGACATCATCTTAAAACTAGTATATTCGTATTCTAGGGACCCCAAAACGTGCTTATTCTGTAGGAACTCTATCGAATTTTTCACCAAAGCCAATACCTTCCTTACCTACAGGTGACGGAAGTTAAAAAAAACCACATATAGTGTGCATAGATACCGCTTATAACGCTCGAGAAGGTTGTAACCTCTTATTCGTTTTATTTAGCAGTAAGATTTTATCGCGAATTTGATTTTCGTTATTTCTGGTGTTTTTCAAAATATAAATGCTACGAAAAGTACAATTTTGTCATTACCTCATAGTAGACAAACCACGATTAACGATTATTTTAAAACTTAAAAACTATTATTCATTTTTAAACATTTGTAATTTTCTTATAATAAAACTTGATTTAAACATAATTATGTACGGAAGAATACGTAATAAATATATAATCGTACAAAGTAATATCTAAAGTACATTATTTTACTTTCCGCATATATACCTACTATCCCGCATGTAACGTGTTTTTTGTTCAGACCATTCAAAAGCGTTATAACAAAATTTTACTGTAATAATATAATGTATAATTTTGTATTTACCCGCTAAGATTATACGAAGCAAGACCGGTCCACAAGATAATTCTGTATACTTCCGAATTACTTGATTGTTAATTTTGAAATTTTTGTACGACGTTTGTAAAACAGAATGTATAAACAAACAATGTATTTATACATACGTAGACAAATTTATGATCTTACTTGTAAGTGTGATAATACTCATGTTAATGAAACATATATATTAATTTGTTTTTCAAGAATAAATGTTGTTTAACTAAGATTTTCTGTAATTTTTAATACTTAATTTAAAACATAGTCCAGAAATTTACCCAAATTTAAGATTATTTGTTATACATAGTTCGTAATGGAATAGATTAAAAGATATGTAGATAATGAAGAATATAATGTAGTAAATTAAACAAAAATAGATGGTGAGACATTTAACGTATTTATACAACGAGTATGTAATTATATATAAATAAATATCGGTGTGAAAAATAAATAATATAAACTAATTATTCGCAGAATTTTGAAACAAAAATATCAGTAATACATTGGATTAAATTCGAATACAACTATGTGAAAATGAAATATGTATATAAATTATGAAAGATAATATGCTGTTACTTGATAATAAATTAAGTAATTCTTAAAGTAGTACCTCCTAGATAATACTTAAACTTAAAACAGTATTTATTTATAGAAACAACAACTGCATTATCTAAAAACCTTAAAAGAATTGCATATTAGACACATAACTACATATCTTTAAATATTTCGTACTGATATTTAAGAGCATATAAAAATGCTGTATATGTAACCATGTTGCACAAACAAGCAGTAAAAGCCTAGAAGAAACAGGCCATCAATAAATTAGAGTCCTGTACTGTAGCGTGTTCAAATTTTAATTTTGAAATGAGTCCGTGTTGCCTCATGAATACATGTCTATGTCCGTCTCTACTCTGAAAGAATGAAAACTGAAAATTTCCATTTTAAATGTAATGTTTTAGCAAGTAGAGATCGCGTCTCATAAGGATATGGACAAGAATTTAGACTCGAGCAGGATGTAGAAATTTGTAGCACCAATAATGAGGCATATGTTTCTATAATATTTACATTGCAAGCTACATTACTTTTGTAACAAAATGTTTAGAAAAAGTATCTACGCATATTTACTTGTAGAAAATTCTTTATTCTGTAATATTTATGAGAAAACTAATTCCAAAAATTATATTTAAAGCTATTCTACATATTTCTAAAAGAAACTCAAGGAAAGTACCACTTAAATATTATACACGAATGCCAACTGACATAATGAAAATGTGTTCTCGTATGTATTGTATTTTACTATAATGTATAAAAAAAATAAGTTTTCTTCATTGTCACTGTTTTGATTGTTAATTACTTTATCTTTATTACAAATTTATTATTTATAAATGATTTTAATAGAAAATAGAAGACAGATTATTAAAATTTCAATAAGTTTTTTTTTTATAAAAATAAAACAATTGTTCTGTTGGAGAATCTAACTCAAATCTTTTCATTTTATATTCCACATGCAGCCATGCTCGAGGCCATGCTAACCAAGACAAATAAGATACTTATAGAAATTCAAATACTTTTTTTTAATACACTAATAACTAACAATAATAAAAATAAAATTTGTTTAATTATTACTTGTTAAGTATGCAGGGTGTTTCTATACTTATGGATCAAACTTTAAAGGATGGTAATACAGTTAAAAGTAAGTCAAAAAGCCTTAATCCGCAAAGTCCAATTCTCAACTATTTCCGAAATATAGATCATCTAATTAACAGATTTTTCGTCTTTTTCCATTAATAAAAAAATCTGTTGTGGCCAGCACAATACCTTCCGTCAAGCCTGTGTATAATGCATAAATTCCATACATAATTTTTCTTGAAAAATATTCTAAATTTCCAGTAAAATTATTTCATAAAAAAACTGTTCAAATTGCACTTGACACTGACATCTTCTTTAGCTCTTCCCATTCGTTTGGGGTCGCTATTTTTGCGTGTCGTTATCATTCAGTTCCTTTTCTCTCAAGTCTTCCGCAATACATTCCTTCCATCGTATCGTTGGTCTTCGTCTGTTTCTTCAGCATCCTATTACTAAACTATTCATTCTTGTTCCAATATAATTCTTCATTTCTCCTCATGACATGTTCAAACCAATGTAATCATCTTTCTTGTATCTTTCTAGAAACTTGTAACGCTAGAGTTATTTTCTTATCGTATCGTTCCGTGTCTTCCCCAACATCTACTTCAACATCCTCATCTCTGCCACATTAATTTACTTTTTATTGATACTGACATCTGTCAATTTGAATTATATGATTATATTAGTAGTTTCCATTTTTAGCATAGCTGGCTGAATTATAAAATTTCATTTCTTTAAAATTCTTTAACTCTATATCTATTGAATATGAAGTATAAAATGTAATCGAATCGTATAGGGAATATTATATTCTTTAAGTTATAATAACGTTAAATGTCAATAAATGAAATTTAACTGTTAAATCTTCAAATGAGGGTACTTCCGGTTCACCAATTATAACCAAAATCTAATCACTTGTTCTTCTGGAGGAATACGAAAAAATTATAATTTTTGGAATCGTGGTATTGAAGTTATGGGATCCGGAAGTTTTGTCACACACACACAGACCCTAAAACATGCTTATTCACTAAAAACTCATCATTGAATTTTTTGACCAAAGACAATACCTTCCTTACCTAAAGGTGACGGGTGAAGGTAAAAATATGAGTTACAACTTTGATAAAATGAGGGATTTTGTTTATATTTAACAGGTCTTCTCGTATGTGTTTCTAATTTTTCAAAAATTTCTAATAATATGATAATTAGTTGATTTTGTTTTCGACATTTGGACTTTGCGGGTTACGATTTTTTAACTTACTTTTAACTGTATTATCATATCAATTAAAGTTTCATTCGTATAAGTATAAAAACATCTTGTATAATATAGGAAATATTTAAATAAACTGGAAGGTGTATTATTTGTATGACCACATGTAAATATCATGGAAATATTTTTTTGTAGCGTCTATTCATAAAATCACATTCGAATTGAATTATTTACAGTTTCACAAAATTAATTCAAAATTTAAACATACACAGCGATGTTGGTTTTATGTATGTAGCCAATATTTCAAACTTGCCCGGCAAAAAATATAAAGGAGAGTGTTTTATTTTTATGGCCACCACTACGGAAGACATTCGAAAATGTTTTCATAAATGTCATAAAATATTGAAACAATTATTTATTATAAATATTTCTAACTTTTTCAAATTTATGCAATGATAATAAAGTAATAAATATTGAGCGTAGAATTAAATGTAGGTCTAAGATGTTCCAGGTTTTAATTTTATTAAACAGTAGTAATATACAATGGATGTTTCGGGCAAAAATTAGCCCATCATCAGAAAATAAATGTAAAATATTAATATATAAAACCAAAATGAACAATATATCTTAGATTTACGTTATGTACAGTTTTATTTAAAATTCCAGGATTTATTGGTAATCGTAGCTACGACCGTTCTAGATTTAACATATAAGACTTACATTTAATTCTACGCTAAATACCAAGGAGATTGTCCAAGAATATTTGAATTAATGAATATTGAATAACATACAGGAGGAAATATATTATTATCATGATCAATATCATATCTTAATTTTTTACCGGACACTTTCTATCCGAAAAAACTGTTTTTACATTTTAAGTGCCTATGTGAAGGATTTCTTGGGGCATCCGGTATGTATTAGTTATTGTTGCTAAAAGTAGAAAAGTGAAGCAGTTACGAAATGAATTGAAATGCACTTTAATAGTGTTAACTAAGATGAAGATAAAAAATCTGATGTGGCCAGCACAATACCTTCCGTCAATCCTGTGTATTATGTACAAATTCCATACATAAATTTTCTTGCAAAAGATTCTAAATTTTTGGTATTTTATGATTCCCTTTCTCGGCAACGGAATTCCATACTCCTGATAACAAACAAATCACATGAAATAAGAAAATCATGAAATTTTGAATGAAAAATTATGACACTTGTTAGTTATGGACATAATTAATTGCTGTCATTTTGATACGGGTCCCCATATCTGCTTGCCAAAGGCAGCAAAGTCATGTCACTGCACGCGCCCTATACATATTTTTTTTGAAAAAGATCCTATATTTCCAGTAAAGTTATTTCATAAACAAACTATGCAAATTGCACTTGACACTGACATCTTCTTCTTCTTTAGTTTTCCCATTCGTTAGGGGGTCGCTATTTTTTATTTTCTTCTTCCACTAATTTTTGTTTTGCGTGGCGTCCTCATTCAGTTCCTTTTCTCTCAAGTCTTCTGCAATACAGTCTTTTCATCTTATATTTGGTCTTCCTATGTTTCTTCCACCTTCTATTAATTTATTCATCTCTCCTCATGACATGTTCAAACCAATGTAATCGTCTCTATTATATCTAAAAACTTCTAACACTAGAATTACTTCCCTTATTTTTTCATTCAATTACTTGCTTTTTATTGATACTGACATCTGTCAATTTGAATTACCTGAATATATTAGCAGTTTCCATGGTTATGTTAGCATAGCTGGCTGAATTATGAAATTTATACGATTTTTTTATCTTTATTATTCTTTAACTCTATATCTGTTGAATATGAAATATAAAATGCAATTAAATCGTATAGAGAATAATATATTCTTTAAGTTATAATAACATTTAAGTGAGTTTTTCAAGAAAAACTGTTAAAATCTTCAAATGAGGGTACTTCCGGTTGACCAATTATAACCAAAATCTAAACATGTCTGCATATGGTTGTAGTAAGAAAGAGGAATACGCAAGAATTGTAATTTTTGGAATTCTAGTATTGGAGATATCGTGCACGAAAAAGCGACCACATACACACACACACACACACATACACACACACGCACATACGAACACACACACACACACACACACACACACACACACACACACACACATACAGACATCATCGTAAAAATAGTAAAATCGTATTGTAAAACCCTAAAACGTGCTTATTCAATGAAAACTCACCACCGAATTTTTTGACCAAAGACAATAACTTCCTTACCTATAGGTGACGGAAGGTAAAAACAGCAGGGATAACATGGGACAGATTAGTCAGAAATGGAGAAATATAGAAACAAATGGATAAAACCCACGTTTAAATGGAATCACATTGCACAATAATTTAAATTTAGTTAATTAGTACATCTTGTTCTCTAAAGTCTTTCATATTTATGTTGTTATATTTTGTAAGGGCCGTTTTCATAATATAACTTTAGCGAGCACTGTGGCATTACTTTAAAATAAAGATAAAGTCTTAAAGTAATTTTAATTAAAACGGACTTAAATTCTATGGGTTAATAAAGGGCTATTTATTTATTTTATAATAGTAAAACCAGGGAGATCCTGGCTCCATTCAAGGTCATTCGACTAGAGTAACTTTCTGCACATGCAGGCGACAGGTAACCATTCTAATAACAAACCGCCCTGCTGCGACTTGTCTAATGACTATTTCTAATTGTCTGTGTGTAAAAACGGTGGGCCTGATGAGAGTTTAAAGTGTTTAGAGCAGGAAAAACACGCTGCTTTATGGGCTGGCTGTTTTATCAACTCATTATGGCTGTCCACCAGGCTTATCTGCAGGAAACTCCACCGATATATCTCTATTCCGCAGATGGAGACAGGGTTTACTTTTGTTTAAAACACTAACACATTAAACGAAGACAAAAAGGGTTGTTTAAAGGATGGCAGAACTCATTTTTAATCATGAAGAAGTACGTATGTAACTAGAAATATTTGGGAGGCGTCATATAAACTTCCATATGTGATTACTTCAAAATCTGTCTATGAACATTCACTGTTTCATACAAATGTCGTTATTCCTCAAAATTATTCTGGTAGTACAATTATTGTACATGTTTTTAAAAATATCTTTCAGTCATCTTGAACGCTTAGTTTTTGTTTGACAGTCGTCACTCGATATTAGTGGTTTTGTAAAAATTCGTACCTACATTTAAAAGGCAATACACTCTGTGAAATTAAAGTTGAGTTGGACTCTGCTCCATCATTTGCCACCGTGAATTTAAGCGTGGTCGTACTTTATTTGATGATGAGCGATCGGGACGGCCAACAACTATGACCATCATTGATAACAACGAAAAATTTCACCAAATGAGACTGGATGATCGTCGAATCAAGATTAGAAGATATAAGAGGCTGTGGGCATATTGAAGGAGAAAGCTGACTGCTTGGAAGAGCTTACAAAAATTCCAGATCGATTTCTGACTGTTCTTTCAAATTTTGGCAACACTCAAATTGTTTTCTGGTCGTTGGACGTGCTGTCGTAGAATAAATTTTATCTTCAATATATTTCAGTGAATTCCTCCAACTCATCAATTTTTCTACGTACAACGATCAGACATAATCGCATCTCCATTTTTTTTAATGCTGGAACTCGAGGAACGTCCAGATTAATTCATATTCGATCACTTTTAACGCGAGAAAACTACTCGTAAACTATTGCATGGCTCAAAGCTTCCTCCCCGTAAGTTTTTCGAAGCAACACGATATTTTCCGCTTCTCATTTTTCTAACAGGGAACAAAACTTTACTGTCTGCCATTGAAAAATCGCCGAACACGTCATACAGCGCTTATCAACAAAATAACACAATGACCAATCAAATGTTTCCCCAAGGTTATCAATGAATCCAAAAGGATACCTAGTGAAGGCACCTATTGGGAGAAATCGGCACTAGCGTCCTACCAACCGCCAGAAAATAATTCTCGGATTTTTAAGGTAGTACCTTGTATGTATGAATAAATTATTATAAATAGTAAAAATTGTGTTGTGTAGTTATCACTTAGAGGCGACGAATTATATATTTGCACGCAGGCGGCAGTACCCTTAGGAACGGCCCTGCTGTTGGGTGTTGCATTTGGTCTTTTAGGAGCAAAAACACATTCGAATAAACATTTCGAAGAGGGAGAAATTTAAGCGTAATGAGTCAGATTTTTTTTGCATCGATTTATAACAGTACAAACTCAATAGAAATGGGTAAAACAATAACGGGGAGTAGTATACATCATTATTTATTCCATCAATTCAACATAATATCGTCTCACAGTTCGACGATAGTCATGGTCAAAATTCATGAATAGCAATTCGAATTGATTGATTATGCACAAAAAAATCTGTTGTGGCCAGCACAATACCTCTCGCCACTTCCTTTTTTGGTTACATAAGTATAGGGCGCGAACAGTCATGTTACATTGTTGGCCTTGACAAGTAGATGTGGGGGCCCGTTTCAGAATGATAATTAGTCAGTATGTTTCATTCAGAATTTCAAGATTTTCTAAATACACGTAGTTAATTTGTCACCAGGAGTGTGGAATTTACTTGTCGAGGAAAATAAACCATATGGAATTGGAAAATCACTAAATTTAGAATGAGAAATTATGATACATCTATATACATAATTACTAGCTATCATTCTGACATGAGTCCCCATATCTGCTTGTCAAGGCGCCCTATTGTATTTAACATTTCTTGTATACCTACATTCTACACCAAAAATTGTACTTACATATATCTATTCCTTATATTTAGATTGTTTAATTTTAAATTCATTATATGAAGAAATTTTGTCCTCTTCTAATTTTTCGAAATGTTTCCAATTCATTGTCAGGATTGACTGTATTTTTGAAGGATATATGTAATAGACCTATAATCTTAAATATTTAACTACTAATACATTAAGAAATAATATAATGTATATGTACTTCCCAGAAAAACTCTTTAGTAATATCTATGAATTTCTGACACTGACATTTATCTGTCAGTTACAAACAGTTCAACTGGTCAACTATTTTCCATGGCATCCTTTCGGCTGTAAAATTTATTATAACGTTATTTTATTTATTATATTTCTTTTATCTCTAAATCCATAGAATATATAATAAAATATTTAAATGTATCAGATAGAGAATTTAATTTTCTTTAATATTACCAAGAAAAATTTTCAAAAAATATTATTTAGAAGATTTTTTTTCAAGAATCTTCTACTTCCGGTTGTCCAATTGTTACCAAAACCTTTTCAGATCTTCCCATGAATGTCCGATTGGAAAATACGTAATTAAACAATTTTTAAGTCTTATAGTTTTTGAGTAATCGTCCTTCCAACATCCTACATACATACACACACACACACACACACACATACATCCACACACACACACACACACACACAGAGACATCATCGTAAAAATGTTAAAATCGGATTGTAGGGACCTTAAAACGTGCTTATTCAATAAAATATGGATATGTGATTTTTAGCATGAATGCAATACCTCTCTTAGCGAGAGGTAAAAATGGATTCAGGGTCCTTAAAACGTACATATTCAATAAAATATCGTTATTTGAATTATATCATGATTTCTATACCTTTCTTACCCTAGGGTGACGAGAAATAAAGAACCTCAACTAAGTATGTTTTCAATCATTTAAACGACCACTATCTTCCACCAATAAAACTTGTAAATTTCAGTTGTTTCCAATTATTTCCGCCCTACTCGAAAACTACTTCACCACCCACTTCAAAATTCATAATCCTCTCAATCATTCCCAGTTTGACGTACGTCCATGGCACAATACCTGTACAAGCATCGATTACCGCTGACATCTCGAGTAGGGTCTCCATTACTGCATACCTGTGCGGCACAGAGGCGGAGTTATGGGTCAGCTGAAGGGGCACTCGCCCTCTACAAGATTCCAAACACACAACGGAACGACGAGTGTTATGCTAGAATTGTGCATGAATGCAGAGCATTGCAGTAGCGATGATTGTATTGGAGGTATGCGCAGATGAAGATAACACCGAATGAGGCAGTAATTGTAATTAATGGGGAATTCCAGACGAACTCCAATTGTTTATCTACAGTGTGTTAAAAAAAAACCTAACTCGGAGCAGGTTATGAACAAAGAAACGTACGTCAATTTAAAAATATTTAATTAAATGTCAATTTGACACTAGATAATGTTAAAAATGTTATCTAAAGAAATTAAAGCTTTTCTTTTTGAATCTTATTTTAGAAATGGAAACATATTAGAAAACGGCGAATGGCAATATCCTTCTTTATTAACTTTATTCCTTAAAATTACATTGTAAGATCAATTTTGACAACTTGACATTTTAATTGAATAATGATCAGACATACGTTTCTCTGTTCATAGCCTACTCCGAGTTAGGTTTTTTTATTGAACACACTGTATAATTCTATACCAGGTCGGAGTTCATAGTATATGAAGGTATCAAATAGTAAAGAAGTAGCAATCATAAATGATACTGATAGCAATATTTACAAAATTTTGCGATTGTAAAAATAATCATGATAACCGGGCCCGTAAAATAGCATGCGACACCAACGAAATTTAAGGGAACTAGATTAATGGCGGCTAGTAGGACAAGGACTTGTCAAATATGTAACTATCGCAAATCATCTTTCCGTTGAACAGAAAAAGAAGTTCTCTTGGTTGTATTTCATAGTTTCATTTGAAAATATATTAAATGTGAGCGAATTAACGGAGTCTATTTTCGGCCCTGGTTGAAACATATTTAACTATTTAAAGGGTTTAGAAAAATATTCTGTTGGTCTAAAAAAATAAAAATAAAAGTTTTTAAAAGTAACAAACTATTTTTATATCTTTTAAAGGTTTTTGTAACTCACCCAGTATTTTTGAAAATAAAAATAATGCACATCAAAAAGTGTGTTAAAGCAGGGGTGGGCAAACTGTTTTACCCGCCGGCCAGATGAATGTTTGTAACTTGAAAAACGTGCCACATGGATGTTTATAACATGAGTAACGGATCGTATGTGACGAAAAGGTCTCCCAAAGAAAAAAAAACTTGCTAATATTATATAACACATAAATTGACATTTAAAGAATACGAAAGTTCAGGGAATATGATGTTTTACCATTTTTTATTGGTATTAAAAATTAAACAAACCATCAAACATTGGAAGGCGAGCTTCACAAAATAACGTTGAGGGTAGTATGCGGCCCGCTGGCTCTTTTTTGCATATCCCTGTGTTAAAAGGTATACTTGTATAACAAACATTCAGAAACTATTCCATAATTTTTAACAGGAAAAACAAAGAAATTCAAATATATCGCAAAACTGTAACGTGATAAAAATCCCAGTAAACAGTTATACAGGGTGGAAACGAACTTAATGTCATAAATTTAAGGGTGAGTAGTATGACATGTGTAGATTACGAAACTGAAAGATTTTTTTTAAAATTCGAAAAACGAAAATTCGACTTTTCTTAAGGAAACTTTTTTTTACTGCTGTTTTAATTCATATTTCATTAAAAATATGGTTATCAAAAATACATTCAAAATTAGTTGTATAAGATATTATTGTTAATAATTAAATTAAATAGCATTTTTAACGAAAATAATTGTGTAATAGATAAAATAATGCAAATGCGTTGCCAGTGGTCCAGTGGTACCAAAAATGTTAGTTTCATGAAAACTACCCTTAAATATGCGAATTTTTAAAAAATTCTTTCTGTTCCGTAATCTATACATGTCATACTACTCACCATTAAATTTATGACATTAAGTTCGTTTCCACCCTGTATATAACATTTATATGAGAATTAAAGGCTCTGACTACAGCTACTAGATATTACTTAACTGACTCGTGCGCCATATTGGAGCCAAAATGAACGCAGTAAATTAAATAAACGTGGATTTTTTATAAATTTATGTAGTAACTATTTTTCATAATTAAATATAAACTTTCATATTTGTCATATTATAAATAATAAAACATATTCAGTAAAAATACGGTTCGTTAAAATTTTTGATTAGAGAAAAAATATGTATTGCATAAGTAATATTTAAATATTGACCTGTAAAAATTATAACCATTTCTGGAATGATTTGCACAATTTGAAGCAGCACAACTCGTCATTGTGAATGATTTCTATGATTAATAATACTGTAACTCTAATATTGAATGATTTAAGTTGGCTCCAAAATGGCGAACAACTCAGCTGTGATTTATTTTGTAGCTATAATATCAGCATCAACGACATGTATTACATTATGTAACATATACATAAAAATGTAACATGCGTGTTCCATAAATTACATACTCGTATGTATGTTACATAAATTATACATATTTTATATCGCTACATGTAACATATATGTTACTATGAATAATTATGTAATCATTGCAATGAAGAGTAAGGTATATAAAGGAATACATGTTGTGTCTGTCCTTTTTATTTCACAAACTATGAATTTTAAGACACTTATTGGCAGTACCTATTGATAAATACAAATTGTAGCTTCATTGATTTTTGTCCTTTATTACTTTTGATATAGTGAGAAGGAACCATAGGTGCAACAGTTATTAAAGCAGACTGTAGTTCTAAACCAAAATCATCGTAACTTCGAGTTACGCTACAAGTAGTAATTAATCCCGAAATTAAACTTGCTGTTCAACTATATTTCGTGATGAGGGATTCGACTGAACAAATTAAAAAATCGCGTTGAGTTAATTTGTTAACATATTTTTGTGTCAGAGAACTCAAGCTAACAGATGTGCTTTCAACGCCGTTAACCGATACTGCGAGTTCCAAATATTCCAATAATAATCTTTTTATTGTCCGTTTTCCTAACTTTCCCAGTACGGTAATAAGAGATATGAAGTTTGTGAAATTGGACAAAATTTGCCCTAAATAGTGTCCTAACAAGCTGTTAAAGTTTGTTACACTCGTTAAAAATAATCCTGTATAGACGGAGTCAAACCCGGACATTTTCTAATTGTTGCTTTTGATGCTAGTTAACTGTTGACTTATTGATTTGTTATTGTTAAATCTTACAATATACTTTATGTAATAATATTGCATTAATAAAATTTGTGTATTACTTCTGAGTGAAGTAAATGTTGTGTATGAAGACCAGAGTATTTATAACGAAATAATATACAGTTCGAATATTTCATAGAGGATATGTTATCCACTTTTTGTATGTACTCCTCTCCTCCTCTTCAGTAGATAACATAATCTAGCCTATCGTGAATTGATTCACGATCACATCTCTGGCGATAACAAAGTATTATGTCCTCAGTAGATCCCCCGGGCAGTCGGTCGAGCACGTAGCCGCGCGTACTTTATATTCAATATCGTAAGAGCCGGACTCGTGGACTTTATAGCCAAACAGGCCTATATCTTCCACCCCTGGGTGTTTTATTCCTGCACTCTAGAGAGGAATAACTCCAACATCGATAAGATGGGTTAATATTATTTAAATCAACCTAGAAGTTGAAGGTTGGAAGTTGGAAGAGAAATTTGACATTTTAATTTCTAAATATTATGGAGCCTGAAAAAGTAAAGGGGATTTTTTTTCTTTATTAGGTCTTTAGTAGAATCGAATGCACCATTATTAATCATAATTTTAAAGTGTTTTTGTGTTTTTGTGTTTTACAATGATGGTTTATTGTTTAGCTTTGTAAAAAGTAAAAATATGTGGCTCTACATGTGGTTAGTTACATCTGCATGACTGCATGGTTTATCATTTTTTACGATGATGTTTATGTGTGTGTGTGTGTGTGTGTGTGTGTGTGTATGTGTGTATGCGTGCGTGTGACAAACATTTCTCCTTCGAAAACTAATAATACTACAATTCCAAAAATTATATTTTTTTTGTTTTCCTCTTCGGTACGTCCATATGGAGAGTTTATTAGATTTTGGCTATAATTGGTCAATCGGAAAAATAAATAAATAAAATAAATATTTCATCACGGATATTACCCATTGCTGGGTGTGCCAATCTGCTTCGTACACAGATATCGGTAATGATGAAATATTTGTACAGTGTGGGCGCTTACCAGGCGTCACCTCACGGGCACTCATTGCTGGCGTGGAGAGTGCGCCACAGGGGTTAATTTTGTTTAATTAAACTTATTATCAGTTTTTCATGAAAAAATTCAGTTCGGTATCATATGTTGACAATTTACGTTATTATACATATTAACTAATATTTTATTTTTTATACGGTTTGATTGAATTTTTATCTTTGTCCAATTCATATAAAGTTAGAAAATTATAAATAAATTATATTTCATAATTCAGCCAGCTATGCTATAACCATGAAAACTAATAATATATTCAAATAATTCTAATTGACAGATGTCAGTGTCAAGTGCAATTTAAGGTATATATACTTTATTCCATCTTACCAATTCAGTATTGTGGAGAATAAAGCATAGTTTTGAAGTCTCTGATTGGCTGAAATTGGAGCCAAGTTTACGAAATGTAATTTTAAACTAGAGTCAGTGTACATGATATGTGACATCTCGTGTCATTTTTATGTGCAATGTCAAGTGTCATCTTTATCCGATTTGGAAAGCAGGTAGATAATACTTTATATTTCATACCTTCTGACTAGAATATACAAAGTTTTAATAGCATTATAATACCATTATTTATAAAATATCAGATGACTGCAGTTGAATAATGCCATTTTTTTAATTTCGTCTGTTTAAAACCGGGGCTGATGTTAGCGCCATCTACTAAATTGGTTAAGTAGAATAAAGTATAGTTTGTTCCTGAAATAATTTTACTGGAAATTTATAATCTTTTGCAGAATTGCCGAAAGGTACTGTGCTGGCGTGCTGGCGACAACGGATATTTTAAATGTGATAGAACAGTTTCACCAATTATCATAATTGTACTTTATTGTACATGTATTATTATTTCATGTGAATTTAATTTGAGTAGTCATACTGCTTCAGGAAGAAATGACAGTAACGATAAGTTTTCTTCACTCACAGGAAATGAAACCATTATAGTACGAAGACTATGGTCTTTACTTAAAATTTTGGTGCTGATTATTTTGTCAAAATATTTTTCTGTATATTTTATTGCGTTATTTTATGTTTTTCCCCGTACACCAGGTATAATTTGACATAAATTGGAAAATTAACTGTTACTTATCAAATTTTGACTTCTTGTATTTTGGTAAGTAAGGAATAGGTATTTTTTACTCAAAATGACCTGAGGAATAAGCTGTTAATGTTTATTACATTCGTTGTGTGTAAATCGCATTGTATACTATTTAAAGGTAGAAATTGGTACTTTAAGGATTCGGAAGAGTAGGATACGAGTACCCGGATCTCAAAATATCCATATCCTGGGATATCCAACATTCGGATAACGAAGCGTATATTTGTGAATTTAATTAATATTACCATCTTGACTTTGGATCCAAATCCTGAAACTGATGATGAGAAACGGCAAAAAGGGGTTACATTTAAATCTTTAATGGCCGGTGTATTATTTTAATTGGAAATGAAACAAAAATTAAATTAAAATCTACACTTATACATATAATATATTTTATATGGATATAAAGGTTGATTTTAATTTAATTTTGATTCCTTCTCAATTAAATATTGATACAACCGGCCATAAATCTTATAAACAATGACCATGTTTTCGTAACGGGCGTCGGCTATATCATGCCTACGTCGTGCTTATATAAAAAAATCTGATATGGCCAACACAATACCTCCCGTTTAATTTAATTTTTATTCATGTAAATACTTAAAATTAAATTTAATATAAATACCGGGTTCGATCCCGACCGACGCCAAATATTTCGAATTTTAAATGGCACTATCCACGCCAGCAGTAAGTGCTCGCGAGGTGACACCTGGTGAACGCCCGCACGATATAAATATGTCATCATCGTTACAGAAATCTGTATACAAAGCAGATTGGCACACCCACCAATGGGTAATATGCCGGGATGATATATGTTTTTATTATCTTACCTTTTTTATAAGAATTATTTGCGACCATCCGTAACATATTTAAACATAGAAGTAGGCCGTAGGGTCGAGGAATTATTGTAATAAACGAAGAAAGAATTTATGAAAAATTCATGGACCTCGCAGGGATTTGAACCCTGGACCTTCTCATATCTAGTGAGACGCTCTAACCAACTGAGCCACAAGATCCCGTCCCATTGAAGTCGATGAATCATTCACAATTCTTTTTACAAATTTCGTAGATGAGTACACTAACCATACGGTGTAGATTACCTTTTTTTACATATTTACTTATGCTGGAAACTGAATTAAGTTCCTTTCCATATAATTATTGTTCCAATTACTATTTTCTATAAAAAACGTTAATATTCTTATTTGAAATGATTAGTTCGTTGACAATAACATATATGTATCTGTCTGTTACAAACATTTGAAATCTGAATTGTGTAACCTGTGTATGAGTTGTGTTTAAAACGTAGGCTCCGGGTTTAAAATTATAGATAGTTTTATAAATTTATCCATAAAATATATAGAAAAAATATTAATGCAATCCTGTAGAAAAATAATAATCTTTAATTTTTATACAACATAAATCTCGAAGAAATAACATTTAAAGGTATTTTTCGAAGAAAAACTATTTTGAGCTTCTAATAAAGTGCCATTTTCGGTTATCTGATTTACTCCAAAATCTAATGGTATCTTTCCATATAAGAGTAAGGTAGAAATACAAGGTTTTAAAAATTTCTGAACAATGGTATTTCAGTTAGAGCGTAAAGAGGATCCACACACACACATACACAGATACACACAGACATCATCGTGAAAATGTTAAAATTGGATTGTAGGGACTTTATAACGTGATCATTTGCCAAAATCTCGATAAGCGATTTTTAGCACGATTCCTATACCTCCCTTACGAAGGGTAGCGGGAGGTAAAAGTTCTATGTATTTTATACATATTCAATACAAAATGTTTCTTGAAAAGATTCTATATTTCCAGTAAAATTATAACACAGACATACTACGAGTATATCACTTGCACACTGACATCCTGTCAATCAGAATTTTCTTAATTGTATCTAGCTGTTTCCATGGTTGTAGCATGACTAGCTGCTTTATGAAATTTATTATCTTTATAATTATTTAACTCTAAATCAATTGAATATAAAGTATAAAATGAAATCAAATCGTATAGAGAATAAAATATTCTTTAATTTTTATAATAACATTTAATGTGAAAAAGATATTTAACAGCGTTTTTCCAAGAAAAATACTCATTCACACATATACATCATCGTAAAAATAGTAAAATTGTATTCTAAGGACCTTAAAACGTGCACCAAAGTTTTTGACCTAAAGGTGACGGAAAGTAAAAAGGAGTTGTTCAATTTTGAAAACAAGCAATTTTCTTCTTAGCGGGTTCTAAAAGAAGAGAAAGTGTCTATCAGATATCAGAACAAAGAAAATCAGAAAATGAAGACGACATCAAAACCAAATGCATAGAGGATTATGTTATAAACATATTTGAATCTGAGGTTCGATATTGAATTAAAGTATACTAGTAGGTACTGAGATCCGGATTAAAGATCCGATACTCATATCTAATCTGGAACCATGATATTTGGATATTTTTTGAACAGAAACCGAAAGTTTTTGGAAACGAATTTCAGCCCTAGTACAAACCATTAAAATCGAGACAGCTACCATTTTTGTACAAGAACTATTGGTGTGGTCTATGAAATTCACAATTTCTATACAAAAGTCTTAACGTGTGACTTTTGTAAAATCTAACACTTGTCCTACAATTGTACCTGCTGTCTCGTAAATATTTCAATTCTAAAAGTTTTTTTTCAACCTAATAAACAAATCTTTACATAGGTAACAGAAACAAAAGCAGACTTTTACATTTATATTACTTCTAGTTATCTATTTAAAATTAATTTTTGTCTTTGTTGTTTCTGTCCCTACGGTATATCATGTTTCATAATTGTGCTCCATTTCATTTAGCTCGTTGGCAATATGAGTAAGAAGGATAATTGCTATACGCGGGACCTGAACTCACGAACTGTTATTAGAGGACTTGCGTGTGTGTGATACAGTCACAGAAAATATCACATTCTCTTTGATAAGTAAAATAATTTAGCTATTAAGTGTAATTCGAACTGAACTGTTTGTGTTTCTGTGGAGAAGAAACTTAGAGAGTAAATGATAAAAGTGTGCGTTCACAGAGAATTGAAAATAAGTTGATAAATACTATTATTATGATTTTTTTCGCTAACTTTCATGAATTGTGTATAATTTAGTTACAATTTCAATTGAATTTTATATTATATAGTATGTACAGAAATTACAGCTTGTATTCAATTTTGAACCAAATTTTTGGGATAATTTGACTGATTTTAAAATTTTCCTTTTCTAGACGTATACAGTTGATCATTTTATTTTGTTCACTATTTCTATCTCGAGAACTATAAGAGCTACGAGGTCGATTAAATTAGCAAATAATTTCTCTTTTACTAGACAATTTTTAATGAGCATAAAATTAGTTTTTTTCAATCAGTGGTTTCCAAACTGTGGGAAACAACCTCACGTCACCTTCAACAAATTCTATAGTGAATTTTTAATGAATAAGCACGTTTTGGGGTCCCGTAGATACGAATTTACTATTTTTATGATGATGTCTGTATGTGTGTGTGCGTGTGTACGTGTGTGTGTGACTGTGTATGTGTGTGTGTGTGTGTGTGTGTGTGTGTGTGTGTGTGTGTGCGAGTGTGTGTGACGATCGTTCCGACCGCGATCAAGAATAAATTTAGTAATATAAAATTATCGAAAAACATCCCACATAAAAAGTACATGCTAAAAAGTAAAATCAATGCGCGTTAATAAGTAGTTTTATAATTTTTATGATTTGATACTTCTCAGTATTTTCTTGGAGCACAATGAAAATTGTTATTTTCAAAAGTATTGTTTCTTTTCAATCCAAACATGTTATGCAAAGAACTTTTGGTACAAGAGGCTTTGTTTTGTAGGGATGTAACGATTTTCTTTATAAAACGTTAATATTATTATTTGAAATGATTAGTTCGTTGACAGTGACATATATCTGTCAGTTACAAACATTTGAGATCTGAATTGTGTAATCATGTGCATGAGTTGTGTTTATAACGTAGGCTCCGGGATTAAAATTATAGATAGTTTCATAAATTTATCCATAAAATATATAGAAAAAGTATTAATACAAAATCTTTAATTTTTATATAACATAAATCTCGAAAAATAATATTTAAAGGTATTTTTCGAAAAAAAGCTATTTTGAGCTTCCAGTAAAGTGCCATTTATAGAACTCAAATACTATCATACTCGTATATATATACAGACATCATCGTGAAAATGCGATTTTTAGCACGATCCCTATACCTCCCTTACCAAGGGTAGCGGGAGGTAAAAAAATCGGGCCTAAATAGTACGTATGTGCTTACGCACACATCGTTATTACTTCTTAGGGGAAATACAAGGCCAACATTCCTTGTTAAGAAGTGATGAGTGCAAGAATCTGTCGTTCGGTTAGCTCGGGCACATGAAGTTGCAAGTCTCTAAATAGATTACTCCGAATCAGTCTATCTGTGCATATTTTTATTATTATTTATTTAAAATATATAGTAACATATTATACATGGGTGGAATGTTACAGAAGATAATGCGGTATATTGTTTCTCAGAAGTTTGCAAATGTTAAAGTGGCTTTCTGGGTATCTCCCCCATCTTCCTCTTTGTGGAACCTTGCCGCGGCGTTATTTATAAATTGTGACCCAAATCGCAAGTTTGCGCGTTTGTGCGCGGGCTCGTTGTGACATTTTTCTCTAACTTGTGATTTCCGAAGCAGCAAAGCCATTTTCCAGCTGATGTATCACAGCCGCCGCAATATGTCTGCCGATATTACACAAGCCTCGAGACTCCAGACTCGAGCCGGAGTCCCTAACCTGCTCAAAGTTCTTATCCTATCTTCCAACCGAGAAAAATGCGTCACACACACAACCATTGTGACGGCGTATTATTTCACTTTACACACATATACACACCATACAGAATTCATTTGCAAAGGAATTGTATTTTATTTTAGAAATAGATTTACCTTCTACATTTTAATTTTCGTATTATGTGGCTGAGTGCTGGCCAGGAAGAGATAATTAGAGATAGAGATATATTTAGTCTAGTTTGATCATGTCTCACTAGATGCTATCCAGTGTTAATGTCATAATTTAAGCGCCAATACGATGAAAAATAGGTTTATCGTTACAAAAATAATAAAATTCAACGTAAAATATTTGTTCATTATGTATTATAATTACAAAATATTGAGTTTACCGAACAATATATACAGGGTGTAACACCAAAACCGACCACCGCCATTATTTTCTTTATTATTATAGTTTAAAAAAAAATACTATAGAAGAAAATTGTAGGAGACAAAGGGGGACATCTTATTTAAGAAGAAAATATTTTTCTAAACCAGTGGTTCTCAATTTGCAACACAAAGTTATATTTTTTCAAATGGGATTATACATATTTTTTATGCCTATTCGATATCGTATTTTGTCCTGAATTCAACCATGTATTAGTTTTATACCCTTACATAATACGAATATGGAAAAAAATGCGATTGAAATATAAGTAAATTTGATTTTTCTAGTCATTTTTCAGTAGGCTTTGAATGAAAAACAAAAACTACTATTTGTCAATTTGAATTATTTAGGATAGAAATCAGACAGAACACTGTTTATAACGTTTTTAACAAATATTTGTTTCCTTTTTATTTGAGCTCAGTTGTTTTTCATTCATAGCCTACTGAAAAATAATTATAAATATAAAACTTATTTAAATTTCAATTGAATTTTTCTCAATATTTTTTTTATGTAAGAATATAAAATAATCTTATGATTGAATTCAGAAAAAAATACTCTATCGAATAGGCATACAAAATATGTATAATCCCATTTAAAAAAATATAACTTTATGTTATAACTTGAGAACCACTGGTTTAAAAAAATATTTTCTTATGAGATGTCCCCCTTGGTCTCCTATAATTTTGTTCTATATTATTTTTACTTCCTTGTACGTAAGTAAAGGAAGTATTGTAATCGCGAAAAATTTCGGTTTTCAGATTTCCATTTTGACTAATTTCGTCGTGACGTCTGTACGTACGTACGTACGTACGTCCGTACGTCTGTACATCCGTACATCCGTACGTCCGTACGTCCGTACGTACGTATCTCGCATAACTCAAAAACGGTAAGCCGTAGAAAGTTGAAATTTTGTATTTAGGACTCCTATAACATCTAGTTGTGCACCTCGCTTTCTGGTTATTACACAATTTCCAGAAGTGGCACTTTACATGAAGCCTATAATAGATTTTAATGAAAAACTGTTTTAAAATATAATCCAAAACTTTTCAAACTTGGTATACAAGACTTTTATGTCAATTGAAATAACATAATAGATTTTGGTTAAAATAGGCTAACCGGAAGTGGTACATTACTTGAAGTTGTTAACAGTTTTTCTTGAATAAAATGATTTTATTTTGATTATAGAAATAAATGCTTCAAATAAAAGTTTTAGAGAATTAATTTCTGTACGTCTGTACATCCGTACATCCGTACGTCCGTACGTCCGTACGTACGTATCTCGCATAACTCAAAAACGGTAAGCCGTAGAAAGTTGAAATTTTGTATTTAGGACTCCTATAACATCTAGTTGTGCACCTCGCTTTCTGGTTATTACACAATTTCCAGAAGTGGCACTTTACATGAAGCCTATAATAGATTTTAATGAAAAACTGTTTTAAAATATAATCCAAAACTTTTCAAACTTGGTATACAAGACTTTTATGTCAATTGAAATAACATAATAGATTTTGGTTAAAATAGGCTAACCGGAAGTGGTACATTACTTGAAGTTGTTAACAGTTTTTCTTGAATAAAATGATTTTATTTTGATTATAGAAATAAATGCTTCAAATAAAAGTTTTAGAGAATTAATTTCTGCGTCTAGCACATCAAGTATTATTAAATTAGCCCATTGCATAAGAGAGATATGTAAATTTAAAAATTATATATTTTTTGTTTTTGTAACAAAGCATGCTATGGATTAGGACAAAAACATAAAAAAAATGTTCATGTCAAATTACGTTAAATACGTGCAATTTTATAATTCGTACAATAACAAATATTATATTTTTATTATGAAATTAGTCATATTCATTGTTGTAATCAAATATTTCTTTGTTGTAATCAAAACTCTCTTTAAAAAGAACCGGGTTAGATTATGGTCACTATTTATCTTACTGTTTTGAAGTTAAAATTAATATTTTGTAATTTATTTATTAAAAAAATATGTATAGTTTAATAATCGTACAAGGAAGTCATGTGGTGTCCACATCAGATTTTTTTGTAACTATAATAAAGAAAATAATGGCGGTGGTCGGTTTTGGTGTTACACCCTGTATATATGTACGAAAACAAACTAACCTCACAACCGACAAATTAGTTCTTCTTATAAAGTTCCACTAAATTTCTTTTCTTTTTCTTTCCTATAGTATTCTAAATAGTCGAAAATCCTTTTCAGACTTATTCTTGCAACAAGAAGGCATTTTTGAATACATTTTATAAGTGACGAGACCCACTACCAGTTTGCCATTTGGCTCCAAATATTGAAAGGCAGAAATATGCTAAAGATTTTTTAACACCTCTGGAGGATCATATACTTGATCAAGACCCTCTGAACAATCACGGAACACAATTATTAAATTTAATTTTAGATATTTATTTTAAAATTAGGATACACCACGAAACGAAAGTTATTGTAAACAATGTAACAAAAATAAGAAGCTTTTTTATTCCGATATCTTATTTATTAAGGTAGATAGGTACTGAATTAATCGACTTAAAATATGTTGGATTATAATTCATTTGTTAGTTTTAATCATAATTTAGTAATTTTATTTTTTATTTCCAAGGAATATATTTTTAAAAACACTTGCGTCTCTAGTGAGCAATGCTCAAACGAAACTAAACATATCTCTATCTCTAGTTGTCTCTGTCTGGTCAGCCGAAATCAAAACAAATCAAATGAAGTTTTGTCTAGTAATATTTCGTCGTTGATTCCGATTATTATTATTACTATTGTATGGACCTTAAAACGTGCTTATTCATTAAAATCTGTAACGCGATTTTTAGCATGAATCCAATACCTCTCTAAGTGAGAGGTAAAAAACAGTATTCTTTCAGAATAAAAGTAAAACAGAAAATGTTGAATGACCTCATTGCTTTTCTTCATGGTTTTGTAGATAATGTACTAAATTACTCCAATATATTGTTTTCTAATGGAAACTACAGGAAAGGATGTCTCCTCTTGTACGTTGTATATTGATTCAGAGGTCGTGTTGGTACGTAGATTTTTCCTTATGCGGTATTGTAGCCCGTAGCTAGTTAATTAGTGTGCGGTCGGCGCCGAACACATCGCGGTCTGTTAATATTCACCATCGGCGAGGCTTTTACATGCACATGTCACTCTCTAACAGACGTCATGCTGTTTTCACATATGTATATATCGTACTGCTCCTATCCAAACTAACCTATTCAATTACCAACTATCGCATTTACATCAGAAATAATCTGCCAGTTTGCACACACGTATTAGATGCATTCAATATAACTATCATTAACAGAAAACGTATAAATTCTGCAACAGGATTGAAATTTGCATCATTTATAATTTGAATACATGTTTCTGAAACATATGGCTAATTGTGTAGTAGGTTGAAGTATTTAAATTCGCAGGGATCTAAAGGCTAAAAATATTATGTGCCACAATACCCAGTGGATTGTTACAAAAATACAAGATATGGTCGTTTTATGAAATCATCCGATTTACGCCATCAATAGAAAATTAGGTACTAAACTTTTTAGCTAATTTATGTGAGACTGGATCGTTTTATGTTATCATTGTTGCATATAGTGCGAGTCAAAGTTTAATAATATGCTTGATTACAACAAAGAAATTTGATTACAATAATGAAAATGAAAAATCATTTTTTCTACTCCCTACTGTATATGGGCAACATTCCTTCATACTGTCATGTACGGCACACCATGTGCGGATATGAAATTCAAAGTCAAATCTGTCAAGAATGCACGTAAATTTTCATTTCTTTTTTCATTACATCAAATAATTAAAATTAAAGCACTTGTAATGTAATTATTTATAATTAAATCTCAAATAATATTTAAATGCATGCTTAATCGTGAAAAGAGGTTATTTTTTCAATTTGTAAGTTGGTAACATTGATCTTATGTCAAAAAATGTCAAAATAGACATAACATGTACCCCACCAGATATACGTGAGTGTGCCAAAGCTACATGTCAAACTTTAATGCCAGCCTAATCTCGCGAAAAATACGAATTAGCATTTAAAAAACTAATGGAATGGTGTACAGAACACAAAATAAACATTTTAGTAGTTATTGCATATATGACAAACCTTTCCAAGAAAATAAAACCACCCTACCTTATGGACAACATATTCTATGTTAAAATGAACACTATTAATAAGAAAAATGTTGATATTTCAAGATATAACAAAATAAAATCTTTCCTAAAAATGCAATCCACTGGCTATAAGACAAAAAAATCAAAAATTTTGTCCACCAGTCAAATAAAAAAAATTATTGAAGAAGCGCCAGATATAACGTAATTTTTGTATATTTTTTTATTTGGTCGTAGAAAAAGTATACTGTACAACTCGGGTGGAATGCCCATATCGCACGCGAACGTTTGAGGCGCTCCCCTTCGGATCGTGCCTCAAATTCGTTCTCGTGCGATATAGGCATCATATCCACTCTTGTTGTACAAACTACTATTGTGGCCAAACGATTTGTCAACCATTTATTATTCAAAATTTCCCGAAAATGGATTTTAGGTAGTCACTGTTATAACATTTGCGATTCGCGCTCTTCCTGGTGCCAGAGTTGGAAAACTGAGATTCCCAATTGATTCCTGAGAAGTTAACTGTGGAGATAACTTAAAAACTACTAACTAAAATATTTAAAATGAAAAATAATAGCTTTGTTCCAAAATATCATTGCTGATAGTTTGTGACTGTACCATACTACTGATAAGTTTGCAACTGCTGCTTATACACCGATTACGATCACTTGAGCTTTACGTCATGGTCTGATGTTCATATGAATCAAATGGTATTCGAAGTGATAGAAACGTGATTACCAGCAGATCTCAAACAGCTTTGTGTACAAGGCAATTACGTCATATAATACGTCATAGACTAGCCATGGTTACACTTATAAAATACAAATGTGTATTGACTTTTCATTTTCCCAAATAATATAACTATTATTAAAATTATGTGTATAGGTATTACGCGCTGTACTGTTTGACTATCACAAAGTAGTTGATAATAATAGGTCTAAACAGTCAGAACTTTTTCTATTGACTGAAAGTCAGAGCCTGCGTACTTATTGCAAATTCAGTGTTAGTTTTCATATTTTTCATCTGTCAAGGGAAGATGAAATTTATACTTATTAGAATTAGATAATTAGATAATCAATTCAGATAATTCAAATTGACAGATGTCAGTATCAATGAAAAGTAAATGAATGTGGCAGAGATGAGGATGTTGAAGTAGATGTTGGTGAAGACACGGAAAGATACGGTAAGGAAATAACTCTAGTGTTACAAGTTTCTAGAAAGATACAAGCGCGACGATTACATTCGTTTGAACATGTCATGAGGAGAGATGAAGAATATATAGCAAGAAGAATGAATAGCTTAGTAATAGAAGGTTGTAGAAACAGAGGAAGACCAAAGATAAGATAGAAGGACTGTTTTTCGGAAGACTTGAGAGAAATGGAACTGAATGAGAACGACACGCAAAACAAAAATGTATGGAAGAAGAAAATAAAAAATAGCGACCGAATGGGAAAAGCTAAAGAAGATGAAGAAGATGTCAGTGTCAAGTACAATTTGCATAGTTTGTTTATGAAATAATTATACTGTAAATTTAGAACCCTTTTGCAAGAAAATTTATGTATGGAATTTTACATAATACACAGGATTGATGGAAGGTATTATGCTGGCCACATCAGATTTTTACTTCCTTGTACGTAAGTAAAGGAAGTATTGTAATCGCGAAAAATTTCGGTTTTTAGATTTCAGCGGAAATATCCATTTTGATCATCCCTGAATCCATTTTGACCAATTTCGTCGTGACGTCTGTACGTACGTCCATACGTATCTCGCATAACTCAAAAACGGTAAGCCGTAGAAAGTTGAAATTTTGTATTTAGGACTCCTATAACATCTAGTTGTGCACCTCTCTTTCTGGTTATTACACAATTTCCAGAAGTGGCATTTTACCTTTACATGAAGCCTATAATAGATTTTAATGAAAAACTGTTTTAAAATATAATCCAAAACTTTTCAAATTTGGTATACAAGACTTTTATGTCAATCGAAATAAGATAATAGATTTTGGTTAAAATAGGCTAACCGGAAGTGGTACATTGCTTAAAGTTGTTAACAGTTTTTCTTGAATAAAATGATTTTATTTTGATTTTAGAAATAAATGCTTCAAATAAAAGTTTTAGAGAATTAATTTCTGCGTCTAGCACATCAGTATTATTAAATTAGCCCTTTGTATAAGCGAGATATGTAAATTTAAAAATTATGTACTTTTTTGTTTTTGTAATAAAGCTTGCTATGGATAAGGACAAAAACATAAAAAAAAATGTTCATGTCAAATTACGTTAAATACGTGCAATTTTATGATTCGTACAATAACAAATATTATATTTTTATTGTGAAATTAGTCATATTCATTATTGTAATCAAATATTTCTTTGTTGTAATCAAATCTCTCTTTAAAAAGAACCGGGTTATATTAGGGTCGCTATATATCTTACCGTTTTGAAGTTAAAATTAATATTTTGTAATTTAGTTATTCAAAAAATATGTATAGTTTAATAATTGTACAAGGAAGTCGTGTGGTGTCCACATCAGATTTTTTATTTAGAAATGACAACAAGAGTAACTTTCAGTTTTGAAGTACCTATTCTTTTTCACATTACTTATTAAGTGTTTGAGAAATTCTTCCTTCGTTCCAAAAAATTACCTCCTCTGATTTTAAATATTAGCGTGTGAAAATAGCTGGTATATATTTTCTTTGCTGAGAAAAATCCCTCTATCTATTAGCAATATATCTTTTAGTAGTCGTAGTCGTACAGAGAGCAATATATAAACCTTGCTGGCTTATTCAAAGCTACTAGTGCAGTGCAGTAAGTTTTAAAATATTCCAATAGTGGTTGTTTTCTACAAGAACTCCAAGGCAAAGCTTTCTAGATCAACGAAGCGACAGTGAGTGATATATTCGTTCACCTGTTACCGAATCTTTAAATAAATCAGGGAATTTTAAATTCCGGTGCGAGGTCCGGAAAGTCCGGAGGCTCCGGATCATTTAAATGATAATTTATACGCTAGCTAACACAAATTTGAATAAGATTAAACATGCTAAAATGTTTTTAATATTCACTTGTATGGCTTATCCTCGAAACTTTGCCTATTATTTTACTTTTTAATATCGCCAGCCAACGGAAAACATATTCGCATATTTATATTTTAAATAGAATATGTAATAGGATGTATAATATATTATGAGCGCCTCCTCAGTCAAGTTCGTATTCCTTTTTAATTTAATTATGTTCTTCAAATAGTTTCGTTTAACGTAGGAAATTTCTCGACTGCGGTGTGGATAAGGTGTTAACAATTATTCGAAATCTCAGTAAACAGCATTTATTCGTACAACACCGACATTTCAGTATACACTTGCACCTTCTTCAGGATCTATAGCATGTAATACAACAAAATAATACATATAAAATAAAAGGACATTATCACACATCAGTAAGTCTTACATCAAGGTCATTTTCGAATTGTTTGAATTCAGATTTTTGTTCCGCACATTTTGACAAATTCTGTAGTGTCGTTTGCTTAGTTTTTATGAGGTTACATAAGATACTACTGTTATTTTATCATCATATAAATACATATTAAAGTAAAAGCATTCAAAATTGAAAAATTAGTCAACTGGTAAGTTTATAAGCAAATTTAAAATCAAATATGTGAAAAGTAAGATAATGACACAATATCAGTGTCAGTGACACTGTTAGAAAATAACGTTATTCGTACGGCTATGATTCAAGGTAATGTATCTGACTTAATATATAAACTTACGTTAGAGCGAAAGTATCATCAACAACGAGCATCCTTTTAAAGTGGAATGTCCTAACTTAGTTGAAACACTATGAATTTTTAAAAGACAAGCGTGTTATATCCATCCTTATCGCACGCGCTTATAGCCTTTGCAAAGGAAAGAGATAAATGTATACTAATTTGTTAATTCGTTCATGATACAGATGACCTTGATCGAACATCTTTAAAAAAATACTGTACACAAAATACATTCGTACTTACCATTCAGTTTTTTCACATCGAACAAAAAATTCATAAAGAATACACATCCATTTGCTCTCAAAATCGCGAACAGAATAATTTGGAAAATATCCGGAAATATTTTGTGGAAGAAATCTTTGGCGACATCATTGATACGGACTCCTATTGGTCGTCTGTACGCAAATGATTGTGCAGTATTGTTGTAGAAATTTAAATAAAATGTGAAAAATTTAATTGAATCTCAATTTGGTCCAAAATTTGCTGTTTTCCCTTTTATACTTTTCCCAATATGCCACAATATATGCTAAAGTGAAAATGATTAGGCAGAAGACTCATGTCATCAACCTGAAAAATCCTTATAAAATCAAATATAACTTGTAGAAATTTTTGGGTGTTTTTTTCAGGTTGATGACGTGAGTCTTCTGCTTAATCATTTTCACCATATTAAGTCCTTGTATTAATGTTGTTGGAGTAAATCTGTTTTTCTTCCAAATCGAAAGTGTGTTTTAGTGTATTGAAATGTTCAGCCAGAGCATATTTGTTCGCCGTGTTGTTTTGTGTTGATCTGCGATGTACGCTCATCTGGATCATCGAATAACGTTTTGTCGTCCCAACGTATTTGGTTTTGCAGTTTTCAGTGATGCAATGACTTTATAAACCATGTTTGATTTGTCATTCTTGTCCACTTGGTCCTTAAGTTTGCTGTAAAGCATATCTACTGTCAAAATGGGCTTACATGCAATATCAACGTTGAGTTTATTCCTTAATATTTTATTTAAATTTGGCGCCAAAAACTCTACGTTCGGCATGGCGTAAAACCGGTCAATGTTGTTATATCCTGCTGAGGTTATGTTTCTCTCCCGCATATCATGGGAATTGCAAGTAGCCTTATTTATAGCTGCACTTAGGTAACGTACCTTTTAAATGGCTTCCTCCCTGAAGCATGCAGATGAAAGTTTTACTGCTCGTTGTTTTAGATGTTAAAACATTCGACAATTAAAAACGTGGATGTCTGACTGATTTGATATATCTAGTGCTTGTAATTGGCTTCCTGTACCATTTAGTTAGAATGTATATTTTTTTAATATGCTATGATGTAGATATTAATCTCAGTAAAGTTCACTAATAATTGGAATCACATAAATTGGACTGTATTAACGCATGTATAAAATAATTGAAAATATGTTTGGCTAATAAGTAATGAATAAAATAATTCTGGGGAATCGGCTTCGATCCCGACCGACGCCAAATATTTAGAATTTTAAACGGTACAAAATTGGCCGCTGTGGTGCACTCTCCACGCCAGCAATGAGTGCCCGTGCGGTGACGCCTCGTAAACGTCCGCATCATTACCGAAATCTGTATACAAAGCAGATTGGCACATCCAGCAATGGGTAATATGCCGTGATGATATATTATTATTATTATTAATAATAATAAACCAAATTAATTTTGCTTCCTGTGTCATTCAACATATCTTTTATTCAAATCCATATGAATGCATGTGGGTTCTACGTAGAGTGACATAAAAAAAATCGTATATGTGTGTATAACAGATTTCGATATATATTTTTTACCGTCATCAAGTTAGGTAAGATCTTACAGAGCGTTATCGTCAGGGCCTGATGGAAGTTTCTCGGGGCCTCGGGAAAACGTTATGAGTGGGACCATAAAATATTTGTAAAATGCTTTTTTGTCAAGAGTATCATATAATTTTGTAAAACATAAATAGCAAACATTTACAAGCCCTGCCGCACATTGGACTAAAGAATTTTGTACAGAAAATTAATTTATGAAATACAAATTATTTATAGAAAAACAGATACTTATATTTAAAACACCAATTAATTAAAAATATTTAATATGTATTCCAATTACAATAGTTATAAGAAACACAATAAAGACAACATTATATCTGGGTATAACAATTGGACCACACTTCGAACACTAAATATTTATATCTTAATCAAAACAGACGCGTATTTTTTTTAGTTTAATAATATCGGAAATATTGAGACAAATGTTAAAATAACGTTTTTCGATTATTATGAAAAGGGATGACCGTGCTCTACCGGCACTTATTATAAAAGATCGACGAGTTATATGATTTTACATGTTCGGGAGTTTCAGTCACCAGCCTATGTACCTATATATGTTAAATAAATGCTGGCCATAGTCGTTTAACTGGGGAAATCAGTTTGTCTTTGCACCAAACTCTATGAACGCCGACTCACTATTGTTGTATTTAATTATAATGAATCAAAAACCGATATATACAGTTCCCGGAATAGGGTATTGTATTTGTAAACAATTTTATTACGAAATTTTCTGAGAAATATGAAAGTGTGGGGCCCATTTGAACGCAAGGCCTCGGGAAAAATTCCGAAAACCCGACCTCTGAGCCGGCCCTGGGGGCCAATTTTGTAACTAGAATGCGATAGCGAATACAATTCATACTGAATAAGATGATCCCCACTACTTTTTGTCAGCCATGATGCCTTATTCCGACTGAATACCTATTCAGCTGGTCCGGACCTCATGAATACGGTATTCTCTTACGAATAAGCATAAGTTATCGGCTCATTTATTTTTCCTAATGTGTAGTTTGTTTATTGATTGTATTATTTATTTTTTAGTGCATTTTAATTATTGTTTTTTTATTATTTTTTTCTTCTATTGGAAATTAATTAAGATACCTTATCTAAAAACATGTGTATGATGCTCAAAGGAAATATAACCACAAAATAAGTATGATACAATTTCAAATAACGCAACTTTTCAAATGAACTAAAATTTTCCCAGCGCGGGAATTTTGAACAAATGTCAGACTAGTACTGAATATGTATAGTATACACAATACAATAGAAATCAGTCATATGAATAGAAAATAAGATGGTGCTTATTCAGTGACCCGCCATATTGCATTCGTATTCGCTGTCGCTTTCTAGTTACAAAATTGGCCCCCTGGTCATCGTTTTTAAGAGCAGAGATGTATGTGTATTATTTTTTGTGAATTTTTGTACAATGCTTGTAAAATTGATTACTTTAAACAAATATATTTATCTTACCCTGGTGAAGGTATAGTATACATGTTTTTGAAAGGTCGGTTTTAATAACTGTGATTTCGAGTAATTGTTAAACCCAATCTATTTTATAAATATCTTAAATTAAGCATACAACTCTATTTTTGAATATAAACATTTAAAATCTAATAACAATAGCCGCATTTTGTTCTTTTATTAACATTGTTATCTAGTTATACTCTTTTGATACCCTATGTAGATCCATTAATTTATATGTTTCATTGAATAGTTTCAGAACATTCAGAAAGTATTTCCTTTTGCTGTAATTACTAACCTTTCAGAAAAGAGGTCCAAATTTCTTTAATTACAAACTTAATTTTTGTCGTAGACCTAATGTTTTTTTTCATAAAATCCCAAAAGTTTTTATGTTTAAATTATTACATTTCTCATATAAAAAAAATATTTCCAGGTGTTTTGTCATATTCTTAAGGAATACAAACTTCTTTCTAATATACGAGTACAGCACTGCCACCAAAATATTCTTCCACAATTTGTGATATGTTTACTGGTGTTATGCACACATTTAATGGCATTCGTGCGGAATTAGTTGATATGTTCGTATGCAGTACACAGAACGTAGTACATTAGCATGTCGAGGGAATTATAATATCCGATTAGGCGAAATAACCCCATGTCTAGAGGCGTGTGATGTACATGGTTCGCAAAATCACGAATCGTGACAGGTGCGGAAATTCTCATACACATACAGTACGCTGTAGGTATAACAAGAAATAGATTAGGATAGACACTTTAATTATTTGAATATATTTTTATAACTTTAATAATTTTTTAATATTTTTGAATGTAATAATTTGTTAAATTTTCAATAAACTCGTGTATATCCTTTCAAACACAAGTTATAAAAATAATTTTCCTATTCCTGTATTTACTTTTAATTTGGCCAGCCTTTCAAAAGCAATTTTTGTATGACATTTTGTTATATAAAAAATTGTTCGACACAAATTGAATTTTGTGGGCGTACGGAATTTAATCAATAACTAAGATTATAAAAAATTGGAACATTGTTACATGTAATCTAAAATGAATTAAATTTTGGGCTTTATCAAAATCTAAAACAAATTTGATGTATATCACTATTTTATAAGAGTTCACAATGTTAAATATTATACGAATTCGTACTATCAATGCAACTCTATATATTTTACGGGACTTTACACATTCTGACCACAAAATATGATTATTGCATACTGCTCCTCAACGGTTCATACAACTAAGTGCGCCGCTATAATCTATCGGAAGTGAATCGTTGTCCACATCGGATCCGGGCGTATTTAGTTTTCTAAGACGTCCGTTTGGAACACGTAGAACCGGTTTCGTAAACGTATAGTTAAATTTACTTGCATAGTAAATTAAATTTACTCAATTTCCACATTCATTACTGTCAAAAAATCGCGTTGCATTTGCTCACTTTGGGAGTAAATTTTAATCATAAATTAATTTGTTTTATGAAATCGGACCTTAATCTCTAAATTTGATAAAATAAATATGTACCGAATTCATTGACGCCCTTAAAACTCCGTTGTTATAACTAGTTATTTCATAGAATAACGGATTATACGTTCTAACTAACACAACAAGCATATCGAGTGAATTACTGACTATTGCGCATGTAGTCATAAAATTACCCAGAAATTTGTTTTTCTATGATATGTTTAGTTAATGTGCATTATATATTTTACCATAGTATCAATCGTTATATGACAAAATATCTAGTTAATATGTGGAATTAGTTCTAATATTTTACCATAGCATTTTAATTAATTAATAATATACCCAGTTGTTCTATCAAATAACTAATTTCACACTATAATGGTAACATGTATAAAAAGATGTTAAATTTAGAGTTTAAATAAGTGCTCTGTCAGAACAACATAAAAAATCTGATGTGACCAACACAATACCTCCCGCCATTTAATTTTTATTTATTTAAATACATACCTATGGGGTCTCGTTGCCGCGTGCCTGATGTCTGGATGCGAATCTGGGAAACCCGATTCGATCCCGATCAACGCCCAATATTTTGAATTTTAAAAGGCACAAAATGGTCCCCTGCGTTGTACTCTCCACGCCAGCAATGAGGTGACGCTTGATAAAGGCCCACACGATATAAATATGTAATAAATTGCGACAAAATAACATTTAAATGTATTTTTTGAAGAAAAGCTATTTTGAGCTTCAAGTAAACTGCCATTGCCGGTTATCCGATTGACACGAAAATATAATGGATTCTTTCCATATTAGAATAAGTTAGAAATACATGGTTTCAAAATTCTGTGATTGATAGTATTTGAGCTAGAGTGTCCAGAAGATCCACAAACACACACACACACACATAAACGCAGACACGCACACACACACACACACACACACACCCACAGACATCATCGTGAAAATGTTAAAATTGGATCATAAGGACCGTAAAACTTGGTCATTTACCAAAATCTCGATATGCGATTTTTAGCACGATCCCTATACCTCCCTTACCAAGGGTAGCGGGAGGTAAAAACTAAATACATCCGGTGAGCAGGTGACTTACAAAGTATATGAAGTGACTAATTTCTGAAATTTTGTCATTTTTCTGTTAATTTTGAATCACTGTTGTTTATACAGATTTGGGATATATTTACATGTAATCAAATATACATTAATTTTTGGACGATACCAAAATCAAAAGCAATTTAAGTAAATAATAATTACAATCATAATTTGCAAGGGTTTGTGATATTAAATATATTAATTTGTAAATATACCGTACCGTCCAAAAGTATGGATACAATAATTATTGTTCTGGGGGCAAGCTATTTTCTTCTTCCGTTAATTTTTAAGCCGGGCTCAGAGGACTGGTGTACTTGACCAATATTTGTTAATTGCTTATACTTGCATTGTAATGTGAACAGTTTACTAGTATAATAATTATTTTCCACTGCCGAATACTGGTTAGTTTAGTCAAAGGGATTACAATTATTGGTACGCCAGTAACAAATAATTGTACAAGTAAACCACTCACACGACATGGCAAGTATACGCCATTAACAAATTGGCCAAGCAATACCAGTTTTCTGAGCCCGGCTTTACATGAATATTACGAAGTATGTTGTTTTTTTATTTTCTTTATTCTTATTTTTTTGTAATTTTGAATAAATTTATACCTTCGAAAATTATATAATTACAACTTGTATAAACATTTTTTAATAAAACAAAGACAACTCGAAAGTCAACTTATTTTTAAAAACACTTAACAAGTGTGATATATGTTATGTATACGATATAATTGATTATTTGCGAAAAAAGCTCGAATAATATAAACTCTAAAAATGAAATCTAAGGTTATTATTTGAAATTTCATAAGAAGCAAAGATAAACAGTAACAGAAATAATATAAAATGTTCAGTTTTATTGTTTTGTAACATCTAATAAAGAAACAATTTACATATATACCTATTTTAATTTTTATAAATCAACAGGTTTAGCTAGTCATATTTTTGGACGATATATCATTATGTAGATTATCATCGGAACACGTTTGCCAAACTGTCTGCATATTATTTAATAGATGTCACATTTTAGGGAGTATTTCTCTTAAAAATCGTCACACCGATGAGTAAAAACAAGAGTATACAAGCATCACCCTAACGCTACCTATGTACCCACAACCCACCATTACAATGATACGACAACCATTCTCCACAGCTTCTATTGTCTCGCTAACCGCATTTAATTAGAATATTTAGCAACTCACGGCTCGTATTAGTTCTCTTTGTATGTTGTGTGTTTTTGTGCTTGATATTTTTACCGTGTCGGACAGCAACAGACAATAGGTAGCCGGTTATAACGATGACACATCACAAATTTGAATTGCAGGCTATTATATGCTTTAACATTGACAGGAATATTGATTACGGAAAAATTACGGAATTAAATATAGATAAATAGGAAATTACATGTATTTTGCAGTTATGAATACTGTATTTAGCTTCAAACAGATCTAAATGCTATTTTTATTTTGTCAGATTATTTTACAGAGAATGTTTTTTACACTCTTCTTATATCAGTACAGGGAACTTCATTACGTTCCGATATTCTTTGATGAATTTTTATGACGTTTCACAAAATCTAATGATTGCTCACATTGATCCTCTATTGCAGCGGTTTCCAAACTTTTTCAGTCATGCAACCCTTATAAACCGCCTGCATTTCGCGGAACTCCAAATCCAAAACTAGGGATACAACCGATACCGATATATCGGCGATATTGTCTTTTAGAGGATGTGTCGGAATCGACGATATTTATTTGCCGATACATCAATACGTTTCGAATTTCACGCTTTCAAAAAAAACACGTAAACGCGCTAAGCCCGAGTTATTATAATGCTTGGGGAATCCCAATATTTCGTTTCGTTCGACCAAACTTCCAGCACCTGACACCTGACCCCTGATTCCCACGAAGTCGAGAGATATTTGAAAACCCTTAATATTACAAGAGAAGCGAATACGTTGATTTTTTGACGCAATGAAGTTCTTTACTTTCCGAAAGGTATGTGAAGAATATGTGTTTCTTTGTCCTAAGCAATTTTGGTTTCACAAGTAAATATGTAGCATTCACCTTTGTCTTTCTTTTATTTTTACTTTCTTCTAAAATTTGTTTATATTGATAGCGCCGATATTTTTCAGCAATATCGGTATCGTATTGGTAGAACCTAGTATCGTTACAACCTTACAAAACAAAGTTTTTTGTACCAAAAGTTCTTTGCATAACATATTTGTATTGAAAAGAAACAATAGTTTGAAAATGACAATTTTCATTGTAGTCCAAGAAAATATTGAGAAGTACCAAATCTAGAAATTATAAAATTATTTATTAATGTGACTTGATTTTACTCTTCAGCACGAATTTTTATGTTCGATGTTTTTTGATAATTTTATATTTCTAAATTTATTTTTTGTTCGCGGAAATCTTATGAGGTTTCTAAGGAACACGATTTGGGAATTGCTGCCCTATTGGGTCCCGGACCGGACCTGTCACATTTGTTTACATTTGGCTGCGTACTTTTTGACAAAAAAAAATTATTCCTTGATTAATGTACAAAACTGTAGGGCTAGAATATCTTAAACACAGCACTGTACGAATACATTATGTTCATATTCTTTAATTTGCTTATTTTTCATACATATCTAAATGAAATTATAAAATTAAAGCATGCAAATTTATTTTTATGCGAAACGATGGTTTGCGATGTTTTTATAAATGACAAGTCCTTCTATCCACCATTAATTTAGTTCTTTAAAATTCTTTTGATGTCGCATATTATTCAATAGTATATGGTGCCTTTATATTGTAAATACCACTAATTTCATCTATTAAGGGTATGCCACCTTATCATATATAATCTATAAATATCATGTTTAGGAATTTAGCGTCCACCAAACTATTGGGTTAGAAATGTTTCCGAGATGTAACTGTATGTTTGATAAGTTTTAACATTATGTCGGCAATTAGTCAATCACTAATAATATTATGTGGTAGCCTAGGGTGACGCTGCATATAAAGTTAAAACCATAGCTTACTTATCGCCAACACCAATATGACAAAAAAAATAGGAACTTATTTATATAGGCCTATTCTACTAAAAACACATATAATGATTTTGATACCATACGACTGTCGTTAAGCATTTGTTTGAACGATGTTAATAACAACAAATGCCAAAATGAACTGATCTTACCTCGTACTGGACTGAACTGAACTGAAATAACAGGAAGGAACAGTATGTTTTTTTTAGAATAAGAAGTAAAAAATAATAAATATATGTATAGTATTATATTTATAACATAATAATCCGTTGAATTTACTTGTGGCTATAATCTGTTGTATATGTGATTTGTTTTTCACACATTAAATTATTTTATATTTGAGTGTTTAAATATGGATGTATTTCTTAAGGTAATGAAACAAGATAAAACGTTTCTGTGTCTAAATCAAACAAACTAATTTCTTCTATTCATGTTATTTTAATTTCAAATGCTTACAAACAAGTCAAAATACATAGCAGTCAGTCACATTGACGTGACATTGACATTCGGGGTCAGTGCAGAATCTATTTGATCCTGTTTCAAAGGTGGTGCTATGTGGGGGCAGGAACGAAGAAAATGGGTAGTACAAGAAGATCATTTATTCCATTTTAAAAAGAACGGAGTTGATCTTGGTAAAAAAAGCGGCTTATATCGTTATAAATTATATAGTTATCGTGATATCATGATTACAACGATAATGTCTAACGTCATGTTTATTTTGACAAAATAAATTTACATTTGTTTTTCAATTTAAATTTGATATATTGATTCATTATATTCAAATATTGAAATGAATTTACATGAAATGTATTATAAATAATATGTATTTTATAAGTAGGTATTCTAGAAATATTCGGCAAATCATCATTTCTTAATGAAATCCACATATATGAACATATTTGTATAAAGAAGAAATTGAAACCTTGTCCTTTTATTTTATTGCCTTTCCATATTTCGAATATATAATTCTACATAAAATTGTAAAGTGAATAAATACATCACTTTTGCAGAATAAAATATTTCCTTCAGCCATTTTTTTTTAATATACCTCCCAAACTTTACTATTTTAACGAAGCATGTGCACTTATTCATAAACGATATAAAATTACGATTCGTAACGATAAATATATTAGCAGAATAGTTTTTTGGCAAAAATCTTATTATATATGCCACTTGGTAACGACACCTAACGACACATATTTTTTAGTAGAATAGGCATGATTACCTCCTGTAAGGATATTTGTTCCTTATGTGAGGGTTTTAAAAATTAAAATACCTAGGGTATTTTTTCTGATACGTATACTCGTATACTGACAATTTGCTGTTACTGTTGAACCGCTCGCTATCGTAATATTTAATTTAACCATCTTCGAATCTTTTCCACCCTCAAAATTCCCTGTTGAAAACCCTTCGGATAATAGTGTGGTGATTGGTGCGGGATTACGGGGATGAAAGTGGATTATCTTGTGACGTCACTCACTGTTTTAACTCTTTCACCCTGTCGGGGAGTCTTTCATCCCGTACACGAGGTATTTATTCACGCCGATACGGATTTGTTACGTGATAATACCTTGAGCCCCTGTTAATTACATTCGGACGTAAGTGGACAGGGTAAATATCATACTAATCCACCAAACACGAATTGTTAATTAAAAATTTACACGACATGATTATCTTTTTTAAAGGTTATGCTTATAAAGGTTGTTGATCTTTTAATTATACAATTGATAAAAAAACCTGAATGATATACAGTTGCGTGCAAAATTATTGAGTCAAAGTTATTTTATCTCTTTTAAAAGAATTTGTTTTTGTATTTTCATATTACATTGTTAGGAATGGTACTTACATTATAATTAGTATTGCTGACATGTTTTAAAATTTATTTTCATTGTATTTTGTAGTAAAGGATTAAAATTTCACAACTCTAAACAATAAAGAACAAGAGAAAATTAATTACTACTATTATACTCCGAGGCATGGACTCAATAAGGTGGCGATTAACAATTTGCGGTATTTCATTCCATCATCTTTCAACTGCAGTCCATATTTCTTCCAGCGTTTGCGGTGGCTAACACTTCACTGCTCTTCCTTAAATATCCCACGGAGTTTCAATTGTTGACAAATCTGAAGAACAAGCAGGCCATGATATTCTGTGGTGATTAAATAATGTTGCATATGGGGAGTAACTTCCGGTCCTAGAATTTTACTAATGTACCTGTGACTGCCTAGAGTATCGAGAAAGCGAGTTTTCCACTTATAAGATTTTGCACCCCAGAATATAATGCTTTGTATAGACGTCGTCACCACTTTATGGTGGGTACTGGGGCATGAGGGAGTTCTAGGCAATGAAGAACCAAATGTGCTCGCTAACAAGAGAGCTAAACTACCGTTTTACGAGCCTGAACCTTCTTGTGGACTCTTGAAAAGCCATATAAAGAAGGAAATCAAAAACTGGAAAGAAGCAGCCATAGCCTCATTTTGGAGAGACATCCCGGGCCTTAGTCAGTCGGAGAAATTCATTTCACCTTCGTTGACAAAAGCTATTAGCTCTCAGCAAGATGCACCTAAGAACTATGACAGGTATCTTTATTGGTCATTATCCTCTGAAATACCATCTATGTAAGATTGGTATAGCTGAAATCAATATTTGTCGACTCTGCAGAAACTTCGGAACAAATTTTGTGTAAATGTCCAGCTGTGGCCGCAAGTAGACTTAACCATTTTGCTAAAAGGTACTTCGCGGCAAATGAGATTTGAAACTGACTCCTGGCGCAGTAATTGGCTTCATAAGAACTCTGGAACTATTTCCAGAAAACTAAGATAGGGCCATGTTACAACAAATCTTACAGGTCGCAGTGGCAAAAGCGGTTAGCGCTTAATAAATAGAATAGAATGAATAGGTGTCGTCGAATGCACACGAACGCAAGCCACATTCCTCCTTTCACCCCGACATCGTCTAACAAGTATCGGATAATCGGTTTGATATAAACAAAATTGCAATTCATCAGAAAAGATATTGTTATGCAATTCATGATTCCATAGTCGTCTTTCTCAACACCGGTCGTCCAATTGCAAAGATATATAGCGCGCGGATAAGGGAAGTTTTAATAGTGCACGGCATGCGTGCAGCACAAATTCCGCTAAACAGTGACACTTTGAATGCGAACTTGTAAAACTAGAGGAATAAGATGACGATCGTCCTACAGGGCCCAGGTCCTCTCTGCCGTCTCTCTGCACCTTGCTTTACCCACTGTTTCCAAATGTGTGAAATTGTACTTAACATTACGATTTACACAAGCAGGTATATCACGCAGTGATAAACCGCTCTCATGCAAATCCAGATTACGGCCTGTTTCAAAATCATTTATTTGATAAAATGCGCGTCATTGTCTTCTACGAGGCATATTTACATACTTTCATAACAATCAAATTCGTACTGAATTTGAATAATTTTGCAAGATTGTGCGATATTTAGGATTGTACATATATTTCTTCAAAAACTAAACTCAGCGATTACAAATTTTACTCGTTTACACTACTAATAATAAGCAACTTGTATGCTGTATCTCATTTAGTTATTCCTAATATTTTTTGGTGTTGCATTTTCAACGACCGCTTACCCAGCATTGTGTAAAATTATTAATGATACATTTGTAAATGACCATTTTCCACCTTCAACCCTTTAATAAAACTATCTCATCCAACCCTTCCTCCCTTATTTTTGCATTTGCACCCCTATATAGCAATGTAAGTAGTCTTCCATGTCAGAGTCGGTGAATGAGAAAAACTCATTGCTGTTCGGGTAAGCAGAACGTTTTTACATGTCTCTCTGCCTACATGGGCGTACGTCGGAAGAGCACCCGTCCGTGAAATACCGGATTTACACCCCTAAAACGAGGTTCGGCCGCAGAGAGAAAATAGCCATAAAAGGGGGAGTTTTTTTTAGAATGGAAAGAAATTTTTTGGGGTGGTAGAGATTTAGAAAATTAATCAAGAGATAATAATGTAATGTATACAAATTTAGATATACTTTACCTACTATACTCAGGATGCGTACAATGTCGTCATTTGAAATTTACGAGTAGTATTTAGTATGTAGGTCTACTTCACATAAATAGAACTCCGAATGGCGCACTAATGACATATGTTGATTTGTATGCAATGGGAACACTTTAGTAGAACAAAGAAACGAAAGTGCATTTCAAATTAATTCAATTTAATGTTTGAGATTAAATCTCAGGTAAAGTAGCGGTAACGTAATCTCTTCACGAACCAAAGATTCCGGGTTCGAATTCTGGGTAAGGCATTGATGTTGTAATGATGTAAATAGTTGAGGGAAAAACTGCCTCATTCCCATATAATTGCACCTCTTATATATACATATAATGTATTAAAAAGCGTGTAAATAAATAAAAAAATATATTATTATATTATATAAAATATATTCTATCAGCTTTTCTTGAATTGTTATTAAATGTAGTGCAATATGACATTAACAGTTAACACAAACTTTAATAACGCGTATGATTCGTTTAATTAGAGCCAGAGCTGGGAACTACTTAAAGTAAAAGTACTGGAAGTATTACTTTAAATACATCCAGTATTTACAGTACTTTACTTAAAATACTTTTGAAAATTAGTACTTAGTACTGTACTTAAATACTTTTTTTTTCATAAAAAGTACTTCAAATACTTTTTGGTACTGAAAGTATCAAAAAGTATTTAAAGTAACTTAAGTACCTACTTTAAATACTAAATACTTCACGCATGCGCAAGAACAGATTGCGGTGTGTTTTGTGCACTACTGTCAACACAAGTTTGAGCAAGTATTGGTAGTTATTATTAAAGTTTTCGCTATCTACAGTTTTAATCGAATAATTAAAGGCTCAAATAAAGATAAACCAAGAAGTAATTTTGAACAACTTATTTACGTGTTCATCAATATTATAGAACTAAATAAGTAAACAATTTTTCTAGTCCAAGGCGTGAAGTAGTAGCTACAGACATTAATCACAGTATGTGAAGTGTGACTATTAATAGAGATGCGTAAAATACAATGTATTTCTTATGGAGTTTATTTTAAAAAAAATTTTATGCTTTTTTTTAAATAGCTATATATTTTTAACTACCTTATTGGATGAGAGTGATATACAAAATATACCTAAACTCAATAATTTTTCGTCATATTATTTTAACTGATTTCATTAAAAAATACTTAGTACTGGTACTGTAAGTAGGTAAAAAAATGTACTTAAAGTATTACTTTACTTAGTATTTAAATACTTTTCTTGTGAGTATTTAGTATTTAGTACTTAAATACTTTTTTTGAGTACTGGTCCCAGCTCTGATTAGAGCGCATCAACTACATGGTGTGTAATATGTTCTTGCAAAATTGCTAATAGTGAAGTCATTTAGTGCATATAAATATTAAGATCTAGATGTGGGTAAAATATCTGGTGTAGATTAAGTACCAATAAATACTCAAAATCTCAGAATACAACACTTATTCTTACAAAACTGACTGAGATTTTGAGCAACTATTACTGTTGTACTACTATTAACACTTTTAAAGTCAAAAAGGACAAAATTGTCCGGATCATATAACCAAAACAAAATCTTGTCATATTCTATTAATATTTACATCAAGTTAGGAAATTAACCCTAAAAATTGACGTAATTTATAGAAACATAAGTCTTTAATGAATTAGAATCGATCTCTAGGTATACTTATTTAATATTATACAGAGTGATTCATCAAGAGTATGCCAAAATAAAATCATATATTGGGGGAGCCATTATGAGTAAAAAATATTATATGAAGGTATACCCGGAAACTTATCGTTACAGAGTTACAGTTCTTTGAAAGTACACCCCACCAGACACATTTTTATTAATAACTCTTGTACTAGTTGGAATAAAATTTTGAAACGTGCTACGACGATACTACTTATTTAGATGCATATTTACACTTTCTGTAAATAAGTAAAAAAAATGTAGAAAACGTCCATGACGCCCATATAAGACACCTATGGTTGAGATACCAAAACATAACAGAGTATAAATAAGTAGTAATCTCAAACCAAGTTTCAAAATTTTAGTGCATCTAGCACCAGAATTATTAATAAAAATGTGTAATGAGGTGCACTTTCAAAGGGCTATAATTCTGCAACAATAAGTTTCCGGACATACCTTCATATAACTTTTTTTACTCAAAATGGATCCCCCAATATATGGTTTTATTTTTGGCACACCTTTATGAATCACCCTATACAATACAGTACCATCTGAAAATATAATTATTGATTTGGAATAATCAATATACTCAAATTATTTACATAATATAATCATTAATGAAAGTTACAGAACACAATAAAATCACATATTATCTTATTTTGGCACAGACCTTTACTTCGTTCGAAATTACAAACAATAACATTTGATTTCATGTTTGTACATAGTAATAATATTTTACTCAGCTTTAGTGATAAAAATTAATTATTTAATTGTTATTAAATGTAGTGCAATATTCAAAATTACAAAGAATAAAAATTAGAAAAATGGCACAAAGAAAAGAAATTCCATACAATATTTGTGTAAAATAGTTATTGAAGTCAGTAAGTGCTTCCTACCGATTGAAGATGATCTTGGAGATTGAGCCGAAGTCGAGATATCCAATACATCCGATACCGGTAGAAGAGCACTTATTGACCGTAAAACTTACAACGTTTTTTGCACGATCGACGCACAATATTGAAAAAAAAAGATTTAAAAATTATTTTGACATTAAAAATTTAGTTGTTACTTTTGAAGTAAGCTTTGATTGTTGTTATTTTACTTACCACCACCTTCCGCGCGTCAAATTGAAACTGACGTTGAATGCGTAGAATCTAAAATTCGTACTTGGACAAGTTAAAATGTAATAGTTATAATATGCTTTTGTAAACCAAGGTCACCACACAATTGAGGTCATGTATTAGTATTTCCAAATATTGCAGAATAAGCAATAGTAATATTATTGTTTCATAATTAGTTGATATCTCAATTGTTTGCTGACTTAGCTTTACGGTAATATAAATGACTGTATGGAAGGTGGGAAGTTAGAGAGAGTCCGGTGAGAGTCCATTTAGGGGTCCATTGAGAGAGAGACCAGAAGAAGACCATTCCTCCATACAGTCGGGTCCATTAATTGTACATATCAATTCATCATTTTTATACTAGTCAATAAACCTATTTATGTATAATAAACATTATTATTATTCAAACCATTATTCTTCTACAAGCAACGTCGCAACGGTAAGAACATTTATTATATATTATACTTTTGGCAATTACTAATTTGTACCTCCAGTCTGGCAAGAACCCATCTTAAATATTATTTGTATAACGAGGAAAATACTCTGTCAATATCTAAAATTGGTATCAGGGAAAGGGGATTTATTTATAAGACAAAGTATGCGCATGTCCAGTGTCTACTTATGGGGCCAGCTATAGGTATACCTTGTTCAAAGATATTTCGTTATGGCTTTGACTTACTAAGCCTGTGGTGAACCGCACACAGCAAGAGATTCTACCTGTTGGCGCTCAGGGTTAGATTGCAAAATGTTTAAATTCAGAAATCTCTAATCTCTGTGCGCATTACGTATTTCAGATTTACTTGAAATAATAATGAAATCGCAAAATTAAATTAAGTCTTTGACTATTACTACAAATATAAGATGAGAAAATCGTCCTTGACCGGTATTAATACATATTAGGGAAACTAAGATACCAAAGGCATACCTAGTGTGTAGGTATATAGTTTTCAAAAATTTAAAATCAGTAGTAATACTAACTTTCATACTGAGGTCAACAATATACGTATTTAATATGTGGCGACCATTTGAAGAAGACAATACTGATGTTTTACCAGTTGAAAATTGTGATAATATTGAATACATACCTGTCCTTGCACCCCTATAAATCAAGCTTAAATCCCTAACAATAGACCCGCTGAGAGGGCCATAACGAAATATCTCTGAACAAGCTATACCTTTATTTTCGCACAGTCATATTTACGGCTTTATAACCTACCACTCCTTTTTTAAAAACAGAGTACAATATAATAATCTAATTCTGTTACGTTTCTAATGTTGCTGAGTTACTATTTAGCATCTATTTAAATGATTTTTGATATACGCGGAAAAGTATAAATAATCCATCTGATAAGAGTGTCTACTGAACTGAAAAAAGAAGGAATGCGGAGTAAAACTTTCGTTGGTTATGCAAATATGTGAAATGGGCGAATGTCATGTGAAGTTTAATGATTAACGTCCATTGATGCTTATCAGATATTTTTATGTTGGAACCGTCGAGTCTGAAGTACACTTCCATGTTCACAAATAAACTACATCTCCACTGAATCAAATATTTCACCACGCGTGTAAGATGTTATCTCAGATGAGTATGGCCAGCTTTTACCAACAACAAAACAACAATATTTTTATTTGGTATTGAAGATTTTTTATAGATTATATTAAAAATATTAATTAATCGCATGTTGATTGTACAACGAGACCTAATGATTAAAAATCATCTATGTATTTTTGAAGTACATTATATCTGTAATTAAATAAATCTGAAATGCGGATATTCTAGGTTAGATAAAGTTAAACCACAAATGGAAAACATAGCAAAAGAAAATAGTCATTATTTAGAAACTGTTTTCTCCAATTACACATTTCTCTAATGGTTATTCTTTCTACGCATTATAACAAGTAAAATTTACTCAATCTCCAATTTCAATTTAAAAATCTGCAAACAAGTGTTAAATTTAGAAGTACACTTTACGGTAAAACAAAACCTTGTTGTGATTACCAAAATTTAATACCTGCAGTATTTTTTTTGTCAATATTTGACTAATACTTTTAGTAATAACAACATTTTTTTTACACTGCATAAACTTTAAAATACGTGACAGAAAATATGTGGTATCCTATGAATATTTCTAAATATGGTAATTCTGGTTACAGGTAAATTTTACATTTTATTGTTGTTACAAGATATTTCAAGGATATGCACATTTGGAAATGAATAGACTAATTTGTATACGAGTACATCAAATATATTTCTTCTTAGCTCTGTTTATAGACATACCTTGGATGATGTGTAATTCAATTATAAAGTAAAGCCGTAATACCAAACACTATCTAAAGGTAATTGTCATGGTATGTATAGGGGCTGTTCATTTTAAATGGGTCACCATTGCTCTCTTGTGAACTATAAGAGATACAAAGACAGTTAAATCGGCAAGCAATTTCTATTTTACAAAGAAAAGAAAAAAAAGTCAACTAGTGGTTTTCAAAATATGGAACCTAACCTTATTTTAAATGGGACAATATATTTTCTGAATTCAGTCATATAATATTTTTATATCTTTACATAAGAATTTTTTTTTTTGAGAAAAAAGCATATAATGCTTTATATTAATTTGATTAGAATATGGCTATAATAAGAGTGCCACGAATGGAAAAAATGAATACGTTATGTTTTAGATAGAATTGAAATGCTATGGAATAAATACGTGAATATTTTGTTTTCGATGACATTTAGGATCAATTAAAAGAACAAAATATTCACTTCTTTCTGTCAAAGCACTCTAATTCTCTGTAAAAAAAAAACATGTATTTATTTTTCCATTCATGGGACTCTTATTATAGCCATATTTTAATCAAATTAGTGTAAAATTTTATATGCACTTTTTTCAGGAAATTCGTTATGTAAGGGTATAAAAATATTATATCACTGAATTGATAATTAAAACAGAAAATAAAAAATCTCATATGGCCAGCACAATACCTTCCGTCAATCCTGTGTATTATGTATAAATTCCATACATAAATTTTTTTGCAAAAGATTCTAAATTTCCAGTAAAATTATTTCATAAACAAACTATGCAAATTACACTTGACACTGACATCTTTTTCTTTAGCTTTTCCCATTCGTTACGGGCCTCTATTTTTTATTTTCTTCTTCCACAAATTTCTGTTTTACGTGTCGTTCTCCTTCAGTTCTTTTTCCAATATATTCTCCATCTCTCCTCATGACATGATCAAACCAATGCAATTGTCTCTCGTATCTTTCTAGAAACTTCTAACACTAGAGTTATTTCCCTTATTCTTTCATTCCTTACCGTATCTTTCCAAAATCTATCTCAACAGCCTCATCTCTGCCACATTCAATTACTTTTCATTAGGTGCGTTCAATAAGCTCCAGGAAAATAAGCAATCGGAAGTAAAATTTGTTGAACGACTTTGCTAGCCAAGCATTTGCTTGATTTGCTCTCTTAAAAAGAAAAACAACATACGTGCGCAAAATTTAATGTCGATCAGATATAATTAATTAAAAACAATAATTAATTTTTTCAAGGAAAATATAGTATTGTTATCGGAACTAGATATGTATGCAAAGCTTCAAGTCAATTGGATATGTATTGTGTAAGTAGGTCAAAATTGGAATACAATATTTCCTTCTGAAACAAATGAAGTTAAATAATAGTTTGTAAAATAAAATCTACTCTTCTAAAATTCCGTGTTAATAAAATTCCTGCCCTTTGCTTTTAAACGTTCTGAGGTCCACTATCCATTATTAATTATAATCATCTTAGTTTACATTACAACAAAAAATTTGATGAGTATATCTCCTGATAAAAGATTACCAGTCATCAAACAAGATTTTTTCACTAAAATCAACAGAATTAACAATTCTTGGCTTATTGCTCTCATTTTCTAGATGAATAATTCTTTGCCTTCATTTGAAAATTGTGTTCCCCGATTAAAATTTAATTCTTGCCCTTGGGAAGCGATAAAGAAACAGAAATATTGCGTCTCATTTTTACCAGATGGTTCATTCTTCATCTTGGCGCTGCATTTTAAATCAGGACGCAGACAACTTTCCTCAGTTGTTATAACTTCAATTTGTTTAAAAAAAAATTCTCAAGACTCAAGAATGAATTAATTCAAGTAATCTCCTTTTCATCTTTTCTTTGATAATTTGATACGTCCGCTACTTATAATTTTCTTTTAAAAGAATATTTTTCAAAGTCCATTCGCAGTAATCAGAATAACTTTATAGAGAATATCTTGCTTATTTATTAAGTTAGTAATTTCTTTCATATAACATGATTTATACAGCAACATGTAAGCGAATTGTTTTAAGATTTTTTTAAAAAAATCCTGACGAAAACAATACCTACCGCAAAGTCATGTTTTAAGAAATTTAAAAAAAAATCCTGACAATAACAATACCTATCGCACACTCATTTTTAAGAATTTTTTTAAAAAATCCTAACAATAACAATACCTAACGCACTCTCATGTTTTAAGAAATGGTGGTATTTCAGACTTTTGTATCGTTGAATGTGCATACATTATACATAAATTCACGCATGCGTACTCACACACAGACGTCTGCGCATGCGCACGCCAAGCTGCCTCGCTCTCATAGACTTAACAATACTCCCATAGACTTACATGTTAACTTTCAAAATGCAATATCTCAATAACACCTGACCGGCGATGAAAAATTCTTACAAATTTAAACTCAGGAGGTGAAGAGCTATATATTTCTTTAAGATTCGAGGTGGCATACACTATACTCCAGTCAATCCATATGTTACATTATTAAAAAGTAAAATGGCGGGCACTTTTTTATACACCTAGTCGAAAAAAGAATAGTGAGCCATGACTATGGCTTGAAATAAAACAATTAACTAAAACAATTGTAACACGGTAAAAATATTATTTTGTTTAATAATAATAGTTACAATTGTTTTAGTTCATTGTTTTATTTCAAGCCACAGTCATGGCTCACTATTCTCTTTTCGACTAGGTGTATAAAAAAGTGCCCGCCATTTTACTTTTTAATAATGTAACATATGGATTATTTTACATGATTGTAAAGCAAATTTGATGTATTTTTCAAATGTGTAAAGAAATATGGTATGTGCTATTTGAAATTTCAAAGTTGATATTAATTACTAACCGGAAGTGGTATCATGAATGTACATCCGTCATCAAGTAGCTTACATGTTGCTGGATAAATCATTTTATATGAAAGAAATTACTAACTTAATAAATAAGCGAGATATTTGCTGGGTCCGCTAAAATATAACAGCCTGTATACTGTACTCAGGATATTCTACTCGTACTTTATATAATAATCCTGTTGTCCCTAGATACTAAACTAAGTATCCTGGCTAAACGCAAATTGAGTGACATACGCGTATTTTCCAGGCCAGAGAAATATTTTAATTTGTCTAAAATTTCTCTTGTACATTTGTTTAAAGCGTAACGCATACCTTTTTGCCCCTATTTGCCCACGAAAATTATTTTATCGTTAGTACAGAAGAAAAATTGGAAACAAATTAATAGGTCTAATTAAAAACAAATTTGTGACGAGGTCACCCGAGTTACAAGACCAAAAATTAATTCAGCTTATCTCGATTTATGAATATTCATGCGCAGAAATTCGGGAAGTATCGAACGAAATTGATGAATTAATGATTGCTTTCTGAATTTTAGATAAGTATGGTTGGAACTTAATTTTTTACAAAAAGAATAAACCTTTTCAAATAAAAGAGATTGACAATATTAAAATGGCGGCGTACTTGTCATAATGGAATCCAAAGTGTAGGTATTTTTTTTTAACCCTACAGTTCTCAAATACTACGCCATGCATGTCTAATGTCAGAAATGCTAAAGTCATCTCCACCCAGCGACATCAGTTCAGACAGCCTAATCACATTCAGTAATCCTAGTAGTCCCAGTATAGCAATTCATTTCAAGGTTACATATTGAATGGCAAAGTGAAAAGGAAATTATATTGTACAGTTTCAAGCATATATCAAGCCAATATCTTTCGTAAGCACGAATCCGAACGAAGAGAAGCGGAGGTTACCGAGCAATCAGTCAACTTGTTGCTCGGACTGTACAAATGATTGCTAACCTAGAATTCTGCTATTATTATATCTCTCTTTACATCGTCCTATCGCACGTTATCTTTTGCGCAACCCAGATGAGTTCCTAGTTTGGGAGACCTGTAAGTAATAACCTGGGATATGTAGAAACGGGATAAAAAGATTTCTCATTCATAATAGGACCCTGACTACAGATATCTGTATCGCTTATTGAACTATAGATAAAATAGTTTATTTTATCTATTATATGGATACAAGACATTGTGAAGTTTAAGTATTAAAACAAATTCATTTATATTATAATAACACTGTTGAACTAGATATGAGTATTATAGTGCCCTTTTGAAATGAATTACATCAGTTTTATGAAGTAAATAATACTAAATTATTTTCAGATATAAAATTAGTATTATTTAATATCTTCAGTATATCGTCAGCCTAATTAGCAAACCTCATAACTCTACAAAACAATATTTTTTTGCGACCGTCCAGAAAATGAGCTGTTTCTTATCAACTTATCACTTTTTAGCTGGAAAATCCTTCTTTACTGAGCTAGCTCGGAACATTGTCTATAAGGGATCGGAAAATACCTTTCCTCAACATTTCTTTGAAAACTACACATTTCATAATTAAAAATTATTTGAGAATCTATATTATTCCAACAAACCGTTTGGAATAATTCCGCTCGAATTTCGACGAAAAAGAATCTGTTTACCCGATATTAGTACGGTATATCAAATATCTTGGTTCGGTTAGAATGATTATGATTCTCTGTGTTATATTTATTTCTGAATTCACGTTTGACGTTTTGAACAGTTTTGGAGTTTTCTGTTAACTTTTACAGATTTTTGGAGATATCTAGAACAAAAGTTTATCTAAATAATAATATATTACGTAGAAAATTAACTAAATAACAATTTGTAGAGAAACATTTCAAGTGGGAATGAAGATATAGATATGGAATGTACGCCACCAGAAAAATAAAGGAACTTATTAATGATACAGTGAGCCAGTTATTATCAAATAAATCAAAACAAAGATATGAATGGTGTTATTATAAGCAATTTATGATTTGGCGTCAAAAAAATTGTTTGATGGTACATGATAATATATTGTCAATCATTTTTTTTTGTATAATTTCAAAAATCTTGTTGGAGAAAGCTTAGTTTACAATATGTTTGGAATGGCATAATCCACACTCGGAAACAGTAGACCTCGCCTTCGGCTCAGACCACAAACTTTTTACTCGTGTGAAATATGGGCCATTCCATTATTTGTTGTAGAATACACTATTCTGATCCCTGCATAAATATTTCCATAACGATCGGTTGTTTATTTATTTATTTATTTCTGATTTCCTCGCAATAAAAAATAAAAAATTGCATAACTAGGTATAGATTTTTATTTATTCTTTTTTTAGGACCGCGATAAAAGAAATATACCCAACATGACCTAAAAAGCGTCTTTACTGGACTCACAATGTTTCAAATCTGCTAAAAAGTTTGATAATATTTGTTCATAATGCCATTACAAATTAGTTCTAATTGTAGAACAATATATATTTAACAAAATTATATGACGAACTTCACATATAAACTGCTCTTGATATTTTATTGTTCTTTTGTGGTATGCCATCTTCTTTACCTTAAAAATATTTATATTTTCAATGTTTTTTCGCTTGTTGTATGCAGCAAAACTTCTCCTAGCCAAGTACTAGATGGCATCTTAAACTCAAAATTAAAAGAAATTTTACAGTTTTACCGCTGGATCCATTATTTATAAGTCAAATTTACTGTGATACTAACATAATAAACGCCTGTATTATAGCACATTTAATCTACGATTAAAATTTAGTTTTTAACTAAATTAATTTTATCATATATAATAACAGGAAATTAAATTTAGTTATCAACTAAATTTTAATCGTAAATTGGATAGTATAATACCGGGCCTTACATTATTAGTTTAATAACCATTAGGATATAGAAGTAACGAGCTCACTAAAACGCGTAGGTGCAAAATAGCGCTTCATTCAAATCGTTCACTCTATATTAAAATTGCCAAATTGTCACCCTATTCAATACTGTTTGTACAATCAATAACTTACACAAAAATTCAATAAATATACCTCACAATCAGCTAAACCAAAAATCTTTCTTTTCACGTATTTCATAATCCGTTTCGTGTTGATATAATTGCCCCTTTGTTGGTTTACATATGCAAACCCCCCTGTGCATTTTTGTATTTGATTAGCCGTTTAGCTCGTCGCCTCAAGCTATTGATATTCAAAGCACCGATGATTCCGCCACATGGAAACATGGCCGGAATATCTAACCCCCCCCTGACACCGGTCCTGTACGCCCTAATGAGAATTTCTCCACCACTAATCGAAGAATTCCCCACGAGGAGTGAAAAGAAATAAAGAATGTGGGAGACACGGCGAATCGTATATAACCCGAATGGGGTATTATACCAGGGTCTTCATTAAGGATAAGTCGCACACGAACAGAGTAGGAATAAAGGGAAGTTTACCAAAAAGAAGAAAAGGAGTATAAAGATATATAGGGCTGTAATACACATTCACAAATACTGTGATACCTTCAACTATTATTTGAATAGTTTACTATGTAACAAGTTTTATATACGTCTCTTTATCAACGAGCATAGCGAATATATAAACACGAGAGTTTATAAAGCGAGTCACGTACTATACTTTTTCTACGACTGTTATTTAAGACAGTAAAAATACAAAAACACTTTTTAGGTTATTTTTATAATGACAGCTACCATCTTGGTATAGCAGATTAAACGAAAACTAAATGAAGCTAAATTTAACCCATATGTAATTAATCACATAGCTTTACGCCGTGCCCAAAATGATCAAAAATAAATCTATGAATTTCATATTGTCGAATTTGAAACAAATAATCAGAGATACTTAAGTTAAAGTTCCACATTGTGAAAAGCTGAAATAATTCTCTTTTCAAATATCTAACTTTCCAATATGACGGCCATATAAGAATGGGGTCATTTCACATTTTCTAATTTATTTTTTTCTTGAAAGAATAGGTCTAATTAAATATGTAGGTGTATGTTTTACACCTTACAAGTCTTTAGAATCAGAGATATGATTTTTAAAAAGTTGTCTTTAATTTCAAATATTTGGACGCTGACATCACGGCTATACGTCACGGTCTGGCGGATGCGACAGTAGCTCTCTACCGGTTGTGTTTGGAACTATGATTGTTTGGGTTATCACTTGTCAGTTTGATTATGTGACAGCACCATATTGTTAACTAAAAACAAATTTCATACAACTTTTGGTATTTATTTTAATAAATGTTTTATTTTCATACCTTTACTCTTAACTCTGCTGTCACCTGTCACAATTTTAGGTTAGTTTGTGTACAACAGCAAACGGTAATCACGTGGACCGTTAAGTCTCATATTTCATGTTATTTTACATTACTATATTTATTAAATGAGACGGATGTTACGGTTTTATAAAAAAAAACAACGATTTTTTTAAATGACCCCATTAAAGCTTTAATATCATAACTCGAAACTTAACAGTGATAAAAAAATGAACACCATCATTCTAAAGTACAAACCAAAATCCGAGTGAACATTTTAATATAATTAAACATACATTATTGTTTAAAAACAAATTAAAACATCGGATTTTTAGTGCGAAATATTTTTTTAAATTTTTTATCAAACAGTGAAACAAAAAAATGTTCACTTCAAATAAATTGCGAATTTCGATAAAATTATTTTTGTAATAGAAACAGTATCAAATTACATCACGTTAACGTTTGGTGCATAAATTGTAAAATACTTGCGTAATAATTATAAAACAGTAACAACGTACATACACACATACACACACATACATACATCCACACACACAGACATCATCATAAAAATGTTAAAATTGGATTGTAGGGACCTTAAAACGTGCTTAATCATTAAAATCTGGATAAGCGATTTTTAGCATGAATCCAATACCTCTCTTAGCGAGAGGTAAAAAACTGTGGGCGGGTGATAATACTGGCATTTGAATCGTTATCTTCTAGTCTAGACTTAGCTTCTACCGAGACCCTTTACTTTTGGCACAATGTCAAACAATTTCGTAAAAACATTGCAAGACATATGGGACAATACTTACGGATACAATGCCTACTAGAATTAAAGCTTGTATTACTAATAAAGGCGATGTAACCCAATATTAAATGACAGAATACTTTGTAAGTTTAAAATCTATATTTTAAATTAAACATTCTAGTAAAGAAGGCAGTAACCAGAAGACTCTGATTTACCCCGTAGAAAACAAATTTAATTATGAAGAAAGATATATAGAGAATAACATTATTTTATTTAAATAGTTTTGTTATTACTTAATAAATATTAATATTGCATGCTATTGAATTGAAAATAATGTAGAAAAATAGTTATTAATAAAGAAAATTGAAATCTGAATGTAGCAGTTTTATGAAATAGATTATTTTCAAAAACTACATTTTAATATCAATAAGACTACATCGTTACAGTAATATTCGTTTATAGAGGCTAATACAAAGTAGGAATTTACCTGCAAATGACAAATATAATTTTCACAAAATCTAAGGTTATCACGAAACTGATAGATGAATAACTCTTCTATACAGGCGTACGAACAAAAATTTACTTTAAGGTGAAGATTCTTTTAACTTTACTTTGAAATTTTGCTTAATTACATATTAATATTTGCTGTATCTACTAGTTTTCAATGTAGTAATATGTCATTATTATTAAAAATTGTAAATTTACATTATCTTATACTATAAATTTGTACGCCTATAGAATTCCAGAGATAGAGATAGATAGATTGATAAACAAGCAAAAATAGTTCTATGTAAACTTTCCCGCGATTTCGACCAATCATAGCCCAAGTTTTAGGAGTCGTATGCTAGCCCACACTGTCTTCTTAACTGGAATAGAGTTTAATCTAAAGGAATTTGTAGAAATTTCTCACCATTTGCGTAGGTTTTATGATTTGTATGTTGAAAATGTAAACCGGCCGAAATATTAAATTCTATACTTGTCACTAAAATAACTAAAAAATAAATAACGCGATAAAATATACTTTCTACATCAGTATATCAGATTTTTTGTGAAAATTGTTTTGTAAACAGAATTGGGTAGTTCTTCGCACTAATATTTTCGTAAAAATTCTGAGTGGACTCGTATCAAATTTTAAAGAGTACTCGTTGAATAAATTTGTGCAATTTCCAAATGTAATTCTTATTCAATTGCTTTCCTTATAAGATCTCTAAGAAGAACTCTAAATTTCCCTCATTTTAATTAGCCCTCCGTCCTCCAATAAAGAACTTCACGATAACATCTCAACACTTTCCCATCTCGGAAAAGGGAAAAGAAAATTAGGGAAAGTTCTCTGGAAACATTTATCCCGTAGGTTTTCATTTCTAACACGAGAATTCGATTTAACTACCCGGTGTACGAGATTAGCGGTGTACACGCTGCAACCGGAATGCAAAGTTCAACAAACACGTGCAAACTTGCTGTGACAAGCACAAACTTGCTGGAACAAGACGTGCCTTGAGCAAGAAATAGGGAGCAACCATTCACGGATTTCAGCAATTATGAACTAGGAAACACGAATTGAGAAAATAAGTTTTGTGTATACGATGTGTGATGCGTACATACTTAAATATATTACCTTAATATCTCCAAGATTAAAAAAAGTAAAAAATATTATCTACAAAGATGTCTATGAACACAAAATTCTGAAGCATATGAATAAAATCGGGTCCTCCACCATAGTAACAAATTAGAAATTGTATCATTTATATTGACCCTTAACCATCCGAATCTCAATACGCGGACGTCAGTACCCGACTCCGGTCTCGTGACCGCTGGGTTTAAGGCACAAGGCCTTAATATATCAGTTTCACGCAATACAATGTGCTTCAAACTGATTAATATGTTTATAAGGATTGTTTTAAATATTAAAATCATATTATTCTAAATTTAAAAAGTAATATTTCGGAAACTTAAAATTTTAAAAAATTTTATAATTCAGCCAGCTATCTAACCAGCTATTCTAAACATGGAAACTACTAATATATTCATATAATTCAAATTGACAGATGTCAGTATCAATAAAAAGTAAATTAATGTGACAGAGATGAGGATGTTGAAGTAGATGTTGGGGAAAACACGGAAAGATACGGTAAGAAAATAACTCTAGTATTACAAGTTTCTAGAAAGGTACAAGAAATATGATTACATTGGTATGAACATGTCATGAGGAGAAATGAACAGCTCTATAAAGCTGGCTCAACATTTTCATCTCACAACAATAAACATAGTACTAATATTTAAAGCTCATTTATTGCTAATTTATTACTCATGTTTAAAATTTATTGCTTTTACCGATTCGGAGAAAATTGATGTGAGCTAGCTTAAAGTCAAGCTAGCTCACAACCAAAAATTAAAAAAACAAACATGTCACAAGACATAATACGATCTGTTATAATTTATTGCTCTATTTAAAAATTTATTGCTTGCAAATAATCAAGGTTTTCGTTAAACAAACTGCATACCATACGTTTTAGCCTACTAAATGAATATCTGACTTCAAAAACTGCTTTTCTACGGAAATTATACTTTATCGCAGGTCATTATTAGTCTTCAATAATATATACGCGTGTGAGCTGCAGCAATAAATTATTTAAGGGGCACATTTAGCTAAAACTAAAATTTTACAGGATTATCTCGCAACAAAAACTATCTGTCGCTATAGGGCACTTCAAAAACTGTTGTTCTACGGAAACTATACTTTCTCGCAGGTCACAAATTTGTTATCAACAATATACACGTGTGTGAGCTGAAGCAATAAATTATTTTATCCGCCAATTTAGCTTAAACTCGACTTTTTTAGGAATATCTCGCAACAAAAACTATCTGTCGCTATAGGGCACTTCAAAAACTGCTTTTCTACGGAAATTATACTTTCTCGCAGGTCACATACTAGTTATCAACAATATACACGTGTGTGAGCTGAAGCAATAAATTATTTTAGCCACCAGTTTAGCATAAACTCTACTTTTTCAGGAATATCTCGCAACAAAAAATATCTGTCTCTATAGGGCACTTCAAAAACTACTTTTCTACGGAAATTATGCTTTCTCGCAGGTCACAAATTAGTTATCAACAATATACACGTGTGTGAGCTGGAGCAATAAATTATTTTATCCGCGAATTTACCTTAAACTCGATTTTTTTAGGAATATCTCGCAACAAAAACTATCTGTCGCTATAGGGCACTTCAAAAACTGTTTTTCTACGGAAATTATACTTTCTCGCAGGTCACAAATTAGTTATCAATAATATACACGTGTGTGAGCTGAAGCAATAAATTATTTTAGCCGCGCCTTTAGCATAAACTCTACTTTTTTACATCTCACAACAATAAACATAGTTCTAATATTTAAAGCTCATTTATTGCTAATTTATTACTTATGTTTAAAATTTATTGCTCTTGCCGATTCGGAGAAAATTAATGTGAACTAGCTTAAAGACAAGCTAGCTCACAACCAAAAATTAAAAAAAAAACCTGTTACAAGACAGAATACGATCTGTTATAATTTATTGCTCTATTTAAAAATTTATTGCTTGCAAATAATCAAGATTTTCGTTAAACAAACTGCATACCACACGTTTTAGCCTACTAAATGAATATCTGACTTCAAAAACTGCTTTTCTACGGAAATTATACTTTATCGCCGGTCATTATTAATTTTCAATAATATTTACGCGTGTGAGCTGCAGCAATAAATTATTTAAGGGGCGCATTTAGCTAAAACTCCAATTTTACAGGAATATCTCGCAACAAAAACTATCTGTCGCTATAGGGCACCTCAAAAACTGTTTTTCTACGGAAATTATACTTTCTCGCAGGTCACAAATTAGTTATGAACAATATACACGTGTGTGAGCAGAAGCAATAAATTATTTTAGCCGCCAGTTTAGCTTAAACTCGACTTGTTTAGGAATATCTCGCAACAAAAACTATTTGTCGCTATAGGGCACTTCAAAAACTGCTTTTCTACGGTAATTATTTTTTATCGCAGGTCACTAATTAATTATCAACAATATACACGTGTGTGAGCTGAAGCAATAAATTATTTTAGCCGCCAATTTAGCATAAACTCTACTTTTTTAGGAATATCTCGCAACAAAAACTATTTGTCGCTATAGGGCACTTCAAAAACTGTTTTTCTACGGAAATTATACTTTATCGCAGGTCACTAATTAATTATCAACAATATACACGTGTGTGAGCTGGAGCAATAAATTATTTTAGCCGCGCCTTTAGCATAAACTCTACTTTGTTACATCTCACAACAATAAACATAGTACTAATATTTAAAGCTCATTTATTGCTAATTTATTACTTTTGTTTAAAATTTATTGCTCTCGCCGATTCGGAGAAAATTGATGTGAACCTTAAAGACAAGCTAGCTCACAACCAAAAATTAAAAAAAAAAACCTGTCACAAGACAGAATTCGATCTGTTATAATTTATTGCTATATTTAAAAATTTATTGCTTGCAAATAATCATGGTTTTCGTTAAACAAACTGCATACCACACGTTTTAGCCTATTAAATGAATATCTGACTTCAAAAACTGCTTTTCTACGAAAATTATACTTTATCGCAGGTCATTATTAGTCTTCAATAATATTTACGCGTGTGAGCTGTAACAATAAATTATTTAAGGGACGCATTTAGCTAAAACTCCAATTTTACAGGATTATCCCGCAACAAAAATTATCTATCGCTATAGGGCACTTCAAAAACTGTTGTTCTACTGAAATTATACTTTCTCGCAAGTCACGAATTAGTTATCAACAATATACACGTGTGTGAGCTGAAGCAATAAATTATTTTAGCCGCCAATTTAGCATAAACTCGACTTTTTTAGAAATATCTCGCAACAAAAACTATCTGTCGCTATGGGGCACTTCAAAAACTGCTTATCTACGGAAATTATACTTTCTCGCAGGTCAAAAATTTGTTATCAACAATATACACGTGTGTGAGCAGAAGCAATAAATTATTTTACCCGCCAATTTAGCATAAACTCTACTTTTTTAGGAATATCTCGCAACAAAAACTATCTGTCGCTATAGAGCACATCAAAAACTGCTTTTCTACGGTAATTATACTTTCTCGCAGGTCACAAATTAGTTATCAACAAAATACACGTGTGTGAGCTGGAGCAATAAATTATTTTATCCGCCAGTTTAGCTTAAACTCTACTCTTTTACATCTCACAACAATAAACATAGTTCTAATATTTAAAGCTCATTTATTGCTAATTTATTACTCATGTTTAAAATTTATTGCTCTTGCCGATTCGGAGAAAATTAATATGAACTAGCTTAAAGACAAGCTAGCTCACAACCAAAAATTAAAAAAAAACCTGTTACAAGACAGAATACGATCTGTTATAATTTATTGCTCTATTTAAAAATTTATTGCTTGCAAATAATCAAGCTTTTCGTTAAACAAACTGCATACCACACGTTTTAGCCTACTAAATGAATATCTGACTTCAAAAACTGCTTTTCTACGGAAATTATACTTTATCGCCGGTCATTATTAATTTTCAATAATATTTACGCGTATGAGCTGAAGCTATAAATTATTTTAGCCGCGCCTTTAGCATAAACTCTACTTTTTTACATCTCACAACAATAAACATAGTTCTAATATTTAAAGCTCATTTATTGCTAATTTATTACTCATGTTTAAAATTGATTGCTCTTGCCGATTCGGAGAAAATTAATGTGAACTAGCTTAAAGACAAGCTAGCTCACAACCAAAAATTAAAAAAAAAACCTGTTACAAGACAGAATACGATCAGTTATAATTTATTGCTCTATTTAAAAATTTATTGCTTGCAAATAATCAAGATTTTCGTTAAACAAACTGCATACCACAAGTTTTAGCCTACTAAATGAATATCTGACTTCAAAAACTGCTTTTCTACAGAAATTATACTTTATCGCAGGTCATTATTAATTTTCAATAATATTTACGCGTGTGAGCTGTAGCAATAAATTATTTAAGGAGCGCATTTAGCTAAAACTCCAATTTTACAGGATTATCTCGCAACAAAAATTATCTGTTGCTATAGGGCACTTCAAAAACTATTTTTCTACAGAAATTATACTTTCTCGCAGGTCACAAATTAGTTATCAACAATATGCACGTGTGTGAGCTGGAGCAATAAATTATTTTATCCGCGAATTTACCTTAAACTCGATTTTTTTAGTAATATCTCGCAACAAAAACTATCTGTCGCTATAGGGCACTTCAAAAACTGTTTTTCTACGGAAATTATACTTTCTCGCAGGTCACAAATTAGTTATCAACAATATACACGTGTGTGAGCTGAAGCAATAAATTATTTTAGCCGCGCCTTTAGCATAAACTCTACTTTTTTACATCTCACAACAATAAACATAGTTCTAATATTTAAAGATCATTTATTGCTAATTTATTACTCTTGTTTAAAATTTATTGCTCTTGCCGATTCGGAGAAAATTAATGTGAACTAGCTTAAAGACAAGCTAGCTCACAACCAAAAATTTAAAAAAAAAACCTGTTACAAGACAGAATACGAGCTGTTATAATTTATTGCTCTATTTAAAAATTTATTGCTTGCAAATAATCAAGATTTTCGTTAAACAAACTGCATACCACACGTTTTAGCCTACTAAATGAATATCTGACTTCAAAAACTGCTTTTCTACAGAAATTATACTTTATCGCCGGTCATTATTAATTTTCAATAATAATTACGCGTGTGAGCAGCAGCAATAAATTATTTAAGGGGCGCATTTAGCTAAAACTCCAATTTTACAGGATTATCTCGCAACAAGAACTATCTGTCGCTATAGGGCACTTCAAAAACTATTTTTCTACGGAAATTACACTTTCTCGCAGGTCACAAATTAGTTATCAACAATATACACGTGTGTGAGCTGAAGCAATAAATTATTTTAGCCACCAATTTAGCATAAACTGTACTTTTTTACATAATTCTAATATTTAAAGCTCATTTATTGCTAATTTATTACTCATGTTTAAAATTTATTACTCTTGCCGATTAGGAGAAAATTAATGTGAAGTAACTAAAAGACAAGCTAGCTCACAACCAAAAATTAGAAAAAAAACCTGTTACAAGACAGAATACGATCTGTTATAATTTATTGCTCTATTTAAAAATTGATTACTTGCAAATATTCAAGATTTTCGTTAAACAAACTGCATACCACACGTTTTAGCCTACTAAATGAATATCTGACTTCAAAAACTGCTTTTCTACGGAAATTATACTTTATCGCCGGTCATTATTAATTTTCAATAATATTTACGCGTATGAGCTGAAGCTATAAATTATTTTAGCCGCGCCTTTAGCATAAACTATACTTTTTTACATCTCACAACAATAAACATAGTTCTAATATTTAAAGCTCATTTATTGCAAATTTATTACTCATGTTTAAAATTTATTGCTCTTGCCGATTCGGAGAAAATTAATGTGAACTAATATTTACGCGTGTGAGCTGCAGCAATAAATTATTTAAGGGGCACATTTAGCTAAAACTCCAATTTTACAGGATTATCTCGCAACAAAAACTATCTGTCGCTATAGGGCACTTCAAAAACTGTTGTTCTACGGAAATTATACATTCTCGCATGTCATAATTTAGCTATCAACAATATACACGTGTGTGAGCTAGAGCAATAAATTATTTTGTCGCCAATTTAGCTTAAATTATAGTTTTTTAAGAATATCTCCCAACAAAAACTATCTGTCGCTATAGGGCACTTCAAAAATGTTTTTCTACTGAAATTATACTTTCTCGCAGGTCACAAATTAGTTATCAACAATATACACGCGTGTGAGCTGGAGCAATAAATTATTTAAGCCGCGCCTTTAGCATAAACTCTACTCTGTTACATCTCACAACAATAAACATAGTACTAATATTTAAAGCTCATTTATTGCTAATATATTACTCATGCTTAAAATTTATTGCTCTTGCCGATTCGGAGAAAATTGATGTGAACCTTAAAGACAAGCTAGCTCACAACCAAAAATTAAAAAAAAAACCTGTCGCAAGACAGAATACGATCTGTTATAAGTTATTGCTCTAATTAAAAATTTATTGCTTGCAAATAATCATGGTTTTCGTTAAACAAACTGCATACCACACTTTTTAGCCTATTAAATGAATATCTGACTTCAAAAACTGCTTTTCTACGGAATTTATACTTTATCGCAGGTCATTATTAGTCTTCAATAATATTTACGCGTGTGAGCTGTAGCAATAAATTATTTAAGGAGCGCATTTAGCTAAAACTCCAATTTTACAGGATTATCTCGCAACAAAAATTATCTGTCGCTATAGGGCACTTCAAAAACTGTTGTTCTACTGAAATTATACTTTCTCGCAAGTCACGAATTAGTTATCAACAATATACACGTGTGTGAGCTGAAGCAATAAATTATTTTAACCGCCAATTTAGCATAAACTCGACTTTTTTAGGAATATCTCGCAACAAAAACTATCTGTCGCTATAGGGCCCTTCAAAAACTGTTGTTCTATGGAAATTATACTTTCTCGCAGGTCACAAATTAGTTATCAACAATATACGCGTGTGTGAGCTGAAGCAATAAATTATTTTAGCCGCCAATTTAGGTTAAACTCAACTTTTACAGAAATATCTCGCAATAAAAACTATCTGTCGTTATAGGGCACTTCAGAAATGTTTTTCTACAGAAATTATACTTTCTCGCAGATCACAAATTAGTTATCAACAATATGGACGTGTGTGAGCTAGAGCAATAAATTATTTTAGCCCCGAATTTAGCTTAAACTCGACTTTTACAGAAATATCTCGCAATAAAAATTACCTGTCGTTATAGGACGCTTCAAAAATGTTTTTCTACAGAAATTATACTTTCTCGCAGATCACAAATTAGTTATCAACAATATGGACGTGTGTGAGCTAGAGCAATAAATTATTTTAGCCGCCAATTTAGCTTAAACTCCACTTTTACAGAAATATCTCGCAATAAAAACTATCTGTCGCTATAAGGCACTTCAAAAATGTTTTTTTACAGAAATTATACTTTCTCGCAGGTTACACATTAGTTATCAACAATATACACGTGTGTGAACTGGAGTTATATATTATTATGCTAAATTGGCGGCTAAAATAATTTATTGCTTGAGCTCACACACGTGTATATTGTTGATAACTAATTTGTGACCTACGAGAAAGTATAATTACCGAAGAAAAGCAGTTTTTGAAGTGCCTTATAGCGACAAATAGTTTTTGTTGCGAGATATTCCTAAAAAAGTCGAGTTTAAGCTAAACTACCGGCTAAAATAATTTATTGCTTGAGCTCACACACGTGTATATTGTTGATAACTAATTTTGACCTGCGAGAAAGTATAATTACCGTAGAAAAACAGTTTTTGACGTGCCCTATAGCGACAAATTTTTTGTTGCGAGATATTACTAAAAAAATAAAGTTTACGCTACAGGCGCGGCTAAAATAATTTATTGATCCAGTTGACACATGTGTATATTGTTGATAACTAATTTGTGACCTGCGAGAAAATATAATTTCTGTAGAACAACAGTTTTTGCAGTGCCCTATAGCGACAGATTTGTTGCGAGATATTCCAAAAAAGTCGAGTTTAAGCTAAATTTGCGACTAAAATAATTTATTGCTCCAGCTCACACACGTGTATATTGCTGATAACTTATTTGTGACCCGCGAGAGACTATAATTATTGTAGAAAAGCAGTTTTTGATGTGCCCTATAGCGACAGATAGTTTTTGCTGCGAGATATTCCTAAAAAAGTAGGGTTTATGCTAAATTGGCGGCTAAAATAATTTATTGCTCCAGCTCACACACGTGTATATTGTTGATAACTAATTTGTGACCTGCGAGAAAGTATAATTACCGTAGAACAACAGTTTTTGAAGTGCCCTATAGCGACAGATAGTTTTTGTTGCGAGATAATCCTGTAAAATTTTAGTTTTAGCTAAATGTGCCCCTTAAATAATTTATTGCTGCAGCTCACACGCGTATATATTATTGAAGACTAATAATGACCTGCGATAAAGTATAATTTCCGTAGAAAAGCAGTTTTTGAAGTCAGATATTCATTTAGTAGGCTAAAACGTATGGTATGCAGTTTGTTTAACGAAAACCTTAATTATTTGCAAGCAATAAATTTTTAAATAGAGCAATAAATTATAACAGATCGTATTATGTCTTGTGACATGTTTGTTTTTTTAATTTTTGGTTGTGAGCTAGCTTGACTTTAAGCTAGCTCACATCAATTTTCTCCGAATCGGTAAAAGCAATAAATTTTAAACATGAGTAATAAATTAGCAATAAATGAGCTTTAAATATTAGTACTATGTTTATTGTTGTGAGATGAAAATGTTGAGCCAGCTTTATAGAGCTGAAATGAACAATTATATTGGAACAAGAATGAATAGTTTAGTAATAGGATGTTGAAGAAACAGAGGAAGACCAAAGATACGATGGAAGGACTGTATTGCGGAAGACTTGAGAAAAAAGGAACTGAATGATAACGACACGCAAAAATAGCGACCCCTAACGAATGGGAAAAGCTAAAGAAGAAGATGTCAGTGTCAAGTGCAATTTGAATAGTTTTTTTGTGAAATAATTTTACTGGAAATTTAGAATCCTTTGCAAAAAAATTATGTATGGAATTTATACATTTTACACAGGCTTGACGGAAGGTATTGTGCTGGCCACAACAGATTTTTTATTTTTATTATTCATTATTCTCACTATGTTTGTTGTCTTCACTAATTGAGTAATAGAAAATAAATCATATTTGCTTACTATCTGATCATTTTCATCGAAACTTGAATCATCAACACTTTCTACATCATCTTCAATACCACCACATAACTGTATCTTCAAAATATTTATCGACACAGTTCAGTCGTTGTTTTTCGCCATTTTATAACCATCCGAGTCCGGTCATAAGGACCGCTCAAATTTTTCAAATACTTTTCGTGTACCTATACATACTCTTAATGATTGATGGACACTAAACGCTAAACCTGCATGGTCTACAGAACAATTACAGAAACTCTGAATGAGATGGGAATTAACAGTGTATAGAAGAATATTAAATTTATAAAACTAGACCTTAAAATTTTAAAATAGTCATTGTTAAAATTTAAAAATAGTTATTAGTTTTTAAAATATTTGAGTTTTTAATACCCTTAACATATATGTTACACAACTACTCTATTCCAAATTCTTACTACTTTCAACCTTTCTGCTATGGCTTTTTTGCAATTCGGAATCCATTTTCAAGTAAACAAAACTAAAATTAATGAAACAACGAAAATAAACCAAATAATACTTGTTTGAATTTATGATGCTATGTCAAATAGAAAATGTAAGAAAATTCTATCAAGAAATTAATGTTTGTATTTTACCATGGCTTTCGACTAGTTAGTAATTAAACTTGTAAATATATTCTCCGCTATTTTTGTATAGTAAGTATAGCTGTACTTATTATAATGATGAAAACAAATTACTGGATTGCAGTCAACTTTTTATTGAATTTTAAATATTTTTTTCATCATTTTTCACTGTAATAAAATGGTCAAACAATTCTGCAAAATGTATAGTTTTATACTCTGATTACTAAACCAGCGAATAACTACTTACCCTATTACTTACCCGAGTAAAAATGAACAAGTTTTATATACGGCAGCATCTTGCGGCCGTGCTTGTTCGCCAAACAGACCTAGTACTGCCGTACTGTAAGCATGTCAAACCGTGTGGTGGCCGCACTGCAGCTGAGCATCAAAGTATTTAGCCGTGAACTTAGAATATTAGTTATACAGTTAAAAAAAACTTTTTTCTACAAATCTAGTAAAATAAGCTTTTTCATGTTTGTTTTTAAGATTAAAAATGTCATTTTACGACACCAGTGTTAAAAAGTGCCAGGTCATTGTTACTTTTAATACTAATTCAAATTAGTTACCTTGGTAATGACGAATGGAACTACAAAACGACATTTTTGACATATACATGTCAAAAAATTATTAGAAATACAAATTAAAATAAAAAAAATGTGATTATATAAAAAAGTGTATGGTACACATACGTATTAACAGTGATTTTATTTTGTTCAGAAGTTTGAAGCACTACGCTTCGCGCCGAGTTCAAAATTTCCTTCACACAAAATAAAATGTCACTTTTAACACTTATATAATAAATAACTATTTTCTAATCTATTAAAATTAGGCTATTTAATGTTTGTTTTTCCGGATAAAAATGTCATATTATTACACCAGTGTTAAAATGTAACAAATCGTTATTACTTTTAACATTACTATTAAAAGTGAATTAGTTACCTTGGTAATAACGAATGGAACAACAAATCGTCATTTTTAACTTATGTGCCAAAATAATATTAGAAATACAAATTTAAACGTAAAAATAGTGTTTGTAGAAAAATAGTGTCCTTCTCACAAAATAAAATATCACTTTTAACACATATCATAAATAAATATTTATATGTATTTAAATCTAAAACATATCTACAAATTTTAGGATCAGTGTATGAACAGCGCTGCCACCAAATTTAGGCGCATAATACAGAATTATGTTTCTAGTATAATTAATTCTTATAATTTTTCTAAATGTTTTAGAGTTGTAATAGTTACACTTTTCCTCTCGAAATGAACACATTTCAGTGGTGTAACTCTTCCTCCCTGGTGTAATGTAACGTCGGGTGATTCTCTGTTCTAATTAGCAGCTCCGTTTTAAAATCTCCGTAATCGCCAGCGCCGAAACGGCCGCGCACAAATTCCCCACTTATTAACTCATAAATTTCATCCTCTTACTTATTTTCATTCCACCCACGAAACTATTAAATACTACGGGTTTTTAAATTAGCAACAGCCATTTTACACAGCTTTATCTTCACTGTCTTACGAATAGAAGCCCGAGAAAGTATCAAGGGAGTGCAGAGATATAGTTTTATTAAAATAAGGGAGGTTATCTTCACGAATTTCGCGCGATAAAAAGATAGGGCTACGTTAATTGTTTTGCTGCCGCAAAAGTCTTGCCATTGTAGTTCTTAGGAGGATATATTGTTTTTTTTTTTTAGATACGAATTTGGCTAAATGAACAAAATTGTGCTATTTGATTTATAAAATTGGTGCTATAAATAAAAATATATTTATATCAGCGGTTCTTAAAATATAGGACTTAACTTTTTTATTTTAAATATAAACATATTTTTTTATTTGCTTATTTGCTAGAAAATATATTTCTAAATTCAACAATACGAGTATAATCGTTTCATATCCATACATAACGATTTTTTTTGAGAAAAATCCACATTAAGTTTTATATTAATTTTCTTTAAATAGTATGTTTATAAAAAGAGTGCCAAGTATGGAAAAAGATGAATTCATGTATATTAAGGCTAGGCGCTGACATGCAATTTTCAGTTGCGAAATAGTTTGATTGCATGAGTGACTGCCAAGGGTTTATATGACTGTGCGCACACATGCAACTGCAAATTTGGCCAACTTAAAAATTTGTGTTTTGTCACAAACTGAACAATTGCGAAACCATGTGTAATTTCTTTGTGTCCTGTATATTCAAATACGTCTGAGCTCACTTGCAACCACATTGTTGCACAATGAAAAGATTTTACAGCCTGAATTAATTATTTTTGAAATTACGAATTGAATTATAAATTCGATAATATAAAGTCAATAACAATAAATAATTACAGCAATACATAAGTATTGATCACATTACTTGAAATCTTCTCTAAATTTCTTATTTAAACGAAGATTAAAATTTAAACGTCATTGATAAAACGACCCGAAATAAATAAAATCCATATCGAAACCAAACAATTTAGTTCCATGTGTGCTCACCTCATGGTTTAATTGCTTATTTTAGCGCAGTTTAACCTTTGGATGAGCAAACTGTTGCGAATCAGTTGCGTTATTGAAAATTGCATGTCAGCGCCTAGCCTTAGAATGCCTCAAATGGAATAAGTGAATATTTTGTATAAGTTCAAATTGAATTAAAAAATATGATCAAGCGACGAAACTAAATATTCACTAATTTTATTCATGGCATTTTCTTTCTACGTAAAAAATAACATGTACCTATTAATTTTTTCCATTCGTGGCACTCTCATTATAGTCATAATATTAAATTACATCAATAAAAAACTATTATGAATTTTACTATAAAATTCGTTTTTCGATGGTATGAAACGATTACATCATTGAATTCAGACTTAATTCTCTAGTTCCCATTTAAAATAAAAAAAGTTAGTCCCCATATTTTGGGAACCGCTTTTATCAATTCATTTTTGTTCATATTACAAATTTTGTAATTCAAAATGGCACAATTATGCTAATTTATCCAAACTTGTATCTCTTCAAATTAAAAACTTACCAATAGTGAGCAAGGTTATTAAAATGCCCTGATTGATGCAATTTCATCAAAAATTAACATAGTTATTAATTTTTCAAAATTATTAAACTTTAATGCATTATCAGTTTGCCAGGACATTTACATTTTCTTTGTTTGAGGAAATATTTCGACGTTTACTTGTTTGTTTCTGAATATTTGAAACTGCCAAAGAATAAAAAAATATTTTATTTAGATTTAATTTTAGTTTCTTCTTTATTAAATCTCAGACAGATTAAATTAATAGTTATAATTAAAAACAAATTATACATCAGGGAAACTCCAAAATATTTCCTTAAACGAAGAAGGTCCAAATATCAACTTATTTTTGCAATATTAAAATTACATAATTTTGACAAATTAATAACTAGGTCAATTTTTGATGAAAATGCAAGTACTTGGCATCATTATAAAGATATTTTAAATTAAGTTTTAGAAAAATTTAAAATCATTCCATTTAAAAAATCAACGACGATATCGCTTCTTGAGAAATCTAATATAAAATTTAGGACCTTTTTATACTAAAAATTAGAAATACGTTAGCCCCCAACTTTATAATGTAAATTATAAGTCTAAAATTACTAAGAAAGAAAATAGTCATTTGTACATATGTTTTCAATCACCCATATGTGACGATCTGAGAAGAAAGATTGAATAATACAGACCATAAACCTGAAATCTAATGTTTTTATTTGCAATTTCACTGGCAAAAATAAAATGAAATGTTCAATTTTATTATTTGGCAACATTCAAGAAGTAGGTATATTAGAGAAACAATTTGAGTATAGTTTGGTTCACGAAAGATGAACAACAAGGTCACTTGTTCGAAGAAAGGGTACACAGCACTTTATACAGCAGTAGCTTAGCAACATTTCAGGTTAGAGAGAGAGAGAGATTATTCGACGTACATCCATGTAATTTATCTTGTGTGACAGATATACGTAAACGGTGACATTATACACTACAATAATAATGACGTATGTCGTAGAGTTACTACTACACTGTCATCTGTGCTAATGTTTACCCAGTGACGTGGACGTTTGAATCAAATTATTATTCCATGGTTTATGTCAAGTCTATGTTCTTGTGTTTTGCAAAAACATTATGTAGGTGAAGAACATAAATCTTTGCGAAAGGCATTATTTAAAAAGAAACAATTTTCAAATAAATAACATCTATTTTTTCAGTTAAAATGTATCCATAAATATTTCATGTTCCACGCCTATGGATACGAAATAGAGTGAAGTTATCTGCAAGTAATATTTTATCAAACGGCTTATAAATGACCTTGAATAGTCATCTTTTGTGAACTAAACTATAAATTGTTTTACAAATCAATGTGTCCTTTTTTTGAACGGTACTGCAATAAAATAATTACTGTATCATTCTAAATGGTACTTTTTAAATATATTTTGCAGATAAATATTGTCTATTTCAAGAATAAAATAATTATTTACAAAATCTGTTTTCAGATAAAGTTGTCACCCAAGTTATGAACAAAATACCTAGTCATACATTTCTCGTTTTTATCAACAATCTCCTCTTAGCCTCCCTTAAATAATTCTGTTCCTTCTAATCCTGTACTTATTCTAATCTCCTGGCCAGGACATCACCGTTCCAGTAATAATGTGGTGGATTTATGTAAGGTAGGGTCCTGCCCTATGTTATTAAATGAGTCACCTCAACTATACCTTTACTACTATACCCTTGTGTTAAACACGCGTCGGTGTCGATAGTGCAACGGAAGTAATATAAGATCATGGACTATATACCTGAGTTTGATACAGGATATAAGGATAAGGGTGCATGTAATAGGGAATACAGGCTGGACATTAATGTAAGAATAGAGGGCTATTAGAAATAATGAGATCGTTGTTTGAAACTAAATCCATATTTATAAGAATGTATTATCTTCGAAAATTTATTAGAGTATGTACCTATATATACTACTCAAAAGTGAATATAGATATTTAAAAAAATCTGATGTGGCCAGCACATTACCTTCCGTCAATCTTGAGTATTAGGTACAAATTCCATATATAAATTTTCTTGCAAAAGATTCTATATTTCCAGTAAAATTATTTCATAAACAGACTATGCAAATTATACTGGACACTGACATCTTCTTATTCTTCTTCTTTAGCTTTTCCTATTCGTTTGGGGTCGTTATATTTTTTTATTTTCTGCTTCCACATATTTCTGTTTTGCTTGTCGTCCTCATTCAGTTCGTTTTCTCTCAAGTGTTCCGCAATACAGTCCTTCCATCTTATCTTTGGTCTTCCTCTGTTTCTTCTACCTACTATTAATTCTTTTTCTAATATATTCTTCATCTTTCCTCATGACATATTGAAACCAATATAATCATCTCTCTTGTATCTTTCTAGAAACTTCTATCACTCGAGCCATTTCTCTCATCCTATCTTTTCTTACCCTATCTTTCCGTTTAATCCCCAATATCTATCTCAACATTCTCATCTCTGCCACATTCATTTTCTTTTCATTGATACTGGCATCTGTCAATTTGAATTATCTGAATATATGGCAGTTTCCATGGTTAACATAGCTGGCTGATTTATGAAATTTATATATACAGGGTGTCCCTTAACTTGGTGCACAAACTTTAAGGGCATATAATACTGATCAAAATGAGTAAAAAAAGCTCAGTCAAAATGTGTCCGATCTTTAATAGTTTCCCAGATATAACGCAGTGAAAAATGAGTTTTTACGAGATTTACCTTTGCTATCTCGAAAACTATAAGAATTACGATTTTGATTATTTGAGACTTTTTGTTTACCTTTGAGAGGTAATCTTAGATGGCCTTTTGTTATTTTATAAAAATCAAAAGTGAAATGTTGTGGCGACCTTGGTCAATATTTAATTTTCATATAACTACGTAACTATAAGAAATTGAGAAAAATGTTTCATATAAAATTTTATTGTTTTTTATAGTCTTTTTACTGATATAGACAAAATTTTATTCGATCGCTATCTTTGTCAGTTTTTCTTAGATTTTTCGCTTTTCTCGGAAACAGTTGAAGATCATTCCTATGTTGATGAAGCTTTTTTATTCATTTTGGTCAGTACTATATGCCCTTAAAGTTTTTGCTCGAAGTTAAGGGACACCCTGTATATATATATACATATATATATATATATATATATATATATATATATATATATATATATATATATATATACGAGTATATACATTTTTATTGGCCATTGTGAATCCAAAACTAGGAATGCAACCGATATCGATATATCTGCGATATTGTCTTTTAGCCGATGTAAGTATCGGAATCTACAATTTTTATTTACCGATACACCAATACACTTCGAATTTCGCGCTTTCAAAAAACACGTAATCCGAGTTATTGTAATACGTGGGAATCCCAACGTTATGTTTCGTTCGACCAACCCTCCAACACCTGACACTCGACCCGTGATTCCCAAAAAGTCGAGAGATATTTAAATTTAATTTTGCAAGAGAAGCGGATACGTTGATTTTCTGACACGTTGATGTTCTTTACAAAATTTGAAAAAGATGCGCAAAAGTATTGCAGTTTCCAAATTAATTCTTTGGAATTCAAGAGACAGTTTTCAGCAGCAAGTTCCATTCAGACAGACTTGCAAAATTGTTTGAGGACACTGTTCTTTAAATAAAAATATTTTAAATATTAATTTTATTTACTAACTAGATAAGTGCAAAATTTGTGTTTCTTTGTCCAAAGTAATTGTGGCTTCGCAAGTAAATATGTAGCATTCACCTTATTTTTTTTTTTTATTTTAACTTTCTTCCAAAATTTCTTTGTTCATATTGATATCGCCGATATTTTTCCATAATATCGGTATAGTATCGGCAGAACCTAGTATCGCTGCATCCCTACAAAACAAAGCTTCTTGTACCAAAAGTTCTTTGCATAACATGTTTGGATTGCGAAGAAACAATAGTTTGAAAATAACAATTTTCATTGTAGTCCAAGAAAATATTGAGAAATACCAAATCATAAAAATTATACAATGTTTTTATATTTCTAAATTTATTCTTTGATTGTGATTTCATTATGGGGCTTCCACGGATCCTGTTTTGGAAAGCGCTGGAATAGAATAACAAACGTTACGCGGTACAGTAGACATAGGGTATTAGAACGAACAAACCTATTGTATCAATATTCTTCGATGAATTTAAAAGTTTTGCAATCTTTGATTACAAAAATGTAATATATGCTCACTGATCCTGTACTATCAAACATATAAAAGCGTTGCCAATGATGGGTGGCTATATATTTTTTCATTTATTGGGCACTGTCATCGGTCTCTTCTCTACGCAGGAATTTGAAATACCTGGAGTGATCTTTTTCTGAAACACTGTCTTTTTGCTGTTAAATTTTAAATCACCCTTGTAGTTTTAAAAGATTTAATCAGTTTTTCTAATCTCTCTAACTAAACCACTTGGTAACCATGCAACCATGCATCGTCAACTGTTTCAAGCTTGGTCCTGGTCACTGTCCCCAGCGATTGTCATTTATCATATGGACCCCAGGAAAGGGTGCAGCGTCCGCAGATACCATAGACGTGCAGGGAAAATTTCACAGGAAGGGTACATGTGAATTATGATGATAACAAGGTGGTGAAATAATTTATGGGACCGATAAGAAAATTGAATTTAATAACTGGTATTGTAGTTAATCAACAGTAATTTACTTATAATATATAATAGTTATAAACACTTCTATTGTAGACTAATCCCGTTTTTATCCATATATCTATTTTTATTCTTGTTCTTCGCATGTCCGTGCTTTTTCTAAACATCTTTGTTCTTCAATAAATTTCCTATTCTGCTATGCCAGTTCTCCTACGGTAGTGGTATTTAACCTCTCCCACTTTGCGAGTTACATTTTTTATACCAAGTTGTTCGACGATCTATTCTTTTAAACTGAATGGCTAATTATTATTTTATATTTAGAAAGTTGGGGCCTGCTAGTTTGGACTAATATTAAAATGGACTAAAACCGCATAGCAATCGACAGGTTCATCACCACTTTTCTATTATTATTTTTTTAAATACAACGTTCTTTTTTCTTATTTTCATTTGCTAGATTAGACAAAGTTTAATATAGTGTGACGTGCGCCCCTGTGAGAATAGTACACGTGCCCCGCCGCTGAAAGAATGTACCAGAGCGATGACCCAGATGACGCAATCCCTGCGACGCGCCGCCTTGAGAGTAACTGCGCCGTGACCTAGTTCCTTTGTATACAGGTCACTAGTCACTGTCGCCTCGTGAAGGTTCTACTAGGCCCGAGAAGGTTCTGGATATAATCCGCCAGGTACATATATAACCCACCGCCAAAGCCAGCGAAGGCACTCTGTATTATAGAACTAACGAGTAAAGAAGTCTGATATAAATAAACGTTGTGAATAGTTGGTGATATAAACAACAGTTGACAAGTGAACATAAATTAGTGACATAAAGAGTAGTGTTAATTGTTTAAATAAATAATCTTAGTGTTTAAGTGTCTTATAATATTCTTAGTCTTTAAATTAGTGTTAATCATAGTGTTAGTTACTTTTATAAACCTTTAATTATCTTTTTAATATTTATATATCGTATAATAAACGTATTCATTTAGTTAATAATATTTGTCTGTGTTTTACACTTCACCCATATAAATAAAAACGTTACAATAGGCATAATACAAACAAATTCACTGGTTTCAGTATATTTATTAATAAAATAATTCTATTCCGATATTTTACAAATACATAATACATTAATTAAACTAATACTTACAATAGTCAATTGTTGATATGTAAATAATATGTGTAACATATAAATGTAATGAAAAACATCGTCATTTTCATACAAAATGTATAAATAAATAAATTATTGTAGTTAAAATACCTAGGAAATAATCATAAATATGTTGTAGGGTTAAATTTTAAAACTCTACAATGTGCTTCAACGACCTTTAAAATCTTATGTAACGAGTTCTCACATTGCTGGAATCGGTTTTGGCGGTAACTGCTACTCAGAATGTTTCAAAAAAATACGCCATCAAAACGTTTGAAGTTGAACATTGAAGGTTACAATTGTCATCTTATAATGTTATGATAAATAATATTTAGATTTTTAATATCAGTTCTTTTACTTATACTGTTTTTGATTTTATTTATAAGCAATATTTCTAGTGTCAATCTTTTATGTATATTTGTTTCTTTTTCCAGAAATTTGACTCCTGTAATAACAAGGTTTTGTTTTTGTGTTTTGCACTGTTCTACTAGAGCACATTTAGTATGTGAGTCGGTTTTCTGTGCATTTCTCATGTGTTGTTTTAATATAGTCTTACCTTTTATTAGGTGTCAACACCTACTCGAAATCTATCCAGCAAAAAAACATTCATTCTTATAATACTCTTACCGATGATTCGATACACTTACCTTCATCAGGATAAGTCACTACTGCTGGGATTAAAGGTCATAAATATATATATATATATATATATATATATATATATATATATATATATAATATATATATATATATATATATATATATATATATATATATATTTCAATTATTGCGTTTGAATTAAATTTATTACCTATAAAACGTACAACTAGACCCTTTCGACCGTATGTAGAAATGAAATGAGTACAGAAACAGTAAGGTCTTATTTATCCTGATGTATTTGCTTACCTTTGTCACTCTTTTTCCATAAAATTATTATTATTCTTTATTGCACATTTCACCCAAGTCTGGAATTTTATTACACTTTTATCATTTTGAAACATTGGGCTTGCTTCTTTGGATGGTTTTTTGATGCATGTTATTACAACTCTTCAACGTATGAGTCAAAATGTTTCAGTACCTACTTATACTTATTTACTTTTCATTATTTTTATTATTACTATTATTATTATTATATGTAATATTATTTACAACTGACCTTAAGAATGGCCTATTAGCAGTGAGGTAAATATCCAGTGATATTTCCTCTTAACAGGTATTCCAATTTAATAAACCTTTTTTACTTTCCGCCACCTTTGGTAAGGAAGCTATTATCTTCAACCAAAAAATTCGGTGGTGAGTTTTCAATGAATTTACTATTTTTACAATGTGTATATTTGCGACGATAATTTCGGCAGTGATAACTCCAATACTACAATTCCAAAAATTACAACTTTTACGTATTCCTCTTCCTTACATCCATATGCAGACGTGATTAGATTTTGGTTATAATTGGTGAACCGCAAGTATCCTTATTTGAAGGTTTTAACAGTTTTTCTTGAAAACACGCTGTTAAATATCTTTTTTTTTCAAGTTTAATGTTATCATAAATAATATTTTATTCTCTACGATTTGATTGCATTTTATACTTCATGTTCAATAAATAAGAGGTTATGAAATTATAAATATATTAAATTTCATAAAGCAGCCAGCTATACTATAAGCTTGGAAATAGCTACTATATTAAGAAAATTCTAATTTAAAGATTTTTTTTGGTAGGTCTAGACTTTTATGTCACTTACATCATTTCTAAAACATTGAGCTTGCTTCATAGAAGTTTGTGCCCTTATTATATCGCTTTGAATTTAAATATGTATTCCAGTTACTTTTTGACCTTTTTTTCAAATTTAGCTATTATTCTATTTGGTAATACCTGTGACACACAACAGTATTTATAATGGACCTTTATCTGTATTGTAACCATTGTTGACTTGCTTTTTAATAAATCTAGTTTTCCCATTTATGTCGTTGAGTCGGTGACCAGTATTAGTGTTCCGTTTTCATTTATTTCTATATCTATAAAGAAATTCATGTACGCCACTGCTTCGCAAATGACCAATCTCTTTTGCTGATACATTTTCGTACCCTTTCGGTCTATGATGATTTAATAAAGCGTGCCGTGATCATATCAGCACGTTTCTCCATTCAAGCGCACGTGTATTCCTTTTAATTGTCTTCCCCTAACGAGTCGCCTATGCTTTTATTCAACTGTGCTGTGCTGTGAGTGATATAATGATGATTTATTTTGATGATTGTAATCTTGATGATGTCTTCATTCTTGTTAGAATAAAAGAAACATTGTCTGATGATGACTAGCAGAAAGAGAACAGAAAATATAGTCAGACCATATCAGAAGATGTGATGATTTATTTATTTATTTAAAACTTGCTGTCTTTAAAATTTAGAAAACTGATTTAATCTGTGATACTTTGTTTTGTGTTTTATGTAAAATAACGGGACTTATTCTTGTACTGTTGTGTTATCAAGGGAATCTCAGATGATGTAAAGAAATAAGAATGACAATGAATATAAATTTAAGTATTTTAAAAGTCGTGGAAATTTTATATGCTATAAAAATTTCATTGCGTTTTTGGGAGATCCTTAACTACTTATTCAAACATTCATAAAACGTTATAATCTTTATATGAAAGAGTTTCCACCAAATCTTGCATTTCAAACGACTTTTTAAACAGATCAAAAAATGAACACAAGAATTACGTTTTACAGTGTGTTAACAAGTTTGTTAGGAAGAATTTATGATATAATATCATTAAATTATTAATAGTTTACATTTAGCAACTCTAACACCCGGAAAATTGAATGCGACGTTAGCGAAATTGCGGCATTTTAAGGAATGAAATAAATGCGGCTAGTAGGACTTATCAAATATGTCAACAACCAACAACACAAACCATTGCATCGTTTAAAATGGTTTAATTTTATAATTTCATTTGAATTTTTTTGAAAAATAAGCAAATTAAAGATAATGCACATAACGTACATCACAAAGTGCTGTATTAATGTGTGTACGACTACAAACAAAATTTAATATGGCTGTAAAATTTCTTGACTGGAAAGGTGACTGGGAAGAAGATATTACTGGATATCAGTCAATTATTATTTATTTCCGCCTCTACCGCTTTCGACACCTCATGTGTCTTCTTCACGAGCTACAACAGTTATTACAGTATTTTAAAAAGATGAAGGACATACATGTGTAAAACTTACGTGGAAAAGTAGAATTTAAGTAACATTGATGAAAAACAATTAATAAACAACAATAATTACATACAATGGTCGCCAAAAATTTTATATCCAGAGCCACAAAATTAACCTCAAAAGAATATTAGAGCGCCGTAATAAATAATGTAAAAAACCTATTATATATAAATAATTACCTCAGAGGAATAGGCAACAGCCTTAATAATGAAGTAAAAAATAAAAATAATAACAAAAAGAACTGCATAGATTAATAAAATAATAACAATGATGCAGAAATAAATGAAAAGAAAATTTATTTCCTCTTGACTTCCATAGATGGCATAGCTATAAAACTTTAAAAATCTCTTCACTAACAATTTAAATATAAATATTGGTTTTAAACAAAGAAAAACTATAGGAAATCTTTTTAGCACACTAAAAGCTGACATTGATATAGATTACAGGTCACATATTAGTACAAAATTCCTTGCAGTGACTGTACTGCTGCATATACAGAACAAGCGTTATTTACGAACCAGAATAGCAGAACATCAATGAAATTGCAACAATAATAACAACAACAACGGAAAATGTGATCTAGTAGGACACGCAATATCACTTGGGTATAATTTTAATTTTGATGCTAGAAATGTTATACATAAATAATGACAGCAACAACATAAATTTAAAAACTGACATCACAAATATAAATAAAATATATACAAATATGTTGAAATACAATAAAATCCAAACATAAAAGAAAAATAATAAACAAAATAACACTGCTTAAAATTTCAAATAAAAAACAATAAGAAGAAATGTGACCTATAGAATCTAGCGGCAATTTGAGAAACGACCTTCGAAACAAGTTATAACTTAAATTTAAGTAAAGGGTACCATTGTTAATTAAAAGTTATTAAAAAATATATCCAATTCATCTGACGACTACATGAGTTTTTTAATGTATTTACTTTTTTTTTATTTTGACGACCATTGTATGTAATTATTGTTATTTATTAATTGTTTTTTATCAATGTTACTTAAATTCTACATGTCCTTCAAATTTTCAAAAACAGTAGTAACTGTTGCAGCTCCTGAAGAAGACAAATGAGGTATCGAAAAGGCCGATATAAATAATAATTGACTGATATCCAGTAATTTCTTCTTCCCAAAATTTAATATTTTCATTGATTTGCTCATATTTGGTCCTGCAGATTGCAGTTCCAAGTCAGAATAATCGTAAGTCAAGTTCTAGTTACGCCTCAAGTAGAAATGAATTCGGAATTTGACTTGTGGGCAACTATTTTTCTTGATGAAGGATTCAATTGAACAAACTTAACATTTTCTGTATCGTACAATACTCGATCAAAATTAAACAAATCTCTGACAGGTTCTACTAGACACCATGACAAGTGCGCCTATAGCCGCCAATGGATTCTGTGAGTATAAATTGATAATTGTATGAAAACAAATTTATACTGCACTGTTTAATATTACAAATGTCAACTATTTTCATTGGTGTTCGTCCACGTCTCACTTGTATACACTACGATCATTAATAATAATTAATAATTGTTAATAGTAATAGTCTCTGATATATTTAGAAGGCTTCACACCCTCTCATTACAAACATGTGAGGATTATGTCTGCATCTTTACTGTGAAAAAAGTTAAGCTCGTTTTATATGGTCATAAATTTACATGTATTCTACTAGTATTGAACACTGCGATTCACATATTTTACACGTTAATAAATTCACAGAATCGTATTGTTGAATACGAAGTTGTAGAAAATTTAAATTAGAACATTTAGATATCAAAAGTCATGTACTTCAAATTATGGTGATATCTACAGCTTTTATACTTTTGTACTGTCAGTTTTTGAAGTACGTTTCTAGTTAATTTACAAATTTTTGTTTTGTTGCTTTTATTTTTATTTTACATACGTACTCATATTATTTAAAATGTGAACGCAGGAAGAAAATACGATGTATGTGTTCAATATAACGTTTATTCAAGAACTTAATTAAACCTTAATTTGGCATTTCTAATTACAAATAAAAATTATTATTTTCGTTCCTTGTTTATTTTAAATATATGTTTTACTTTTTCTTAGGAAACAAGATACAACAGTGACGTAAGTTCTTATTCTTGAAATGGGAGTAAATATTTCGACTGTGGAGTAAATTAGGTGTTTAGAATTACTCAAAATCTCATTCATACAGCATTTATTCTTACAAAACTGACGTTTCGGTACCTATACAATTTTTATATATTTCAAGATAAGTAAGATCTTATAGATTTTTATTACAATCATATACACATAAATACGCTCATTTAAACATTCCCTTTTTCAAATTTCGTAAAACAGAATTCTGTTGTCGATTTTGAGAGCACACAGATAGATGTACAGGGTGTTAAAAAATTTGAGAGTATTTCCATTTCGATGTTCTAATTCTAATCAAAAAGAATTTTTCCAAAATTCGGAAAATTATTTCATATTTTTCATTTAATTCTTTTTCCTGCGCCACTACCAACATGAGATTTTTATTAATAATAATGAATTATCTAATCATGTAAGAGACGATGAATAGGATATAATTACCAATTACGAATTAATTCATTATTAATTATTTGTAATAAAAATTTCATGTCGGAAAGAGTTAAATAAAAAATCTGATGTGGACACCACACGACTTCCTTGTACGATTATTAAACTATACATATTTTTTTAATAAATAAATTACAAAATATTAATTTTAAATTCAAAACAGTAAGATATATAGCAACCATAAAGGGAGTTTTTAAAGAGAGTTTTGATTACAACAAAGAAATATATGATTACAGCAATGAATATGACTAATTTCACAATAAAAATATAATATTTGTTATTGTACGAATCATAAAATTGCACATATTTAACGTAATCAACGGCGGGATAGCACAGTGGTAGGTTCGAATCCGGCACAGGTCGAATTTTTCTCGACTGATCTTGATCGGTATCTACTCCCGTTACCTTTCCAAGTTGGGATACAATTAACTTGGCAATCACTAAGCTATCTAGCACCGGCCGGTGGTTGTAACAAGGGCTTGCGCGGGTGGTAATTGTAAAAATTTAATAAAAATAGATGTTGTGTGAGACCATCCTAGGGACATAACCTGTAATGGTTGAAAATCCCGAAACAAATACATACATACATACATACATACATATTGTACGAATCATAAAATTGCACGTATTTAACGTAATTTGACATGAACATGTTTTTTATGTTTTTTTCCTAATCCATAGCAAGCTTTATTACAAAAACAAAAAAGTATATAATTTTTAAATTTACATATCTCGCTTATACAAAGGGCTAATTTAATAATACTTGATGTGCTAGACGCAGAAATTAATTCTCTAAAACTTTTATTTGAAGCATTTATTTCTAAAATCAAAATAAAATCATTTTATTCAAGAAAAACTGTTAATAACTTCAAGTAATGTACCACTTCCGGTTAGCATATTTTAACCAAAAATACTATGTTATTTCGATTGACATAAAAGTCTTGTATACCAAATTTGAAAAGTTTTGGATTATATTTTAAAACAGTTTTTCATTAAAATCTATTATAGGCTTCATGTAAAGTGCCAATTGTGTAATAACCAGAAAGGGAGGTGCACAACTAGATGTTATAGGAGTCCTAAATACAAAATTTCAACTCTCTACGGCTTACCGTTTTTGAGTTATGCGAGATACGTACGTACGCACGGACGTACGTACGTACAGACGTCACGACGAAATTAGTCAAAATGGATTCAGGGATGATCAAAATGGATATTTCCGCTGAAATCTGAAAACCGAAATTTTTCGCGATTACAATACTTCCTTTACTTACGTACAAGGAAGTAAAAATAAGAAATAGCTTTCTGAATTCTGAAGAAATTCTTTTAAACTAGTCAAAAAAGATTTCTAGAAATTTCGCACCATTTGCATAGATTTTATAATGTTTTTGTTGGAAATGTAAACCGGACGAACAATTATGAGTCTGAGCTCATATACAGAAACGTCGGTTCTCTAAGTATAATTCCTGTATCTGAAATTTCAAGTAATTGTTAACACCTTATTTAAGTTTAAGCAATATCACTACAAGAAAATATTAAAAAAATCTGATGTGGCCAGCACAATACCTTCCGTCAATCCTGTGTATTATGTACAAATTCCATACATAAATTTTCTTGCAAAAGATTATAAATTTTTGGTATTATGTGATTCCTTTTCTCGACAACTGAATTCCATACTCCTGATAACAAGCAAACCACATAAAATAAGAAAATTATGAAATTTTGATTGAAAAATTGTAACACTTGCCAGTTATGGACATAATTAATTGCTGTCATTTTGACACGGTCAAAGTCATGTTACTGCACGCGACCCATACATAAATTTTCTTGCAAAAGATCCTATATTTCCAGTAAAGTTATTTCATTAACAAACTATGCAAATTGCACATGACACTGATATCTTCTTCTTCTTCTTTAGTTTTTCCCATTCGTTAGGGGGTCGCTATTTTTTATTTTCTTCTTCCACTTATTTTTGCTTTGCGTGTCGTCCTCATTCAGTATCTTTTCTCTCAAGTCTTCTACAATACAGCCTTTTCATCTTACATTTGGTCTTCCTATGTTTCTTCCACCTTCTATTAATATATTCATCTCTCCTCATAACATGTTCAAACCAATGTAATCATCGTCTCTCTTATATCTAGAAACTTCTAACACTAGAGTTACTTCCCTTTTTCTTTCATTGATTTACATTTTATTGATACTGACATCTGTCAATTTGAATTAGCAGTTTCCATGGTTAAGTTAGCATAGCTGGCTGAATTATGAAATTTATATCAAATTTATTATCTTTATTCTTCTTTAACTCTATATCTGTTGAATATCAAATATAAAATGCAATCAAATCGTATAGACAATAATATATTATTTAAGTTATAATAACATTTAACTGATTTTTTCAAGAAAAACTGTTAAAATCTTCAAATGAGGACACTTCCGGTTGACCAATTATAACCAAAATCTAATCAACTCTGCATATGGTTGTAAGGAAGAGAAATACGCAAGAATTGTAATTTTTGGAATTCTAGTACTGGAGATATCGTGCAGGAAAAAACAGTCACATACACACACACACACACATACACACATACACACACACGCACATACGAACACACACACACACATACAGACATCATCGTAAAAATAGTAAAATCGTATTGTAAAGACCCTAAAACGTGCTTATTCAATGAAAACTCACCACCGAATTTTTTGACCAAAGACAATACCTTCCTTACTATAGGTGACGGAAGGTAAAAATGACCTTCCGTCAATCCTGTGTATTATGTATAAATTTCATACATAAATTTCTTGCAAAAGATTCTAAATTTCCAGTAAAATTATTTCATAGACAAACTATGCAAATTAAACTTGACACTGACATATTCTTCTTTAGCTTATCCCATTCGCTATTTTTTATTTTCTTCTTCCATTCATTTCTGTTTTGTGTGTCGTTCTCATTCAGTTCCTTTTCTCTCAAGTCTTCCATCTTATTTTTGGTCTTCCTCTCTCTCAAACCAATGTAATCTTCTCTCTTATATCTTTCTGGAAACTTCTAACACTAGAGTTATTTCCCTTATTCTTTCATTCCTTACCGTATCTTTACATGTCTTCCCCAACATCTATCTGAACATCCTCATCTCTGCCACAGTCATTTTCTTTTCATTGATACCGACGAATTATCTAAATATATTAGCAGTTTCCATGGTTAGTACAACTGGCTGATTTATGAAATTTAATATCTTTATAATTCTTTAACTCTACGAGTATATCTATTGAATATGAAGTATAAAATGCATTCAAACCGTATAGAGAATAATAAATATTCTTTAAGTTATAATAACGTTAAATGTCAATAAATTATATTTAACTGCGTTTTTTCAAGAAAAACTGTTAAAATCCTCAAATGAGGGTACTTCCGGTTGGCCAATTATAATTATCACCTTGTCTTCTGGTTGTAAAGTTGAGGAATACGAAAAAGTTATAATTTTTAGAATCGTAGTATTGAAGTTATGCGTTCCGAAACTTTCGTCGCACACACACAGAGACATATACACACACACACAACACACACGCACACACACACACACACACACACACACACACACACACATACATACATACATACATACATACATACATATACATACATACAGACATACAGACATACAGACATACAGACATACAGACATCATCGTAAAAATGGTAAAATCGTATTATTTAGACCCTAAAACGTACTTATTCACTAAAAATTCATCATTGAATTTTTTGACCAAAGATAATACCTTCCTTAGCTAATTGTAACGGAAAGTAAAAAGGTTGAGGACTTGATCGTGTAAAACAAATAATTGTGTTGTAAAATACAAGGTCAAATTTAATGAAATTTACATGTAAAACTTAAAAAAGACGATGTATATCTATAGTTTTCTTGGTACTAATTTATATATTCTGTTTCAGGTACGTCCTCCGATTTTATCATTGTCCTATTTACAAGGTAATATTTTTCAATAATTCGCATTTCACAAATAGAGCAGTAATTCAATACTATTCGTATTGTTTACATAAATCAAGCTGGCCTGACTGTGAGCATCAGTTGTTTCTAGGTTTCCCTAGCAACTGTTTACCTTGTAAGATTTATCACTTGTTTGTTTCCGGGAACATAGCAACAGTTCTCTGTAGTTAGTTAGGTTAACAATTTCAAGAATAGAGGTTTATAGCGTTAGAGTGTTACTAGTGTTAGCATATTAACACTTGGTAACTAAGAGAGATATAGCTACTTGGTTGTTAGAAATTTGGATTCAGCATATTATGTTCTCTATGTGTATGTGTACATAGTTTTAGAATTTGTAGAAGGCTAATATAAATTTAAACTGTGATCGTTTTTGTTGGTTGTTGTTAATTTCGCTTTCCACATATTTAAAAATTAATATGTCGGCACTGTAAGAGATTGCAACTTATTCGTCATTTTCTATATTTATGTGTATGTGTAGAAAATATAATTACAAAATTCATAATCATAATGTAGTCAAGTGACACAATTTATAAAAACAATGTATGATAAACATAAATAAATGTATGTGAATTGAATTTGTACCATATAAAGTGTGTATCTAAGGACTACAATTATTTAATTAAAACCTACAGTATGTCGTGTTAGAATTTTCATACGGCTTACTGCGAAAAATTTCAAAAATGATGTGGAAACTACAGAATACTATAGGCGATTTTTCGCGACGGACCAAACATGAACCACGGTTATACGTTTGGTTCATGAAAACGTCACTGTTATGACGTAAGATAGGATATCGCGAGAAATCAGTTTGGTTAAACCTGTTGCATTATTCGGCGGTTAATTTTAAACGATGGAGAAGTATATGAGTTATATTATAGATGAATTTATGGAGAGGGACATGAGTTATTTAGTATGCGATCTTTACACATTTCGAAATATTTTGTAACTACAGGATCTGCAAATAATTAATTGTATTATTAGTAAACAAAACTTTAACCTAATTTTTACTTTTATTTAACATATCAACAGTTCCCCTGTCAACTTTCACTTGAAGCATTTCTAATCCATTGGAAATTGTGACTTTTTCCATGTTTGTAATTTATTCTAGTTTAAATCAAAATCTCAAACGCTCAAGTGTATAAACAAAACAAAGGTAGACTGAGATGGATTGAGATTAGAAAGAGAGGACCGATGAACAAGTTCATGAACCTGCTCGCTAGCTCGGCTCGTGATTCGACGAACCTGATCCATGATTGACGTCATTAGTTCGTCGCGAGAACGTACTAGTTCATAAAATTCATTAACCAAACCGCTTTGGTTCGTCGCGAAAATTCGCCTTATGTTACAGCAGCGGAATTTTATGGAACTATATTAATGGCGGCTAGAATGACCTGTCAAATATGTAAATATTGTAAATTATGGGAAGAAGAAATTACTGGATATCAGTCAATTATTATTTATTTCCGCCTCTACCGGTTTCGACATTTCATGTGTGTTGTTCAGGAGCTACAACAGTCACTACTGTTTTTTTTTTTTAAGTTGAAGGACATATATGTTTAAAACTGAATATTTAGAATTTGATTAACATTGATAGACAACAATAAATAAATAACACAAATTACATACACTGGTCGTCAAATTAAAAAAAATACATTAAAAAACTCATAAAGTCGTCAGAGATGAAATAGATATATTTTTTAACTTTTAATTAACAATGGCACCTTTTTCGTGACTTTAGGTGCGTTCAATAAGCCGAGCAAAACAAGCAACCGGAAGTAAAAAATGTTGAACGACTTTGCTAGCCTAGCAATTGCTTGATTTGCTCGCAAGCGCCAAGTTTCTCGCTTGTCTTGCTAACTTATCAAATATAGTGGCGGGAAATACAAATTATGCATACATGAAGTACTGTTTCTATATCATTTTACAGTGTATTTGTGTCCACCACATGTCAAAAAGGCTTTCAAATTTTTGTGATGAATGTTTCTAACATTATTAAATTTGAAATATTTTCTTCGACCTAAAAGAATCTTCAAAACTAATCCCACTATCTGCAAATAACTGTACGTATCTATAAATTCATTTTGTATAACTTTCCAGACTAATACACCAGAGATACACATGTTATATTTAACAATTGTATAACTTTCTCGTTGACAGTTGTGAATGACAGTTTGTCATATAGCTAGCAAATCGTTCAGTGTACTAAGCAATAAGTCTCCTTTGCTTACCTAGCATTTGCTTGATTTTCTTACATCAATGAACGGTGTTCATTAGGTGCTAATGAAAAATCGCTTGGCAGCTCGTGATTTTTTGGTCAATGCCACTAAAATGTACCACTTATGATATTATATATGATAAAAATTAGTTTACTTCGGGAAATATTAAAATATAAAGATATTCTGTTAGCAAATTTTCCAGTAATATAACATAAAATGTAGAACAAAAGAAATGGAATGAGATTAAAGATTTTGTAGTTTCTTTGAGATTACTTAATGATAGATTATGCTTCGTGACGTGTAATGCTTCGCGCAATCTTGAAGAAAAAGAAATATTTTTGAACGATTTATTTACTAATAATTAATTAATCTTTTTTATATTTTAACTTATGTAACATGTAGTATTTTTAGAACAAAAATAGGTAAGGAACTGGTTCAGGTGATACGGAGAAAGTTAGTATATGAAATATACAATTTATATTTATAAATAATTGGAAAAAATTCTCCAGTTATTAGGGGATTAAATGTAGCAGATTCTTTTGAAATTTACACTACCTTCCTGTACTAGTAAAAACTGAACATACTATACAAAACATTTTGTAAATGCAAGAAAATGAAAATATTGAAAACGGGTCCACGAATAAAAGTAAGAAACTACTACAGTACATTATACTACTACTGCAGGATTTCATATTTTACTTAAGTATCGTTATATCACAGATAATACTGGTAAATTACTGATATCTACCTCAGTATTTATTTAAACAGGCCACTGCTCGTTAAAAAATGAGATCAACAGTTTATTTTGTTTACGTACACCTGCTTAAAAAAATTGTACACGATCAAACGTTGGGTTATGTCGACTGCTAAATTTCGATTATCAAATTCAACAATAATTAATATACCTAATAGCCAGTTGCACCACTTATAGTTGAACAAAAAAGTGCGTATCGAAATTTTAAAAGTAGTATTTAACAATTCTTTTTTTGTCATTTCGCACGGTATTGTCAATACCTAGTTAAAATTTAACTATAAGTGATTGATATTTTGCAAGTACAGTAAAAATTTTGAAAGATGTCCGATCAAGGTCATCTGTATCATGAACGAATTAACAAATTGGCATACATTTATCCCTCTCTTTTACAAAGGCTTTAAGCTTATGTGATAAGGATGGATATAAACGTTTGTCTTTCAAAAATTCATATTGTTTCGATTAAGTTAGGACTTCCCATTTTAAAACGATGCTCGTTGTTGATAATACTTTCGCTGTAACGTAAGTTTATATATTAATTCAAATACAGTACCTTGATTCATAGCCGTACGAATAACGTTATTTTCTGTCAGTGTCACTGACACTGACATTGTGTCAGTATCTTAATTTTCACATATTTGGTTTCACATTTGCTAATAAACTTACCAGTTGATTTATTTTTGAATTTTGAATGCTGTTATTGTAACATATATTTTTATAATAATAAAATAACAGTAGTATCTTATGTACCCTCACAAAAACTAAGCAAACGACACTACTGAATTTGTCAGAATGGGCGGAGTAAAAATCTGAATTCATACAATTCGTAGACGACCTTGATCGGACATCTTTCACTGATTGTATAAAGTGTAATATAAATTGTTCTTTTAATATTTTAAAAGTTTTGTTCCGCCATTGTTACAAATTTATTTTTATTGTAAACATGTTTAATTTTATTTAAAGGATATTTTGACAATAAATTTACGAAGGCATGAAATTTGTAAACAGTTTTTCTGTTTAAAAAATTTCAGACGGTTGGCATAAATTTCAGTAAAGATGGATTCTGTCGGCTAATCTGAAAGTTATTAATTCAATTTTAATTATTTCTTATTAAAATTACATCGAAAATATACCGTAATCACGGCCTACATTTCAAAAAGAGATAGAAGTTATAATTATTTCCGCTCGAACTTACAATTACCCCAATTCGTAATATGAAATTCATGGTACATACCGTGAAAATGTGGTAAATAATAACTAGTATTCCCTTTGACAAAAAATTTATTGGTGCATTTGACATATGAGTTCCATCAAGCCGTTTTTTGTTTGGAAGTTCGACAGAACCAATTTAGAATGTTTTACCGCATGACAGATATGATGCTCTTTGAAATCAACCTGACCCGACCGCAAAAAATATGTTTTTATTAATTTTTATGTTCAAATCGAATACACGCACGACAAAAGATATTACATTTGAATTTAAATTCACTTCCAAAATGTATGAAAGGAAAATAGTTATTATTATATAAATCAATATAGAAAAAAAATCAATCAATATGAGACAAATAAGAGCAAATGAAGAACTAACGGTGATTTAAAATATCTACTTGGCCATGAAATAAAAGAGGAGCAGTTATGATTTTTTGCTGCCATAAGTAACTGTGACATATTTATCTCTGTTCTCTGTCTAACAAAGAGAAAAGCACTTATACAACATGAACAATGAAGTTATGTGAATTGTAAATAGTACATATTAGTGTCTGAAAGTTTTCGTTAATCTGCTAATTAACGATTTATTACATTAAAAAAAAAAAAAACGGAGAAAATAGAACTCCCTGCAGTGATCCAATATTAAGACATGCCAATACTTTGAAAAAATCTTGTTCTCCATACACATAACATACATAATCGCTCTTCTTCTACCTTTCGATCTCGAGCTTCACGGAATTAAGACGCTAAACAGAAATGAGTGAAAGAAGAAAATAAAAAATAGCGACCTCTAATGAATGGAAAAAGCTAAAGAAGAAGAAGATGCCATTGTCAAGTGCAATTCGCATAGTATGTTTATGAAATAATTTTACTGGAAATATAGTATCTCTTGCAATAAAATTTATGTAGGTATAGAGCACGAGCAGTAACGTGCCTTTGTTGACCTTGACAAGTAGGTTTGGGAACCCGTGTCAAAATGACAGCTCTTAATTATGTCCGCATAACTGACAAATGTCAAAAAAAAATTATGATTTTCTTATTTCATGTGTTTTTTTTTTGTTATCAGGAGTATGAAATTCAGTTGCCGAGAAAAAAATCATACAATAACAAAAAAATAAATTTTGATTGAAAAAATGGACATAATTAATATCCGTCATTCTGATAAGAGCCCCCATTTCTGATTGCCAAGGTCAGAAAAGTCACGTGACTGCTCGCGCCCTATGGAATTTGAACATAATACACAGTATTGACAGAAGGTAATGTGCTGGCCACATCAAATTTTTTTCAAATGAGGATGATAATTGAGCATTTCCAATCTCTTGGTACAGTTTTCTCTTTCTATTATTGGCTAAATACGCCTTCATACACAATGATAAAAAAATGGACAACTGAATTTAACCTTGAAAATGAAATTAGTAAAAATAATCCTGCAGTGGAAGGTTTGCAAATGTTACCAGTGAAGAAAAAATCACTTTGATTCACGATATGGTAAAGGTGATGATCAATTAGGCGAGTCCTCCAACTTCTTACGATTGATCCTAATATGTTTATGGAAAGATTTGTTAATACCGATGAAAAATGGGTCACAATACCGCTATCAGCCTGAATTAAAGGAACAGTCGATACAGTGGAAACATAGGATTCGTCACACCACCAAATTAGCAGATTAACGTAAAACTTTACACAGACGGTAATGACAGTTTATATAACAAAAAAAAAAAAAAAAATTGCGCATCCAGTTCTGCCCTCTCAGTGCCATGCCGCGAACTTTTCAATCCACAATCATATTTATCAGATCTGATTCAAATTGAAAGAGTTTTGCAATAATTGTATATATATTACAGGTACAATATTGCAATACATATGAGGATTTATAGTACTACATAGTTATTGCATATCGTGGACAGCTTCTTGCCGTATTCCTGTTCCTCTCCGCCAAACCTCTCTATTTATGGCATGTGCTTCTTCTAAATTTCTCTTCTCCATCGCATGTCTGATGACTTCTTTCCATGACCGCCTTGGTCGTCCTCTTTTTCTTCTCCCGGGCGGCCTCCATTTGTATACTTTCTTCGGCCATCGTTCCTCTAGCATCCTTAGAAGATGCCCAAACCACTTTAAGCTTCTCCTCTCAATTCTTTCTATGACTGTTTCTCTGGCATTTATTCTAGTTCTAATTTCTTCATTAGTTTTTCTCTCCAGCCTGGAGATTCTGGCACTTCTTCTTACGTAGTCCATCTCGACTGGTGTGAGTCTCCTTTTCATCTCTGCATTTAAAGTCCATACTTCCGACCCATAACAAAGTACAGATTCGACCATAGATTGGCCTATACGCTTTTTATTTTTAATCGAGATATTTTTGTCCCACCATACAGAGTTTAGGCATCCTATTATTTTTCGGCTTTGGTATATCCGTTGTCTTATTTCTGTGTTCCCCAAACCATTCTTATCAATTTGTGCCCCCAGGTATTTAAAGCTATCAACTTGTTGGACTTCGACATTGTCATTAATTAAGACCTCGAACTTTGCGTCTGAGTTTACAACCAGGTACTCCGTCTTTTCTAAATTTATTTGTAAACCCCAATTTTTGTACTCTTTTTATAGTCGCCGGACCATAAATTCGAGATAATAAGAGTCCTGAGCCAAGACCACTTGGTCATTGGCAAAACTTAATGTATAAAGAGTTTGATTTTCAACTGGTATCCCCATTCCGTGACAATGTGCCTTCCACCTTCTCAAAGCTACTTCTACATACAGATTAAATAGAAGGGGAGACATACTGCACCCTTGTCGAAGTCCTTTTGTGATTGTCATAGGCTCAGAAAGTTGCTGTCCTTTTTTAATTTGTCCAACATTATCTCTGTACATTTCCCTTACTATATGCAGTAGGTGTTCATTCATGCCGAGATATTTTAAGGCTTCCCATAACTTTGGTCTTAGTACCGTATCGTAGGCTTTCACTAGATCTATGAACGCCATATGTATTTCTGTTCCTATTGCTTTTCGTTTTTCCATCAGTTGCTGTAATATGAACAGATTATCAACACAGGACCGAGCTGGTGCATATCAAAAATTATTGACAATTGACGTGTCGTGTAATCTCACAATTATGAGATTAAACCAACGATAATTCAAACGAGCAAATAATTATTAAATGTAAAACAATTCAACATAGTTAAAATATTTCACAATTATAAATTATAATATTGCTGTGTAATTTAATTTCCGTTCAATCTATTCGAAATTAAAATAGAGCATTACAATTTATTTTCTCATTATTACAAATTATATTATAAACAACATATTCCAATATTCTGTATTATACAGCAGGGATTACTAAATTTCGACCCTTGTCAAAAAACAATTTAGATTTATCCCTTTATTATTAATTTACCCAAAAATTGAATTAAATTTCTGTGTTTTATAATATTCCTGATTCTATTTACTATACTCGCCGTTAAATAAGGATGTACGGATGCGCAACTTTTTGCTTTTCCCTTCTCCGCACCTTGTCCCTTGCTGTGCGGTGTTGCCGCATCTTTATAGCTTTAACATTTTTAAGATGGTCACTGAATTGATAAATTTAGTTGTACCTGCTTGAAGAAAAATATTCGGCACTCCGCGAAGCTGCTCTGTTCCTGAGTTTTCTTTTGGGGAGCACGTATATTTGCGAGTACTTCCTATTCAAGCTCTTTGCGTCACTACTACCTCTGTCAAACTAGATATACTAGTACAGTTTAATTTTTTAAGATGTTTGATAAAGGTCATCTGTATCATGATTGAATTAACAAGTCGGCATACATTTATCTCTCTTATATTTGCATTGACATTGATATAACAGGCTTCTCTTTCAAAAATTCATATTGTTTCGACTACGCTACGACAAGCATTTTAAAATGATGCTATTCGTTGACAATACTGTCGCTGTAACGTAAGTTCATTTAATATTTCGGACACATTAACTTGATTCATAGCAGTGAGTATAGCGTTATTATCTGTCACTCTCGTATATATTTTTCACATATTCGATTCCACATTTGCTAATAAACTTACCAGTTGATTTATATTTGAATTTTGAATGTTTTTTACTGTAACATACTTATATTTTTATAGTAATGAAATAACAGTAGTCTTAATGTATGTCCTTAAGTTATGGCACAAAATTCAACAAAAAAAATCGGATGTGGCCAGCACATAACCTCTCGCCGTATATTTTACCTGGCTTTATGCATAAAGCAAAGAATATTTTTTGAAATACAAATAATATATTCATATAAGTTTATGACATATAAACTTCCTTATTATTCAATAAGAGCATGTCTCAACACAAAACAATTTTCACATCTATTTACAAAATCTATAGGATATTTTACCATAAATTATGTACAATAAATTACAAAGTAGAGTTTACCATATCTAAATTTTAAGCAGGGATTTTCAATTCGAACAACGTTCTTGTTTACGTTCTCTTCATATTCTTCTATTCTTACATATCTTCTTTTACATTTTATATTTTCATGTATGTTGTATCTAAATAACGCATTGATTTGCTTTAATAAAGTGATGGATAGATTGCACTCCGATTATTCTTATATCGATGTGTAATTTTGTCAATATTTACAACTTACTTGAGAAGAATTTGATAGCTTTTTTGCAGTTCAATGTTACTCTAGTCTACAGTGCTCGTGTAAATTTTCCCGTAATGTTTGAAACAAATTTAAATCCTTCAACGTAGACTTGTCACCTCCATAATAGTCACAGATCAAGAATTAAGAGATTCTCCAAGTACATTTTTCTTTCATTACTCATTATTTCGATGAGATACAACTTTTCTGTATTTTACGTTGCAGAGTGGAGACCATCTTCACTTTCATTTTGTGTTTATAACATTTAAATACCCTCTTCCTTCGAGCTATATTGTCGCTTATGTCTATTCTTTATATTTAGATTTTTAAATTTAAATTCATTCTATGAAGAATTTTTTCTAATTTTTCGAGATGATGCCATTTCATTGTCGGGATTAATAATATTTCCGAAGGGTCTGTGTAATATACCTATAATTTTAAATATTTAACTATTAATACAATAAGAAATAATATACGTATGTATTTCCCAGAAAAAGTCTCCAGTAATGTCTTTGGATTTTTGACACTGACATTTATCTGTCAGTTATAAACTTTTTTTTTCAATTGCTTTCCATGACATTATTTCGGCTGTGACATTTATTACAACAGATTAATTTATAACTTATATTTCTTTATTTCTAAATCTATAAAAGATATAATAAAATATTTATATGTATCAGATAGAAAATTTACTCTTCTTTAATAAGAAAGAACAAAATTTTTCAAAAAATAATATTTAGAACATTTTTTTTAAGAATCTGGTACTTTCGGTTGTCTAATTATTACCAAAACCTTTTCAGCTCTTCCCAGTAATTGTCCGATTGAGAAATACGAAGTTAAACAGATCTTAAGTATTATAGTTTTTGAGATATCGTCTTTCCAACCGACCTACATAGACACATACATACACATACACACACCCACATACATTCATCTCTACACACACACAGACATCATCGTAAAAATATTCAAATCGGATTGTAGGGACGTTTTAAGGTCCTTAAAACGTGCTTAATCATTAAAATATGGATATGCGATTTTTAGTATGAATCCAATACCTCTCTTAGCGATAGGTAAAAAATTGTAATAAAAAATGCATTTACTTAAAGTAATTAACTGTTTCATAAGCAACAAAATAATGAACTTAAGGTAAGTAAAAAGGGCTGTGTTCTTCTACAAGGCGCAACTTTATGCAGACACTAAGCATTAGATTTTGGACCACATTTACATCGATTTCTCGGCCATTCCTGATTCCTTTATATTATGCGTTGAAATATGTCCTCATTTTGGTCTTCCTATTTTCAATCGTAAACTTTTCGAGATAAAAAAGTCAAAAATCTTCTTTGGGACGAGTCTGAGGAAGCTTAGGAGGATTGTAATTTTGCAGAACAAATGATACGTTTTTGTCTGTTAGCTAATTTTTAGTTTGTCTTACATAGTGACAGGGCGCAAGGTTTGGCCAGTAGATAAAATCGTCCCCAGCATGTTATTCTTTAATAAAATGAACAAATTTTGTTAGAAAATTATCTATATTACTGACAACATAATGTTAGTCATTTTGAGTGAAATACCATCCACACTAGATTTCTGCGATTTTATAATATTTCTGATCGTCACACTATCGACACAATTAATGTAAAAGGTTCACTAGATGCCTGTAAAGAGGCAAGATTGTCATATGATTCTCTGAGACTTTCTTTAATATCAATGTCACCGACTTTGTCTAATAAATATTGATCATAAGTATTCGGTGTGCACAAATAGCCATGAATGTTTTTTGAAGTATCATTTTCAACACCTATTTGTTTCAGATTATTCCATAATTTACGGGAATTATGCGCATTATTATTTACCTTACACTCTAGAAATGCCTGTTTCTCTTATAGTAATTATATTTAGTATTGGTTTTATACTTTTTGTAATCCGCTAGAGCTTTATCTCTTTTAATAGTGCTCTATACTATGCCAACACCTTATCTGCGAATTTGGGTTTTTATTTATATCTAACATTATTAGGGACCTCTGCAATATTGTTAGTATAAAATCAATCATTACCCTTCATTTCGGAATTCTCAATGTGAAGTTCAAGAAATAGATGTAAATGTCTTCCAAAACCCAATGCTTGGTGTCTGTAGAAATATTTCGCTAAGACATCTGCCGAAATGATAAAGATGCACGCGTCATCCTTTAGTATTATTTTGTTGTATTTTGGTACGTTTTAATATTGAGGTTAAGTACAACACAGTAAGAAATTGTCAAAATAAAAGGAAGTAAATCCTCATAACCTAATAATATATTTATTTAAAAATGAAGGGTGGTAGCATGAATGTTGAATAGAAGATGACTAAGGAGAAGATGATTAGCAGTGTTTTAATTCTCTCAATCATTTACGGTTTCTTTTAGAGAAAAAAACTTTGAATAAAAGTTGCGTACAATTAATTTTTCTATAACTGTTATTTGAAGTATTTTTCTCTAAAATAAACCATAAACGATTGACAGAGTTAAAAAAAAACTGCTGTCATCTCCTCCCTAGTCATCTCTTAATCCTAAGTGTTTGAGTTTTCAGTCACAGGTAGAACTGTTAGTAAATGATCTGATATGTTTTACTTTAACCGAGTTCGTTCGTTGGGTTCAACAAAATAAATACCGTTCAGTATGCTTCTTATAGCGTTAACAAATAGTGCACATTTTTGCTAGGGTAGCCCTATCTCGGATAAACACAAGCATTGTAGTAATAAATAAATACTAAATTCTATAAGCGGCACTTCATAAAAATTTGTTGGGCAATGTCGCCTAAAAGTTTCAAAAGATTAGATACCCATGAACTGGAACTAAGGTAGATCATAAACATGGCCTAAAATGTCCCAGATTTCAAATAACTTTATTACCAATAAACATACAAATTTAGTGCAAAGAAATATATATCAATGCACATAAACTTTCGGGATTACCCTACATACACTTCCTATCTAAATAAAATAAAATCTAACGCTTCCAGTAATAAGAACTAACGCTTCATTGTAAAGCTCCAGTTTCACTTACTTACTTCTTGATTTTGTTTATATCTTGAAAAATTCCCGGAACGTTACAAGTCGGAAGTGCTGGAAAAATCCAGATTGATGTCGAGTCACGCGTGTAATACGATGATATATAATTGGCACGAGGAGAAAGAAGAAAAAGGACATTTTTCTCAAGTGCAATCAACTTTGTTTTGGGATTAACTCAAGCATTATTAGCTAGTGCAGGACCTACAAGATAATAGTATTGTACGATTTAGTAATATGTCAATGTACGGACCAGCCATATAATGGTTATAACAAAAACATTCTCCTGTGAATCCTGTGATGCACTCTCCGCATCAATGAGTAAGCTTGCCAGGTTTTGGAAAAACCAGACTGCGGCGTATTTTAAGCTGACGTGTATCAAATGCATGATATTTCATAAGTCGTAAAAATTTATTTATTTTTCAATATAAATATTAATAATAGCTAAAAATTATAAAGTTTTATTATTATTTTACAATTTAAAACAATTAATAATAAAACATTATTTGTAATTTTTCTTCATGTGAATAATTATTCAATTTTAATAAAATTGCAATAGTAATGTTAAATTAATAAGCAGAATAATTATTTATTTTTATGCAGTTATTTTATCATAAATATCCAATGACCCTCCATTGGTTAAAGGCGCCTTTGTGCAAAATTATATCTTATCGACCCCCCCCCCCCCCATATACTTATGATTCTTTGAAAAAGACTAGATTTAAAATTTGATGAAATTTCCTTTGCTAGATCCATTCTTATATTAATATTATTTCGTTATAATCAAATCATAACATCATAACAGTTTGAAAATTATCCGTTTGACAGGATATTTCTTTTACTTTCTTTCTGCTAAATTTTAATAGATTTCAAAATTGTAAATTTAAGCATTTAATTCTTCGCAAAATGCCAATTGTCGGATTCATTATTGTAATCAATATTCTTGAACTATAATCAAAATATTCTTTGTTGTAATCAACATCTTCAGTTATTAATTCAAAATAACAATGCTAGAAAAATATCCGTTTGGGAGGATAATTATTTTAATTATGACATATAATTAAAGTCTAATGCAAACAATTTTTTTTAAATATTGTTTACTTCTATCACCTTACTGTGAAAGTTGTATTTTTTTCTTTACGAATAAGAGCATTTTATAAAAATAACTATCTTTTGAATTTGAATTGAAATATTACATCATCAAATTTTATTCATTTTTTTCCTGTTAAGTTAGTGATTTTCATTATTGTAATCAAATTTTCTTTATTATAATTAAGCATCCTTTTATTGTAATCATATTTTTTAAGAAACTGAAGGGATAGAATCAGAGTGTTTGAAATAGCGAAATAATTTTGGCAGTTAATTGGGGCGTGGTTTAGGAGTATGTTTTACACCAAAACATTTTCGATGTTTAAAAAGAACCACTAATTGCACAAAACAGTAAAAGAATAAATACATAGAGAAATACCCAGATAAAACTTAAAAAATCTGATGTGGCCAGCACAATACCTTCCGTCAATCCTGTGTATTATGTACAAATTCCATACATAAATTTTCTTGCAAAAGATTCTAAATTTTTGGTATTTTATGATTCCCTTTCTCGGCAACGAAATTCCATACTCCTGATAACAAACAAATCACATGAAATAAGAAAATCATGAAATTTTGAATGTAAAATTATGACACTTGTCAGTTATGGACATAATTAATTGCTGTCATTTTGATACGGGTCCCCATATCTGCTTGCCAAAGGCAGCAAAGTCATGTCACTGCATAATTTTTTTTGCAAAAGATCCTATATTTCCAGTAAAGTTATTTCATAAACAAACTATGCAAATTGCACTTGACACTGACATCTTCTTCTTCTTTAGTTTTCCCATTCGTTAGGGGGTCGCTATTTATTATTTTCTTCTTCCACTAATTTTTGTTTTGCGTGTCGTCCTCATTAAGTTCCTTTTCTCTCAAGTCTTCTGCAATAAGTACAGTGTTTTCATCTTATATTTGGTCTTCCTATGTTTCTTCCACCTTCTATTAATTTATTCATCTCTCCTCATGATATGTTCAAACCAATGTAATCGTCTCTATTATATCTAAAAACTTCTAACACTAGAATTACTTTCCTTATTTTTTCATTCAATTACTTGCATTTTATTGATACTGACATCTGTCAATTTGAATTACCTGAATATATTAGCAGTTTCCATGGTTATGTTAGCATAGCTGGCTGAATTATGAAATTTATACGAATTTTTTATCTTTATTATTCTTTAACTCTATATCTGTTGAATATGAAATATAAAATGCAATCAAATCGTATAGAGAATAATATACTCTTTAAGTTATAATAACATTTAACTGAGTTTTTCAAGAAAAACTGTTAAAATCTTTAAATGAGGGTACTTCCGGTTGACCAATTATAACCAAAATCTAAACATGTCTGCATATGGTTGTAAGGAAGAGGAATACGCAAGAATTGTAATTTTTGGAATTCTAGTATTGGAGATATCGTGCACGAAAAAGCGGTCACATACACACACACATACACACATACACACACACACACACACACACGCACATACGAACACACACACACATACAGACATCATCGTAAAAATAGTAAAATCGTATTGTAAAGACCCTAAAACGTGCTTATTCAATGAAAACTCACCACCGAATTTTTTGACCAAAGACAATACCTTCCTTACCTATAGGTGACGGAAGGTAAAAACGACAATACAGCAACAAATAACGTACATCACTTACAAAGAATTAAATTTGAATTAATTTAATATTTCAATTGTGTTCGATTAAACCGCGCATAGCAACCAGTAGAATCATAAGATTCTATATGTCAAAATTCTCTCGCTATTTCAAACAGAGTATACTAGCCTTGATACACATAATATGCACATTTATGCCCGGATCGGATTAAACAATGACATTTGGCTTGCCACATTATTTTCAGGCTGTTATAAAGTGAGAGTAGGTTACCCCTATTATATAGGGTATGTTCATGGACCCAGATCGCTGCCATTAATCTGCTAGTGTCAAACATACTGAAAAAAGGATGAATATACTCTTTTCTTATATTTTAAATATTGTCAGTATCTTAACTTAGTACACAAATAAAAATATTAATTTTTTATTATGATTAAAGTAAAACAAATAGCCACGAAAATACACAGAAATTTACGCAAAAAAATATCACATTTTGAATGAACACAAGAGGCAGTGTGTTGTTGGCAGACTAATGGCGGACGCAAGCAAAAACGAGTCATATCCTTAACGGTCTACATATCGCCAACATCAATATGCCAAAAAAATAGAGTTGCACGCCTATCGGTCACTGGCTCACACGTGTCCCTTACTCTGTAGCCAAACCATGTTTGGGTTGAGACAGTCACTTTGCGTTGGCAGCAATTTGAATGTAGGTGTTCTGAGGGTATTTTAGTGTATTTTGTTTATTGTTAATTTCATTTTTTCTGTTACTTTGAACTTATTTACTATTTATTGTGTTTGTGTTGTATTATAGTATTTGTGTTTTGTTAGACTGACTTTTTAAGTAAACCATGGCTCGTGTAGTAGGGATTTGTTGTATTGTGGGATGTATATTATCCAAGGAGACGTTGTTACTTTTCCGCGTACTTCCTGCGATAGACACACGACGTACAAATGTGGCGATCTTGACTTATGGCCATATTCTGTTTATAAATGTACCCTACTCACATGTAGGGTACCTGTATATACAGGTATGGCTAAGGGCCAAGATCGCTGCCATTAGCGGTCCAATGTTAAACATACCAATAAATGTCATATATTATAAAGGAATATTAAATAATCACACTATGAATGTATAAAGGTAATAAAAATTAATTTATTTAAGAAATACACAATTATTATTATGACAGAGATTTAGAGGTTATGTAGAGTATATGATATACGTTGTTATTATCGCATCTAATTTAATATCTGTACTTATTATTTACATAATAAGTATATATTCTAAAATTACCTTTCAAAAAATTTAAATATTTGTGCTTACTATTGGTAATTTTTATTTGTTTTCAATATTGTCAGTAATCGTAGTCAGTATCTCAAAAAAATACATAAGTAAATAAAATAAAAATGTTACTTACACTTTAAATACATATTAGACCTATAACTAAATTTGTTTTTCATTTAAATAAAACAAATAGCCACGAAAATACTTACTAATTTGCGCAAAAACAATACATATGACAGTGGACCGCAAATGACGGACGAAACGCGAGCCACGTCATGGCCATATCCTGTATATAGAGGTACCCTACTCACATGAACAGGTCCGCACTGGCCAATTACAATTAACGTTTTTTAACCTAGGTCGTATAGATTTAAGCAAGAACGAACAAACTCTCATTACTAGGGGAAAGGTTTACTTAAAAAGTCAATGTAACAAAACAGAAATACCATAGTACAACACAAACTACAAATATTAAATTAATTCAATGCAGCAGTAAAAATTTAAAAAACAATAAACAAAAAAAAACACAACAAAGCTTCAAGCGAATATAAAAACAACCTAACATTTTAAACGTCAGTTTGCTTGTTACACCCACAGAATCGGGTGGTGAAACTGCATTCAGAAACGTGATAACAAGTTTTCAATCTAGTAGCGTTTGGAAATACTTCCTGACCTTTTCATAGATGTCATTAGTAGTACAGATTTTACAGTGATTCTTAAACTTGAATGTCAAATTACTGTAAAAAGGTAACATAATGTTTGAGAATGCTGCAAATTTCCCACAATTCCCTATTTACATTGTTCGAAATACTTTGACATTTAAAACTATTAAATTAATATTTCAGAAAAAGATCACATGAAATATTTGTACATTCTGTGTAGTGAAGTGACATTCTTGCAGAAGAAGTTGATAGTGCCGAGTAGAAGAAATGGTGTGTATAAGTGGACTAGGAGAATGTTCATGTTCATCATGGCGGGGCTCTTAGATTTTGTTCGTAGGAGAGCAGCAAGATATGACGATTCTTTGGCGAAATGACATGGAGCTTCATAAGATTCTTCAAAGAATGTTGGAATAGTATGGTGTTGCCAGTTTTAATAAAAAAGGATGTAAAATAGGATAATTTATTAAAAAGTGGACGAGCATCGATGACGAGGTTAAAAAATCTGTTGTGGCCAGCACAATACCTTCCGTCAATCCTGTGTATTATGTACAAATTCCATACATAAATTTTCTTCTAAAAGATTCTAATTTTTTGGTATTTTATGATTCCCTTTCTCGGCAACTGAATTCCATTCTCCTGATAACAAACAAACCACATGAAATAAGAAAATCATGAAATTTTGAATGAAAAATTATGACACTTGTCAGTTATGGACATAATTAATTGCTGTCATTTTGATACGGGTTCCCATATCTGCTTGCCAAAGGCACGCGCCCTATACATATTTTTTTTTTGCAAAAGATGCTATATTTCCAGTAAAGTTATTTCATAAACAAACTATGCAAATTGCACTTGACACTGACATCTACTTCTTCTTCTTTAGTTTTTCCCATTCGTTAGGGGGTCGCTATTTTTTATTTTCTTCTTCCACTCATTTTTGTTTTGCGTGTCTTCCTCATTCAGTTCCTTTTCTCTCAAGTCTTCTGCAATACAATCTTTTCATCTTATATTTGGTCTTCCTATGTTTCTTCCACCTTCTATTAATATATTCATCGCTTCTCATGACATGTTCAAACCAATGTAATCGTCTTTCTTATATCCAGAAACTTCTAACACTAGAGTTACTTCCCTTATTCTGTCATTGATTTACATTTTATTGATACTGACATCTGTCAATTTGAATTAGCAGTTTCCATGGTTAAGTTAGCATAGCTGGCTGAATTATGAAATTTATATGAATTTTTTTATCTTTATTATTCTTTAATCCTATATCTGTTAAATATGAAATATAAAATGCAATCAAATCGTATAGACAATAATATATTCTTTAAGTTATAATAACATTTAACTGAGTTTTTCAAGAAAAACTGTTAAAATCTTCAAATGAGGGTACTTCCGGTTGACCAATTATAACCAAAATCTAATCAAGTCTGCATATGGTTGTAAGGAAGAGGAATACGCAAGAATTGTAATTTTTGGAATTCTAGTATTGGAGATATCGTGCAGGAAAAAACGGTCACATACACACACACACATACACACATACACACACACACACGCACATACGAACACACACACACACACATACAGACATCATCGTAAAAATAGTAAAATCGTATTGTAAAGACCCTAAAACGTGCTTATTCAATGGAAACTCACCACCGATTTTTTTGACCAAAGACAATACCTTCCTTACCTATAGGTGACGGAAGGTAAAAACAATGCATTTCTAGCAGACATTGAAATTAACATTCCTTTTTTGGAATAAAATTATCTCTTGTAATAATAATATTTAAAATTTTTGGTTCCTTGAGTAGTATGAGCTTAAATTTTAGTAATAGTAATAATAAATGAAAACACTTGATGTAAGTTTCACGTATATGTTTTATTTAACTCTTTATCGATTTCGGCTTCTTAGGCCTTCTTCAGAAGATGTACAGTATTGAACTAAATACAAGAATTGTTAAATATTCCTAAACACTACATAACAACTGTTTACAATAAGGGGATTACTTGGAAAATTCATTTATTAGGGTTTGCTAGACATCTGAATGAAGTAAGTAAGTAGTTGTTGCCGCGTAGTTTGAGATTTGTAGTTATTTATTTGATTTAAATAATGTAATGTATACATTTTTAAATAAAAGACATTAACATATTACTTATTTTAATTATTTTTTATAGTGCGAGATATATTTTACATTTCTTGATAATGGCTTTAATAAATGATCTATTTGCGATAGATTTTTTATTAATCACATTATGAAGAAATAAAATTTAAATTTAGAATTCAAAAAGAATTTATATTTCCCGCCACCTTCTCGGCTTCAAATTTAGTTCTCTGATCTGTCCATAGACGGCACTAAACTTGTTATCACGGTTTATAAGAGAGATACCCAATCTTCTACCATATATTTTCCTTAATCTACGCACATTCAAATTGCCGCCAACGCAAAGTGACAGTCTCATCCCAAACATGGATTGGCTACAGACTAAGGTTCACGTGTGTGCCCGTGACCCATAGGGTTAATAGTTAATACACAGTGACATCATCACTGTCGATTATTCAACATTAAGTACGAAATAGTTTCCAAATTTTATATAAAATTCCATTTAAATTTATGATGACCGGAACAAAATGACAAACCGGCTGAGAATACCTTTTAAACCAAGACTGTCAAATTAAATCAGCATGTGTACCCGTGGTAACTTTGAACGATACAGTGTATACAGTAGCATAGCATTCAATTCAAAGATTAAAAAATCGTAGTCCTCGGAAATTTTCCGCACCCTCAACTGAAGTAATGCGATACTTTCATTAGTCAATTAACTTATTCTTTTTCTATTTGTACTCACTAAGTTTTTCTTCCCTATTGGTAGAAGTTTAAGATAGACAGCCGTAAATGAAGAGTAATGCCCTTACATTAGAAGACATTAATAATTATTAAGGCACTTCATGTGACTTGACATTTTGCGCAAAGTATCGAGAACTGAGAACAGTTGCTGTTAATAGTCACTATAATTATCTCTTAAGGGAGGGAACCTCAACCCTTGAATAGATTAATGTGTTTTCTTATACGAGTAATACAATTACAGCAGAGAAATTATTAAGATGTTTCTAAAATAATATATCATCAAGAGTTGCAGGGTGTGCCAGTCTGCTTCACACAGATTTCAGCAATGTTGACGTAGGTACTCGTGTCGTATTTGTTTAGTACGGTTATTTCACAGTAGGACAGATGATTCACAATTACTAATATAAAATTTAACATAATATTCAGATTTTAAAAAGGTTAATCTTTATTTTGTAGACAATGGGGTCATTTACCATATTTTTTTTATTTTTTTTCTGAAAGTTCAACTTCATATATAGTAATTGGTCTTTGTCCGATTTAAAAATTATTTGTAATAACAGAGAAATTAATTTTTAAAAATTGTATATAATACTTGAATTCCTTTCTGATGACGTAGCATTCACAGAACGACGTTAATGACGGAATTATCCGACCAAAGCCGAACCTGTATACTCTGAACAAGATGTGTCAGATAATAACAGCTGCTGTAATTGTCAACCATATTGTATGGTATCATTGTAATTGTTTGCTTGAGTTGAAAGTGTGTCGAAATGGACCGTGGTTATACCAAAGCTGATTCAAAAAATTTGCCACTTGTAGATGCAAGTATGGTAAATAATTATTTTGCAAATAATGTTAAATATTTAAGTGCGGAAATAAAAAATGTAAAAAGTGAAAAGTTTCAAGTGATGTTTGAAATTATAATTTATTATTATTATTATTATAAATAATATAAAATTATGTAAATTTTCTAGGGCAGGCAGAGAACATTATGGGGATGAGGCATTTGGTTTTTAGTCGCATTTGTACGGCAATAGCAAAAATAACCCCGGAACATCGAATTCGTAATACAAGCTATTCCGTATCTGCTGTTATCAACGAGGAAGATGAAATTGTAATTATTATTTATTGTGGCTCCATAGAAGAAGCGTAGAACCTTCAGTATAATAATAGTAAATAAACTAACCTCTCTACCACAGCTAAGTTGCTAAACATCTGTCTCCCAAACGTCAAAACTAATCATGCTATCTCTCTCTTTCTAATGTCTGTGATTGTGACGTCACAGCTTTCAAGGAAATTGTATAGGGGGCAAAAATAACAGTTTTCGGAAATTAATAAAATATATTAGGAAATTTATTTGAATAGATTTTAAGTATTTTATAACATTATTTAGATGTGAACTAATGAATTTTACTATCACAAACACTAAATTTGTTTATGGTAAATGCCCCCATTTGATTGTAATTCTTTTGCAGGAATCTAAATCAAAATCAGTATTGTTATATAATAAAACTTATTAGGTTTATATATAAAAATGGATTGTAGTGACAGCTAATGTGCTACCACCGAGTGTCGTGCAGGTGACAACTAATGTGCCTTTTTTATGGTCGTGAGAAAAATAGTGTACAAAACTCGCTAAAAAGAGGTTTTCCTACACTCGTGTGATTACGTTAACGTTCATACTCGTTGTTAAATTACCTTCTTTCTTAGCTCATTGTACATAAATAACTATTATAGATAAGATAATATTTAGTATAAATGGTTGATTGTATTGTACCGAGTAGATATATATATTGGTAAATCATGTTTAGTCCCTGCCTCATATTTCATTATATAAGTTCTCTTTCATTATTATTCGTTGCATAAAGTCGTGTACTGCAATCCTGCTCTATAATTCATGTGTCGTAAAGAAGCCTGGTACAAATATGATCCCCCAATAAAAACGGTGCATTCTCGTGTTGCTTAATTATTAACCAATAGGAACGAGGGTTAATTGCTTAGAGGGAGTGCTCATGTAAATTTCAGGCGCGCCATTAAATCGTTTGAACTTTGATCAGCAAATGCACTTTGTCTGGTAATTAGCACAGATATGCATAAGCATTAATTAGGTTGCAGAGGAGACTTAAATGCACACTTACATTCAGAATTTCCCCAAGGAGGGGGTTTCACACTGAGAGAAACTAAAATTACTTTAAATGCAGAAAATTGTTTAACAATTGCCCATTACGCTGCCACAAAAATCAATGTATTCAAGTTGTTTCTACCGTAGGATTATTCATGCAAGTTACAAAACACATGTTCATAATTAATATTCGAGCAATGCAAAATACAATTACAGCCATTAATACGTACGAAAATGACAAAAAGAATAAAAGTCTCATTTATGCCATGCATTATACTGTAACGTTTATTTATTTAGTGTAAAAATAAAAGAAATATTAATAATTATAATTAAAAAAAAGTATTAAATGATAAATAAATAAGAAAAAAGATAATAAAAATAACGAACACTATGAGTAAACGAATATAAACTCTAACTAAAGACTAAGAATTTATTAAAACGTAAACACTAAGAATATTTGTTTAAACAATTAACACAACGCACTATTTGTTTATACGATATTCATTTCACTATATTTATATCGCTATTTATTTCACCATGCCTATAGACTCGTTGTCGACTCGACTGACTAGACAGGACTAGACTGAACTGTACTTCAACTAACTGACTAAACCGGCGTTGTAGACTGATCGCTGTCTCGCACAGAGCCGCCTTCATACCAGGTGACACTGAAAAACAGACCACTCAAAATATCTTTATTATTTATAATTATCTTTTTATTTTCTTTATTTCTTTGTAAACTAAGCTTAGGGACTCATAAATTATGGTATTTGGCATGATAGTATCGCTTGACATTAACTTTTATATTTCAAATGGGATCCCTATATATTTTTATATATTTGGAATCTACGTGAAATTACGAATTCAATGATACGGTTGTAGTGCATTTTTATTAAAGAAATAAATTATAAAACCGTAAGCGAAAATTATGAATAATTAACCTGCTCAACCATATCAGGTTGGCTGCGAAAACAGTTGAGATAATATTAAGTAATATTTATGTTATTTGTTTAAATAGTCTGGGATTTTCTAGGGATCCTAATTAATTTTGACGTATATTAAGGTAGAGCCTTAGTAATCTGTGAATGTTGGTTTACATTTTATTTAATTTTTTTTCGACGATTACAGATCCAAAAGATGTTTTGATTCTTAACAACAGTCACCATCAAATCAAAATTTGGGTTGATACACTTTAATGATTAAGTTACATTTTAATATTTAACGGGATATTTTATTCTTTTAAAAGTTATATAAAATACATTTTTGTTACGACCAAGATACAGACAAACAGAGACAATACAGAGATAAACGAATTGTAACTTTGCCTGCGTTAGACAAACACAACCGCCACCCTATTCGCTTACACACGGTCAATGACCAAGGCATCAGTCTAGTAACGGCGTTGGCTACGCTAAGCATAGAAAATATATATTTATTAAAAATATTCAATGATCTGATGATAAATAATTTTGAAAATAGACAATATTTATAACTATATAACAATTTTTTTATACGTATTAATAAACTTATATTACTAATTACAATGTGACCCACCAAATCTTCAACCTACGAGCCGCCACTGGGAAATAGACTTAATCACTTGGGTAAATGTTAGTAATTTTAAGATTCTTGAATCACTATGAATAAATTCTATCGGTCTGACAAGTCCCCAAGTTTTTGACATATTAGTATCGGCGATAAATAGACCATAATTCTCACTTTACATGCAGCGCTGCTAGTGTTTATATTGTGAATATATGTTCCTCTGCTAAATCCCTTTAGTTTATGTAAAACAACAGAAATCATGCTTAATTATTTACACACAAAAATTGATTAAAATAATTTTTACGTTTTACTGTATGTTTATAATCTAATCCTGACATATGCGAATATATTTAACAAGCCTGCAGATAATTTATTGAATATATATTTCTCTGTTGATGTTTAATGTGTCGTAGTCATATTTAAAATCCATCTTTTTATAAAACTCGGCCAGATTGTCAAACCTTAACGATATTTTGCAATCTGGCCGCGTTTTATAAAATGACTAGGATTTTTATAAAAAAAGAAATTTTACAATTTGACTACCACATACATATCGTTTTAGGTTATTAAAAAAATGATTACAACAAAAACAATGTTTAATTACAATAAATAAAATTTGATTACAATAATGAAAAAGACTAACCAATACTCTTACGAGCAAAATTAGATAATCAATCAGTATTCCAATTTTTAATATCAACAAATAAAATTTGATTACAATAATGAAAATGACTAACCAATACTCTTACCAGCAAAAATTGGGTAAATCAGTATTCCAATTCAAGTTCAAATGACAGTTACGAGTATGTGCCGGGATCATTTATCAACCATCCTACACGCTGAGACATCTAGCGAGCCAAGTTCGCAAACACATATCACTTTGCACACGCTTTTCAAGGAGAAATTTTGAAATAAATTCTTGTTTTTAGCAGACGTACCCAGACTAATAATAAGTATCCCTTGCCTCACATTTATTCGTAAAAAAATTGACTGCTATTCTTATTCTGTAGCAGTCGAGTAGGTAGTCGCCCGACTATAGAATATATTATTACATTGTCAGATAGTTTTATTATTGGTAAAAATACAATTTATTATTTACAATATACTCATTACATTATATTATTTTTTAAATATACCATAATTAACAGCGTAAGTAGCCATCATAAAAGTAACAAAAAGTCCTGCCATTATTATTGTGAACACAGTATTGTCTTCTTCCTGTTGAATTTTGTCTATTCTCAAGTATTTCTCTTCATACTTCTGTTCTGGGAAGTATGCGGCATGTACTTTGTTCAAATAATCAACTAATACTTTCAATTCTTTGATTATGTCTCCAAAAATATTACTTGGAAAAGGTATTTTAAGTATGGGGTATAAATACCCGTATAGCACAACATCCACACTTGAAGCATTTGATCCAAAGAAGAAATCTGTGTTTTGAAGATGCGAAGACAAGTAAGAACAAACTTCTCGGAAGTTTTTCATGAGTGTAATCTTCATTTCATCATCAGTATGATTGGGAAAATGAGTTTCGAGAAATTGAATAGCTTCATTTTTGTAATTATGCAGCGAGAGCATATTAAAAACAAAGTTTTTAGAATTTACAAACCATTTAGATGTAAAATGCTGGAAGTTAGTTTCATCCATCCAATATAAATAACGTACAGCAGGTTTAATTTTATGTTGTATCAGATTCAACACAACATATTCATATAGTTTTTCGGTATTTGACAAATTTTCTTCTAAAGGTTTGGTCATTATCTTCATAATTTCTTCATATGAAGTAATCTTCTTGTTGTCTACATACAATACTGGAAACCTCCATGATCTTGTGGATATCTGGACCTCTTTATCTGATAACTTTGCAAGAAATATGAGTTGTAAGGATTCAGGATCTAAAGATGCTAAACCATAATCACCATCACAGACTTTTAACTCCATAAAGAATTCAAAATTGACGTTTATGTATACGTGTAAAAGTCAAAAGAAACGTTCTTCATATATTTTCAAAGCACTCTTACAAAATTAATTTAATGTTAATGCATTTTACACGATAATTAACAATGATACAAGAACAGAAAGATTTCAAAAAGTAATGACATTCTAGAATTTTGACAAGAAAAACAACTGAAAGAAACATTATCAATGAACACTAGATTTATAATTCGATGTGTGAATTAAAGTGTACGAGGGTTGCCTTTTATATGTCGGGATTAGAGAACAAAAACAAATATTTATCATCGAAAATGGCTTTATTGTTTTTCAAAATATTCTCCATGGAGATCAATAAACTTTTACAATTTTCGAGGCACTTTTTCCACACCGAGGTATCTCCAAAACATGTATTTTGAACGCATCAATCGTTTCTTCAGGTGTCTAAAAACATTGATCTTGCATTTTTTTTTTGTTCGGGAATAAAAAGAAGTCATTGGGTGCTAAATCAGGTTATACAGCGGATGACTCATCAAATTGACGTTTTGAGCGCTCAAAAAGCACTTGTTCGAGCCGATGTGTGAGAGATCGCATTGTCGTGGTGGAGAATGACCCGTCTTCGGCGGTTAGTTGTCCTTATTTCTCCGAAGACTTGTGGCAAGCAAATGGTTGTGTACCATTTATAAATGACCGTTATACGTTACACCAATAGTACGGTTGAAACTTGTCCAGTTTTTCCGAAAAACATGCGACCATTTGCTTCGAAGTGCTTCGGGAACGAATGACTTTTGTTGTGTTTGTCTCGCCTTGGAAGACCCATACAATCGACTGCTGTTTACTTTCGGGCTCATGCGCGTATATCCACGATTCGTCACCTGTCACGATGTCATACACATATCTTGAAGCACCGCGATCGAATTATTTGAGCATTTCTTGCGACCAATTGACACGAGCTTGTTTTTGAGTGATTGCCAAATTATATGGGATTCAACGTGAACAAATCTTTTTTACGGCCAAATGTTCATGCAATATTGAATGTATGCTTATCCCACTAATGTCCAAGGATACCCCAAGCTCACGATAAATCACATGACGATCTTTCAGTATCAGTTCACGCATCGCATCAATGTTTTCGGAACAACAACCGATTTTGGACAACCTTCACGCAATTCGTCCTTGAGCAAACTATGGCCATAACGACTTCGGTAAATCATCTATAAACACTGGTCCTTGATGGTGCTTCATCGTCAAAAAATCGAATTAAGTTCATTGATGCACTGTTGTTGAATTAATCCACGTCGAAAGTTGTAAAAAATAATCGCACGAAAATTTTCACGATTTAATTCCATTTTTTGGCCGATATGAATTTTTTAAATTACTGTAAACAACACAAATAGCGCTTGTACATCAAAGCGTTCTAAGTACCTATACCGTCAAAAATGTCAAACTTTACGATAGAGACGTTAGTTATCAGATGGCAGCACTAAGGTTGCCCAATTCCGAAATATACAAGACAACTCTTATAACAGTAAAGGCAGTAAGAAATGGTTGACTATGGACTACCAGGGGTGTTTGGTAAATCAGTGACTTTGATAAGAGATGGTACTCAGATCGCAAATTTTATTTTATTTTTAACATTTGATATCGTTTTTAGGCATAGCTACAAAATTTCAAATAGATCTGCATAATAGTACATTTTAATAGCCTTCGAATGCGTATAAGTTTATATTTTTTTTCACCACCACACAAAAGTGAGTACCATGTCTTCATAAAGCACTACTTTTTACATGGAAAACTATTAAGGAAACTAAAGAAAAGCTAAAAAGTGTTATGGGGACTCTGCTCTGTCACATAGCATGGTTCACAAATGAGACACTGAATTTTGTTGTGGTCGTACGAACACGCATGATTCTGAACACCCATGATTCTGAGCACCCAGGGCTTCCCAACAACGTCAAAACTGAAAAGATGGATAATAAAATCCATGATATTGTATTAGACAATCACCGATAGATGATAAGCGAGATAGCTAAGATGGTTAACATCTCAAACGAACATGTATTTAATATTCTGTCCGAATATTTGGAAATGAAAAAGCTACCGGCAGTGGCGTAACTACGTAGAATTGCGCGTCCCCGCGGGACTTAGGTTTGCGCCCATCATACGCAGGAACGTAATTAGGATATTTTTTAAAAGAATGCGCCGCAGGCGATTTTTTGAAAATTTTCAAGGTCAAACGTGTTTTAATGCAAAGTAAGATAATATAGAGTTCTTTATAATGAAGCAAATTTAACAAATTCTTAAAAAAATAAAATAAATATTTTATGATGAAAACGCGTATGTACGCTCCAAAAGCGTACAGTTGCCCATTCTACTAGATACTAGGCTTTTCGCGCTTGCGTGTTTACTGTTTAAGATGCAAGATTAGTAGGTGGGCCAAGATTTCGACGAGGTGGGCCATGGGGTCATAAAATGATTAGAATAAATTACGGCAGAAAGATAATGTAATATAATGTAACAATAATTGTAATACACCTTTAACAGTAGGTACCTATAACATAATTTATTGACTAACTATATGCAACAAAATAATATAGAAAATGCACTAAAAATTGTCATAGAAAAATAAATGGACACTTTTAACAACAGAAAGTAACTTCCTTAGAAACATAACAAAATATAAATTACTAATGTAAATAATAATACAATATAATGTATTAAAATTGAATTAAATATAAATATTGAAAAATGTAACATAATATTAATAAGGTAGAGATTATGGCTGCTGGAGCAGTTGTTTCATCATTTATTTAATGCAGAGAAGTCAATTTTATACAAATTTCTCCTTCGTGCACTCAAAATTTAAATTGTATACTCCAGAGTACAAATTGTAAATAATAATACTACCAATAACACAAACTCAATCTATTCTGATTCAATTTGTAGCCCAGAGTGTACATACTTTTAAACTTGTGAACGCGCGAAGAAGGAATTTGTGTAAGCGCGCCAACTTCGCAGACATCTGTACTTGTACGTTATATAAATGTACATGGCAAGAAGTGGCGCCGCGCCCGGCGTAACATTGTACCTACCATTTCGAGAAATATATCAAAAATAAACATTAATTTGAATATTTAAATTTTGAAGTATTATATTTACTTTAAATAAACTAACAATACATTTTGAACATCAGTGTTGGTAAGGGCGCCCATACGCTGTAAATATATATTATTTTCAAATGTGCCCGTACTTCGATATTGGCTAGGTACTGCTTGAATCAGTGGCGTGTATATGCTGAAAAATTTTAAGAAAGGTGTAGATACAAACGTTTTGTAACTATGACTGCGCCGTCTACGCCGGCGCCCTCCGGATGGCCGCGCCCCCCCGCGTCGCTGGGTCTGCGGGGGCGGTAGTTACGCCACTGGCTACCGGCAAAGTTGGTGCCGCGTTTGCTGACAGTGAATCAAAACGGAATCGTGTGACCATTTCTAAGCAGTATTTGGACATGTACAAGCGCAATTCAAGTGCATTTTTGCTATGTTTAGTAACCATTGATGAAATATGGATACATCACTGTACACCAGAAATGAAAAAACAGGCAAAGCAGTGAATTTCTCGTGGTGGACGTTCTTCCAAGAAGGCAAAAACGGTTCGATCGGCCGGAAAGACCATAGCCACGGTTATTTAGGATTCACAACTATCTGAAAAATGGAAATACGGTCACAGGACATTAATATCCCGTTTTATTGGATCAATTTCATGTTGAATTAATGAAAAAGCGGTGCCATTTGGAGAAGAAAAAATCTGATGTGGCCAGCACATAACCTCTCGCCGTATATTTTACCTGGCTGTATGCATAAAGCAAAGATTATTTTTATAAATACAAATAATATATTCATATAAATCTATGACGTATAAACTTCTTTATTATTCAATAATAGCATGTCTCAACATGAAGATATTTTACCATAAATTATGTTACAATAAATTACAAAGTAGAGTTTACCATATATAAATATTAGGCTGGTAACAGCAATTTTCAATTCGAACAACTTTGTTTACTTTCTCTTCATATTCTTCTAGTAAAAACATTAATTTTGGGCGGTCTAAAATGTATATATCTGGATTGTGCATCTATTCTTATATATCTTCTTTTACATTTTATTTTTTCATACTTGTTATATCTAAATATCGATGTGTAATTTTGTCAATATTTACAACTTACTTGAGAAGAATTTGATAGCTTTTTCGCAATTCAAAGTTACTCTAGTCTATAGTACTGGTGTACATTGTCCCATAATGTTTGAAACAAATTTAAGTCCTTCAACCTAGACTTGTCATCTCCATAATAGTCACAGATCAAGAACTAAGGGATTCTCCAAGTACATTTTTAATTCATTACTCATTATTTCTGACACTGACATTTATCTGTCAGTTACAAATAATTTAAATTATCAACTATTTTTCATGGCATTCTTTCGGCTGTCAAATTTATTACAACAGATTATTTTATATATTATACTTCTTTTATCTCTAAATCTATGGAATATATAATAAAATATTTAAATGTATCAGATAGAGAATTTAATTTTCTTTAATATTACCACGAAAAATTTTCAAAAAATAATATTTAGAAGATTTTTTTTCAAGAATCTTCTACTTCCGGTTGTCCAATTATTACCAAAACCTTTTCAGATCTTCCCATGAATGTCCGATTGGGAAATACGTTGTTAAACAAATTTTAAGTCTTATAGTTTTTGAGTAACCGTCCTTCCAACATCCCACACACACACACACACACACACACACACACACACACACACATCCACACACACACACACACAGACATCATCGTAAAAATGATAAAATCGGATTGTACGGACCTTAAAACGTGCTTATTCAATAAAATCTGGATATGCGATTTTTAGCATGAATGCAATACCTCTCTTAGCGAGAGGTAAAAAGTGTTGTTCCACCATGATAATGCACTAGCTTACTCGTCTGCAGTTGCAATGGCCAAATTACATTAATTGTGTTACGAACTGCTCCCCCATCCATTTTACTCTCTCGATTTTGCCCCCTGTGACTTCTTCTTTCCATACATAAAGAAATGGCTAAGTGGAAAAAGACTCGCATCGAATAATTTGGTCATTGCTGAAATTAACACCTATTTTACAGAGTTCAAGAAATCATCTTATTTGAAAAGCTTAATGAAATTGGAATATCGTTGGGCCAAGTTTGTTGAGCTAAAAAGAGACTATATAGAAAAATACATTGAAATTTCAAAGAAAAAAAAACTTCAAAGTCACTGTCTTATCAAACAGCCCTCGTATGACATTGTAATCGACAATATCGTGTACATCTTCACGGCTCTTTTGAAAATATTTGTACTTTTCCTTTCATATACCCTTCATTTCAACGTAGCTTCCTCGTCAAAAGTCTTCAATATTAGCACCACTTTATTGTATTTTATACACAACATAATATGACTAACCGTATCTCATGCTTTTGAAAAATCTATTTGAATTAATATTGTCACTTTGGATTTTTCAATGTTATTTAATATATCATCTTATTATTAAAAATATTTCTACTTGAAAATTATTAAATATATTATTCTCAAAAGTAAGATAAACTATAAATAAATTAATTATTGTGGGTTTCAGGAACTATAGTACATTCAGTGCACGAAAATTCAGCATGGCTCATTCATAAATATTTTTTGCATATTTTACAAAAATATCGAATTTTGCTATCTTTACGACAAGAGTAACATCGTTTTCTTGTACCTGGACGATATTAGTCTGCACTCTCATATGTAGTTAAAGTTCCTGCTAGGTACTTCTTTCGATTGTCTGGTTCTTACTTTCGTGTAATTTCTTTCTTTCATAACGTTCCATCTTTTGCGGTAAATACCGGATATCTGTGTTGTTTGCTTTCAAAACCCTTTTGCTCTGTACTTGTAACTAAGGTTTGTTCTTCTATCAAATCGTCATCAGTTTCAGAGTCATCATCAAATAGTTCCAAATCAGATTCGACTTCGAATCGTGGTATTGGAGTTATGCGATCCGAAACGATCGTCGCATACACAAACACACACACACACACCTCCCCCCACCCCACACACACACACACACACAGAGAGAGAGAGAGAGAGAGAGAGAGAGAGATATAGAGACCCCCACACACACATACAGACATCATCGTAAAAATAGTAAATTCGTATTCTAGGGATCCCAAAACATGCTTATTCATTAGAAAATTACTATCGAATTTTTTGACCAAAGACAATACATTCCTTACCTAAAGGTGAAGAAAGGTTAAAATATCACTAACCGATGTCTTCCTTACTTTTTAATCACATATAAGTAATTATGTAACCTTCTCTACATATGCACGGGAAGGTGGCATAGATTATCCTGAAAGTCCTAGACTTCTTGCGGGACTCCCGAATGGGAGTTCCTGGGAAAGGACTTCAAAGGAATAGGGTTTGAAACCGATAATGTATTCCTGATGAATATTCGTGCAAGGAATGAACAAGATAATTAGTTCGAAAGGATGAGGATTTATTGGAAAGCAGGATAAAAATTTAAAAGTATCAGTTTAAAATCTTCAATGATTTTTACCTTTACCTTTACTTTACCATATATATACTATATACATGTTGGTGTGCCAAATAATATTTAACTTATAAATATGCTTCGAAGTTGACATTTACTTGATGACTCAGCGATTAAGATGAAAAATGTTCCCGGTAAATAACAACAACTATCATTTGAATATTGAATCATACAATTTTGTTTTCCCTTTTAGCAGTATTGGCTAGTAATTTTGTTTATTATAATGAAGTTTTCATTATTATAATTAATAATAATATACTTTCGAGTATACTTCATTTCAAGTAAGAAAATAGTAGACAGCGCTTGAAGGTCAACCATTTTTACATGCATTAAATAAGTAATTTAAATTCGTGAAACCAAACTTTATCAATAATAAGTATTTTTACCTGCAAGAATGTAAAACACCAGAATATTAATAATGTGCCAAAATGCCAAATTAACAAAACATGAGTAAATATCATTTAATTCTATCGGTATTGTTTCATAATTGACAACTGACAGGCGATAATTTTTTTATTTTTGTGAACTAGGTTTACATTTTGACAAATCGAAGGGCACAATTTATATCCCTATCTAAACTAACGCTATTTTCTTATGTGACGTATAGTATATTACTGATCGAGGTGGAAAATGTTTCATTACTGTCGATGACGAAGGCATGCAGCTCCGAGGTCAGCTATAGCTCGAGACATAATGAAACTTTTCACCGAGGTTTGTATACTATTTTATTGACAATCGGAAATTAATAATAAATAATTGATATTTAAATAATAATATTAACCTAACATAAATAAACGAATGGTCTGAGCTTATTCATTTGTCACGTGAACTGTCAGTTTGATTTTTAACCTTAAATTATGTGTTTTATCACTGCCATTATTGTAATCATATTTTCTTTATTGATTTTTTTTCTTTTATTAAATTAAAGGTATATAATGATAACTTTATTTCTCTTTTTCTACAAACTGTCACTGATACTCTAAAAATTATCAATGACAATGTCAAGGCTTACTGTTAGCACTACAACAAGTTTTTAATTAATGTGTTTGATACTCATTTGTCTGTGTTTATCTTTCATATCTCTGAGACATGTAAAGTTTGAATTTTGGCTCGTGTTCGATTATTTTGACTTAAGGATGCAACGGCATCTTTAGGATTTAGTTATGTTGGTTTTAATAGTAAATAATTAGTTCATTAATTTGGTATAATTGTAAATAATAATTAATAATCATGTAAATAAAGTTATCTCTCACTCAAGTGTGTAAATGTTTGTGTTCCTACTCAATAAAGAGGTGTCCACCAGTTAAATAAAGTGTCATCGTTCGGTAAAGTATGACCACCATCATCATAGTCGAAGTCCGCATTGTTACATTATCATTAAAATCTTAAAATTTTAGTAGATAAAGTGGGACATTATAAGTTCGTATGTGTTGGACAAAATATACAATCTATGTATTCTAGAACAAATCTGCTTTAAAAAAAAATCTGTTCTACCTTCTTTAATATTCATTGGAGAAAATTAAAGAATAAAATTGTTAATAAATAACCCTATCTGTGTCGTCTACCCCTTTGGAAGTTTCGCTTCAGTAGCTAAGAAAATGTAAATAGAAATAGATGGCTGCATACGCCTGCAGAATATCTACTGGTATCTGTTGAAATAAAGAAGAAAATTAAAAATAAATTCATTCCGTTCACGGTCTGTGGAAGACGATCCGAGACGTGAGCGGCTTAGAGATCCAGAGATGCAGATAGAGAAGGTTTTTGAATATAGACACCACTAATTCGTACTAATTCATACAGAGGGAGGCTACATCGCCAAGGAAGAAAGTTATTTTTAGGGGAATTAAAACAATATTCGAAGGGGGTGATCAGTAGAGTTTATGATTGAATTACAAATTGAAATGATTCTTTATGATGTTACAGGATTTGAATAAATGTATTGTCTTGCTTTATTTATATACGATGGAAAATATATAGTGTGTTATACGAGGTGTGTTCAAAAACTATCGCGAATTTTGAATTTTCGCGGGTTACGTATATTCGAATTTCGATCTTTTTGTGGCTTTATGTTGGTACTCATGTCTCTCACTTATGTCGACAAGCTCGGCCATTTTGAATGTTCACTTACTTGTTGACAGCTGCTTTGCTTGCACGTGTTTTGGATCGTCTTCGATTTTTACCTAATGTGCTTATTCGTTAAAAACTGACTATGAATTTTTTGACCAAGGCAATATCTTTCTTATCTAAAGGCGACGGAACGTAGAAAAAAATAATTCATTTAAAATTTGTCATTGTCATAAAATGTTTTTATCAAAGAAGTTATTTCATTTCTACTCGTACTTCTTTGATAAAAACATTTTATGACAATGACAAATTTTAAATGAATTATTTTTTTCTACGTTCCGTCGCCTTTAGATAAGAAAGATATTGTCTTGGTCAAAAAATTCATAGTCAGTTTTTAACGAATAAGCACATTAGGTAAAAATCGAAGACGATCCAAAACACGTGCAAGCAAAGCAGCTGTCAACAAGTAAGTGAACATTCAAAATGGCCGAGCTTGTCGACATAAGTGAGAGACATGAGTACCAACATAAAGCCACAAAAAGATCGAAATTCGAATATACGTAACCCGCGAAAATTCAAAATTCGCGATAGTTTTTGAACACACCTCGTACACCAAACGTTAGCGGGTAATATAATTCGATGTACGTACTAAGTTTATTACAAAAATATTTTTTCTCACGACCACATACGAAACATATACATAGTTTCCACACAATTATCTAGGTACGAAAATTGATAATATCGTTCATGTATTAGATAAATCATAACCATAGCCGCTCCGTGGGTAAAAGACGCCTTTGGACAAAGTTATATTTCAGCACCCTCCATGCCATAATGTATAATTTGCAAATTAACACACTCTTTAAATTTTAAACTAGGTATACTTTTAATTCTTCGAAAAATGCTAAATTTAAAATATTGATGAAATATCCTTTGTTAAATTCATTCTTGTAATCAATATGATTATTGTTGTAATCAAAAATTTTACAGTTACAGCTTGCAACATAACAATGTCAGAAAATAATCCGCCGTTTAGCAGATTTTTTTACTCTTTAAATTCATTGTCGGATTCATTCTTGCAATCAGTATTATTGAGCGATAAACAAAATATTCATTGTTGTAATCAACATCTTTACAATTATTATTATTTGAATATGACAAGGCTAGAAAAATATCCGTTTGGTAGGATAATTATTTTACTTAAACTTAATTAGAGCTCTAATGCCAAATTAACAAAAAATATTATTCACCTATCACCTAACTATGCAAATTATTTTTTCTTTACGAATAAGAGCAGTTTAAAAAACAAAGATACTATTATTTATTGTCATGAAACATCGCCCCTCATATTCAGGCGCGTTTGTGCGGGGCACTGGGCACAACCTGCCCATCTGCATGAAGCAGCCCTGATCATAACACCAATAATGTGTTATTATAATGCACAGGAGTGCTGATAACTGACTAGTAATTTGACTTTGTCATCATATGAAAATGATAATATTCAAATTTAACCCTTTTACTTTATAATTATAGTTGGGATGATAATTTCACATTTATGATAAGGTATCTACTTATAAACAGAACACTTGGTAATACTGCCACACTCAACAGTTCACTTCCGTTTCACTTTGCGTTATTTGACATTTGATTTAAGGTTATAATCATTAGAACATATATAAAACAATGAATACGTGGTTAATACAGTATTATTATACAATAAAACTACGTGAATATGATTATCACAAAAATGGATTGCAGCGATTCGTCTATGAAATGTACATCACCGGGTGTCGTGCAGGTGACAACTAATTTGAGATTAAAAATATATTATATTATATCGTTTTTTTTTGTGGTCGTGAGAAAAATAATGTACCAAACTTGCTATAAAGAGGTTTTCACACTCGTTATAAAATGACTTTCTTTTAGATCGTTGTGTTATTAACTATTTCGAAATTCGCAAAAATAAGTGCAGTTTTTTGACGTAAACATTTTTTGTACGAGACCAATAGATTCCTATACTCACTCTGTAGTACTTAAAAACGTAACTAATATAATTACACTTGCATTACATTCTATTTGAAAACAAATTAAAATATTGGATTTTTAGTGAGAAATAAAAATAAAGTATAATTTACCTATTAATATACCTCCATTCCAAAATCTTACCATTATATTAATTCAAATTTATTTTTTAATTGTGACAATTATTACAAATATATAAAAATTGTTTCTGATATATCCTTTTTACCTCTCGCTAAGAGAGGTATTGGATTCATGCTAAAAATCGCATATCCAGATTTTATTGAATAAGCACGTTTTAAGGTCCCTACAATCCGATTTTAACATTTTTACGATGATGTCTGGTGTGTGTGTGTGTGTGTGTGTGTGTGTGTGTGTGTGTGTGTGTGTGTGTGTGTGTGTGTGTGTGTGTGTGTGTGTGTGTGTGTGTGTGTGTGTGGATGTGTGTGTGTGGGATGTTGGAAGGACGGTTACTCAAAAACTATAAGACTTAAAATTTGTTTAACAACGTATTTCCCAATCGGACATTCATGGGAAGATCTGAAAAGGTTTTGGTAACAATTGGACAACCGGAAGTAGAAGATTCTTGAAAAAAAATCTTCTAAATATTATTTTTTGAAAATTTTTTTTGATAATATTAAAGAAAAATAAATTCTCTTTCTGATACATTTAAATATTTTTATACATATTTTATAGATTTAGAGATAAAAGGAATATAATATATAAAATAATGTTGTAATTAATTTTACAACCGAAAGGATGCCATGAAAAATAGTTGCAAATTTAAATTATTTGTAACTGACAGATAAATGTCAGTGTCAGAAATAATGAGTAATGAAAGAAAAATGTATTTGGAGAATCCCTTAATTCTTGATCTGTGACTATTATGGAGATGACAAGTCTAGGTTGAAGGACTTAAATTTGTTTCAAACATTATGGGACAATGTACACCAGTACTGTAGACTAGAGTAACTTTGAATTGCGAAAAAGCTATCAAATTCTTCTCAAGTAAGTTGTAAATCGATATAAGAATAATCGGAGTGCAATCTATCCGTCACTTTATTAAAGGGAATTAGTGTTATTTAGATATATACATTTTAGACCGCCCAAAATTAATGTTTTTACTAGAAGAATTTGAAGAGAAAGTAAACAAGGTTGTTCGAATTGAAAATTGCTGTTACCAGCCTAATATTTATATATGGTAAACTCTACTTTGTAATTTATTGTAACATAATTTATGGTAAAATATCTTTATGTTGAGACATGCTATTATTGAATAATAAAGAAGTTTATACGTCATAGATTTATATGAATATATTATTTGTATTTATAAAAATATTCTTTGCTTTATGCATACAGCCAGGTAAAATATACGGCGAGAGGTTATGTGCTGGCCACATCAGATTTTTAATAATTGAAATAATTAGTATTTTAATAGTGTCATGTATCTGTTAATTACATATTAGTTTATTTTATAAATTTATCTATATAACATTGAAAAAGTATCAATGCGAATCTGTAGAAAATCCGATTTACACTAAAATATAATGGGTTCTTCGTGTACTTATTAGAAAAAGATTTCAAAATTTTCTGAATAATTTTATGTACTACTTTTCTCAAATTAGAGACCAAAATATAGGTATAGGTTATCTAAAGTTGCTTAAAGAAAATGGGGTTTAGTTTAGTTTACGATAAGTATATCAAAATATTAAAATCAGATTCTAGGCACCTTGAAACGTGCTTATTTACCAAAATTTCGATACGAGTTTTTTACACTGTGCTTTTATCTCTATTATTAAGAGTAATGAGAGGTAAAAATGGCACTAAGATACATTTGAATCAAATGCTTTTATGATAAAATCTGTGATGTGTTAAACTCCTTTTTCATAAATTTGTAGACTTTGTTAGTTCATAAATTTATTACCGCTGAAAACGACTTTTATTCTTTGCTGTTGGATTTTTTAGCTAGCACGCATTTAGATAACTTATTTTTAACGCTGAATATCTTTATCTCTGTCCATTTTGCAAGTGCATCAAAGTAAAAATGCCCTCGTATGAATGCGGCTTAAAACAATTTCATCCTCATGGTAATGTGATTAAATCCTCTGAAATAGAGCGGTGCGATGGTTTTTTGTTTCCGTTTTGATTTGCGATGCAAAGTAATCGTAGCTGGCCGCGTCATCGTCCACATGAGAGGCAACAAAAGCCTAACGGAATGAACCGCGTCGCGTCGGGCATTTTCACAGTCAGCGTCATAATCGGAGCGGAGCGGGTAAACCTTTGCTTTGAACGGGAAAGGGGATACTACATTAGGAAGAAGACAGATTTAATTAAATACAGTCAGTTACAGAACTCAGACTACTCTTTCTCAGATTCGGATTTTGACAGAAAAATCGTGACGGGAATTTAATTCCATGGATTCCTTCTGTAACTGAACACGAAACATTGGATTGAAGTTGTTTATCGTCTTGTTTCAAAGTTTCACTGCTTATGAATGAACAGACATTTTGGACGTATTCGTATCTGTGAGTTGCGTATTGACAATTTTAATATACAGGCTGGGGGCCAATACCACCGAACATAAGACTTTAACATGTAAAATCATACTTTAATAAATTCCTGCTTGCCTAATTATTTTAGGTACAAAAAGCTTCAAATAAAAGTTGTAAAGAATTCTGCATCTAAATTAATAAGCAAAATTAATTTTACTTACTTTGTAACGTCAGAAATTAGGTATGAAAATGTCGAAAATCATCCAAAAAAAAGCAGCTATGAATTAACAAATAAAGTAATAAAAGTTTAACGGTTTATTTGTCAAGTTAGGTTGATTTAGTGAATCTATTTAAATTAATAGATAATATTTCAGTTGAACAGAAATAACTAATAATAACCTAATAAAAATATGGGGAACCGGGTTCGATCCTGACAGACGCCAAATATTTCGAATTTTAAATGGTTCGAATTGATCCCTGTGGTATACTTTCCACGCCAGCAATGAGTGCCCGTGCGGTGACGCCTGGTAAACGCCCGCACGGTACAAATGTGATCATCATTACCGAAATCTGTATACAAAACAGATTGGCACACCCAGCAATGGTTAATATGCCGTAACGATATATTTATTTTATTTATTTTTTATACTTACCTATATTCCTCCATATTTACTTATGCTGATAACTGTTTAAGTTCCTTTTCATATAATTGTTGTTATATTTACTACTTTATTTTTAAAACATTACTATTATTATTTGAAAAGCTTAATTTATTGACAGTGACATATCTGTCAGCTACATGCATTTGAGATATTTATTTATAAAAATAAACCAGGTAACCTGATTTGACAGACAAACCGTTAAACATTGTTAATTTATTCCACGGCTATTGCTATTTTTGGAGTTCGACAAATTTTATTTCCGATTGCTTGTTTTCCTGGGGCTTATTGAACGCACCTAATGAAAAGTAAATGAATGTGGCAGAGATCAGGATGATGAGATAGATGTTGGGAAGACACGAAAAGACACGGTAAGGAATGAAAGAATAAGGGAAATAACTATAGTGTTAGAAGTTTTTAGAAAAATGAACATGTCATGCGGAGAGATGAAGAATATATTGGAACCAGAAGAAAACAGTTTAGTTATAGAAGGTTGAAGAAACAGAGGAAGACCAAAGATAAGATGGAAGGACTGTATTGCGGAAGACTTGAAAGAAAAGGAACTAAATGAGAACGACAAGCAAAACAGAAATGAGTGGAAGAAGAAAATAAAAATAGCGACCCGCAACGAATGGGAAAAGCTAAAGAAGAAGAAAATGTCAGTGTCAAGTGCAATTTGCGTAGTTTTTTTATGAAATAATTTTACTGGAAATTTAGAATCTTTTGCAAGAAAATTTATGTATGGAATTTATACATAATACACAGAATTGACGAAAGGTATTGTGCTGGCCACGTCAGATTATTTAAATTATTGTACACAGATTAGCGACGAATATTAATTTTCTACAAACAATCAAATTACATAAAATTACATTAAATTTTCTAAAATGTTTCCATGGTGCTAAAAATAAACTCGAAGCAAAACATTTGCCCAAAGTAACGTTTCATTCAATATTCAAATCATCCAGACTGTATTTAGTAAAAAAAAACAAACTGTGAAAATGGCTGAACGTAATAAAAATAGATAGACGGCTCTCGCTATAGTTTCAGAAAGTTAAGCAAAGAATTCTTCGAATTTTGTGTTAATTAAACGTCTAAAAAACTGACAAAGGCTCTCACGCTTTGGGCCGTAATCCTTTTATCACTGGAACACTTGATTGGGCTTTTCACAAAGTGAATTTTAAAAGTCTTGAAATTAAAACCGTAACAAAGTGACTGTGCGGATGAAAGAAAAAGAAAACGCTTGTAAAAATTCCTTTTACATCTTGTAATTATCCTATATAAGGATAATTATTAAATAAATCCGTAGGAATCAAAAGAATTCATCCCGCGAAAGTGCTGTGTGATTACTTTTCTGATTACAAGATTACCATTCTAATTAACAAGGAATATTTTTTCGCGGGTTTATTTTTAAAATGCAAATGATGCTTTTTCTTTCCCCTTTTTAATCTGTGTTTCGCTTTTTCTCCGTGTCAAAACAGTTGGCTGGCTGGGAAAGTTTAAATCAACATTTTCCCGGGACAAGTTAACATAAATTTGTCGTTTTACGAGCAGCTGTTTACGCCAAGTTAAAGCGAAGTTTTATAGTTATCATCGGCGCCTCGGGCATGAGCGCCTCCAGCGGCATCTTCACGCACTAGCTTTAGCTGGACGTTATGGCTGCAGGAAATTGAAACATTCAAATAAATCACTCCGACTTCATATTTCACAAGTACACGTCTTCATTACGATAGCAGGGACATAAATTTTATTTTCTAGTTTTCTACTTGTCATAAGTGCAGATACTTTATGTCCTCGCCTGCAAAACCACATACAACGATGGATGGATTACTTTATGTGTTTTATGAAAATTAAATAAATTGTAAACATAAACAGCATATAAATACATCACAAGTAATTACATATATGCACAATCTTGTACATAAATAGAGCGATTCCACAGGAACTAAACGCCCCCATGTTTTAAATATTCAATATATTTTCAAACTTCTTACACAAAGCCATTAAATAAGTAATTCAAAAGTATCGTACTAAATTTCACAAGTATATATATTTGAATAATGAAGTGAGATGCGACAAAAATATAATGACTTTATAGAAATGTTATATTTACTTTAAAAAAATTAACCAGAATAACTATTTAGAAATAAACTTAACTTAGACATGAAATAAACAATGTTACATATTTAGTACTTTAATAATTATTTATAATAGATTGCATTCATCGTGGTATCGAATTAAGTAAATTTTGTGTGTGTGTGATTTCCAAGCATCCGTCATAATTTTAAATAATTGCTTGTAATTAGTAATATTATTCCATGCAATTTTTACCTCTCGCTAAGAGAGGTATTAGATTCATGCTAAAAATCGCATATCTGCATTTTATTGAACATGTACGTTTTAAGGTCCCTAGAATACGATTTTAACATTTTTATGATGATACCTCTGTGTGTGTGTGTGTGTGTGTGTGTGTGTGTGTGTGTGTGTGTGTGTGTCTGTGTGTGTGTATGTGGATGTGTGTGTGTGTGTGTGTGTGTGTGTGTGTTAGGATGTTGGAGGTACGATTTCTCAAATTCTATACAACTAAAGAGCTGTTTAACTATCACTCTCAAAACAGAAGTGTGAAAACATACCCAGATAGAGTCGTTTTTCACCCTTTGGCGAAGTAGAAAATGCATCGCTCTTATTCACTAAATTTTACTTATTGAAAGATTAAATATGAAAGTTATCTTTAAGATTAATTTTAAATTAATAAATACATGAGTGGATTTTAATTATTATTATTTATATTTACCTTTTGTGATGAAAAAAGTATTCTTTGAAAGTGCATTTTTTCTCCATTAATTGATTAAATTATAATCTTTTTGTGGATATTTTACCCTTTCTACATTTAAATTTTGAACTTATAAAGATAAACATTGCTAAAGAAGGTTTAATTTTTATTTTTAAATTAGTTCTAATTGATGAAAATAAGCAAAATGTGTTTTTTCAAGGATTTACTTTCACTATATAAGATTGAAATTTAATAATGACATTAAAAATAACACTTACAGATATATTTTCTGCTAATTGTAAAATTAAAATATAATAATTAATTATTAATGTTTAATACTATTTATTTAATTTTACTTTTTTAGATCAACTTTTAGTATTAAAAACGGTTTTTTTAAATAATTACTTATGCCCGATAGTAGTAGGATTTTCAAATTATGATCATCGTTACCAACATTTTTGAAGATATCAGTATAATTAAAACACTTAAAAAGTATCTTGTATTGTACATGGTAGGGTGTCTAGAAACATACACACATAAATATATAATAAAAAACATATTATTAGGTATTGTTCATACATATTTAATACATACATATATTTTCTATATATATTTGAAAATCAAAACTTAACAAAACTATTTTCAAAAATGTAAATTATACAAGAAACCCTAAGGAATATTTTCAAGTCATTTGCATCAGGGAAATTAACAAAGATGCAACAGTTGGTATGACATCTTTGTTACTATTGTAAATAAATGTATCAAAAAAATTGAAAAATTTCATTAGCGTTTGCTCGTATTGAAAATTGAAAACATAATGAAACTTGTAAAATAAATCAAAAGCTTTTAGAATTTCACTTGTACTTAAATTTATAATTTTTTTTCTGAGATCAAATAATAGTTTGTTTCTGATTTAAGTAAAAATGGTTGGGCGTTCTTGTTTTTCTCTACGAAACCCTCTAAATTTTCTGTTTCCTATAACAATTAGTTATGACTGTAACTAATGAATGTACACAAAAGCAAAAATTCACTTACATCTACAAAACAAAGAAAATGATCTAGACTCCATTTTGGGCCCACTTTTCTTGTGTTATGAGCTGGTAAAAGCAAACATAGGGCAACCAATGATTTCATTTCGTCTAAAATATTAAAGAATTTTTTTGAATTATTTCAAAATATTTCCCATATTCAATATCTTACCTCCTATAATATTAACATCTGTTTCAATACGTTTGTATATTTGCGATGACATTGTTGTAATATATTTTAATATTTTGGGGAACATAATTTGTGCTGTTTCTTCATCAATTTGGTTGTCTATTAAATATGTTTTTAGTTCATCAGTATTCATCTTTTTTTTTGTTGAACAAATTACCACAACACTGAAAGATAGCAAGAAGAACAATACTAATGTACAGATCTAAATGTTCTAGGGAATACTATGCCTCTAAAAGCGACGCGTTTTGTAATACGTAGTACGGGTAATACGCAAGTGCGCAGATGCAGTTATAGAGCATTGCACTAAAGGACAACATTTCACACTAGTAGATTAAATTGTACTAACTCTGAAGTACAAGAATATTTTTTGATAATATAGGTGCATATTTCACTATTGAAAAATTAATTTTCACATATAAATGAGTAATTTATAATAAATGAAAATGTAAATTGTAATGTAGTGTAGAGTAAAATAAAAATGCTCTTATTGTGCGATTTATTTTACACAAAATGATGTAAATAATTTAATCTTTGATAAGGAGCAAATTTTTAAATCAACTCGATGTAATTCATTACAATTTAATTTAAATAAAGTCAAATACGATTTAAAATATTTTTACTCCATACAAGATTGAAATTTTCGCACTTTTGTTTTGAGAGTGACGGATTCCTCAATCTAACGTAAATGGGAAGAGTTGAATAGGTTATGGTAACAATTGGACAACCGGAGGTAGTAGTTACTTAAAAAAATCTTCTACATATTATTTTTGAAAATTTTGTTAATACAATAATAAAGCTCTTTAAATTTTGTAGCTGATACATATAAAATTTGTAGTATATCATCTATAAATTTAGAGATAAATTATATAATAATATAGAATAATCTGTTGTAATAAATCTCGCCGAAACAACTCCATGGAAACCAGTTGAGATATTTAAATGTTTATAATTGACAGATATATGTAAAATGTCAGTGTCAAGAATGAACAGTTTTATTAACATTACAGAAAGTTTTTTTCTAAAAAGTAAGTACATTTGGAATTTCTTATTGTATTATTAATTAAATATTTAAAATTATAGGTATATTAATATTACATATATCCTTAAGAAATACCGCTAATACCATCAGTGAATATAATTTTTTTTGATTATATTAGAAGAGTAGGAGAAAATTTCTCATAGAACGAAAGAATAGATACAATTTGAATTATTTATATATACAAGAAATGTTAAATTCGTTAATTATGACCCGGGTTAAATCCCGATCGACGCCAAAAATTACTTCGAATTTTAATGGCACAAAATTGACCCCTGTGGTGCACTTTCCACGACAGTAATGTGTGTCCTTGGGGTGACGCATAGTAAGCGCCCACATGGTACAAATATTTCATCATTTACCGATATCTGCGTACAAAGCAGACTGGCACACCCAGTAATGCGTAATATGCCGTGATGATATATTTATTTATTTATGTAACATAAAATGGAAATGGTGAGAGGTCATGTGTTGGCCACATCAGATTTTTTTGTCGATGGTTACCAACAGTAATAATAGTAAAAATCAGGTGACTATTTGCTAGTTATAGACACAAATTGGCTCATTACTCTTTTTCCAAAAACCACTCTCACTCAGTTAAAAATAGGATAACGCGATTACAAAATATGAATTTAGCATGAAATTCTCTCTCTTATTATGTATGCGAATGAGTAGTTCAGTATAAAACATAACTTCAATTCCAAAGAAATTTCTTTAATATTTTGAACAGTTATAATCGGCAAATTTCTTATATTTCATTCACTACTCCGACACAGGTACAGACATTGTAACGCGATTTGAATTCGACATGAATTTTTCTTTCTTATCATGTATTTGCACTATTGTTGCTGAGCAGTGGTTAGTAGGTTTGAGGATATATAATATATTGGAGGAATTTCTTTGGAATTCCATTGTGTTTTATTCATGAACCACTCCTACGCTAAAATTGTGTAACACATAATATGAAAGAGAAGTTCATTCTGAATTCATATTGTGAAACTGCGCTGTCCTATTTTTAACCGTGTGAGAGTGGTGAATGAAAAATGAGTAACGTGCCGATTTCAATCTATATCTATAATTCGCAAATAATCACCAGGATCTTTAATATAAACAACAATTGAAATTCTGTTGGAAACCATTGACAAAATATTGCAAGGAATAATAATAATAATACTTATTCTAAGCAATTATTTATACTATATTAAGTATCAAGAACGGTTTACCGATCGAAGACAATGTTTAGGAACTGAGCGAAGCGAAGGTCCCAATTTTGTCTGAGATTCGCTAAAAAATTTATTCTTTATTTCATTTTTCATTTTTTTCATTATAAGTATTATTGAAACTGAATTTACTAGGTAGCTTTACAGTATGCTATGACTTTATTGTTTTGTTATGGTTTCACTGTTTGTTTATGCATTTGAATGTCAAGAAGTTAAGGTGTTAAACTTAATTTAAACTATTCAACAAAGAAAAATAATTAAAATGAGTGACTCTGAGAGTGTGAATTTAAATATAGAAGAATCGTGGAATATCGGATGTTCGGCAGTAATACCACAAAAAACCAAATTGCGATATGAAAATACTTACAAAATTTTCAAACAATGATGCAGTGCAAAGAATGTTATTCTAGCATATATGGGTCAGAGATTTAAGCAACTAAAAGCACCTGGAAGTTTATGGGCTGAGTATTCAATGTTAAAGAGCACAATTTTTCTTTATGAATTTGGTATTTTTATTGCTTATCTTAAAAGAAAAAATGATGGCTATAGACCTAAGAAATCTAGTATTTTCACTAAGGAAGACATGACAAAAATTTTGAATGAAGCACCAGACCAGGAATTTTTAATTCATAATAATATTTGTAAAATAATTGTAAAACCAAATATGTGAAAAATAAAAATACTGCCACTGTGTGTATTTATTGTAATCAAGTATTTCTTTGTTGTAATCAAGCATTTCTTTGATGTAATCAACCCCCCTTTGAATGCCGGTCGAACTATTATTATTTAAAGAAATTTATAAAATATTAAATTTATATACTTTACTTACCGTTCAGTGAACGATAAGTAAATTACTTACCGTCGTGTTAGTCCTAGCAACCAGTAAACATAACTTACTGTCGTGGAAACAGGCATGGTAAGTTGATAAAAAAGATCAATCGCGCAAAAAAATTATAACGGATGCATGGAAATCTATAAACCATAAAATCATCGATGTCACGACGAATACAATCTATTATAAATAATTATTAAAGTATTAAATATGTAACATTATTTATTTTTTATCTAATTTAAGTTTCTTTCAGAAATTGTTATTCTGGTTAATTTTTTTAAAGTAACATATTTAAAATAAAATTCTAAAAAATATGAACTATTAATCTTATTCTCAATAATTACAACATTAACCTCATATGAACTTATCCACTTATTTTTAGATCCAATATTTCATTTATAAGTTTGGATGTGTAATCTTGGAACACCTGTATATATTTACAATCTAAATTACGTTCCACAAGTTTCACTTCATAAAAACTTTCCTTCCTTCGACGTTTTTGGCTATAAATCGTGAGTGAATTGCTGAACGACAGGTGATAAGGCGTATTTATTTACATCTTTTGTAGAGTAATTTAGAAACATTTACTGTTGATGTAGATATCTCGTTATGTTTAGCTACAGCGACGTTAGTCGATAGTACACGTCAAGTATTCGTTCCTTGCCATTGGCTTTAGAGTCATTGGTAATTTTCAACGGACGTAATGGACCGTAGAGACAAATATACGATTGACATGAGATAGAAAAGTGTAAGAGAAGAATGGTTATGGACGATTCAGTTGACATTATTAGCATCAACAACAAAGATACAATTGTATAATTTGTTAACATACAAATAAATAAAGATAGAGATAAATAGTTTTATTAGAGAAACATATTATTACCACATGTTGTTTAAGAAATGTTTGTTGCATTAATAAATAAATTTGAAAACAATACAAAGTACGAGGGTCAAGCCAGAATGATTTAGAATAGAAACATGGTTCATATACAGGCTGTAACAGAAATAAGTACATTCAATTTAACCAGTGATAGAACTCGTCGAGAACAACAATATCTCTTAATAACTTTTTTTTAACTCCCCCCCCATTAATTAACGAGTCGTTTAGATATTTTCATAATAATATGATCTAGTAGCAATAACAATGAAACAATTGTTTTTGACAAATTTGAGTTGTCAACTTTTTCAAGTAAATTTTGACAAATAAATCGATTAGTAATTATTATAAAAGATAGCGAGTATACTGGCAATGGTGAAGCTTAGTGAAACGTCGCCCAAGGTCGGCAAATTTATTTGTAAATGTTCGTACTTTTGTACATGTATGTAAATAAAATAAATAAATCTCCGAGATCATGAATGCTTTAAACTTGCTGCTCAATATCGTGGTAGAACTCGCCCTGATCACATAGATAATATTGAAAAGGATGTTTTATGGACTCAACCAAAGTCTAGTATTCGAAGAATAGCACTACAACACAGAGTGTCACATATGACAATTTAGAGAATATTGAAACTACAATAGTTACATCATTTCATTCACTCCTTCAGTATTGTATGAAGTTGGCCATTTTGAAAATTTATTGTGATTTCATTTAGTCTGCATCACATTTCATCATCTTTATGCGTTTTCTTGTTCCGTCAAATGTAGAGTTGTTCTTGGTCGACTGCATTCTATAAATGTCCTACCATTTTTGGATTGCCTAACATATTGTAACAAAAATTTGACGTATGATTTTTTTGTTACTTTAGTCGAGGTATTCTATTCTATCTCTTATCTTTCCCGATTTGTGTATAGTTTCATTTTCTGGTTATCTATCAATCTATTCACCAGTTTGTAATCTTTCTTTGATTGTATTCAGTCACAGTCACAAGTCACAGCGAAAACAAACCAGCAGCTGTCTTCATGGACGCACGCTATACGCACGCGCAGGTGTTATTTTATTCGACCATAGGCAGGTAATGAAATTTGTGACAAAACTTTCAAGAATTTTACCTTAAAATCTAGAAGGTTTACAAGAAAAAGTTATTAAGAAATATATTGTTGTTTGAGTTTGTTTTGAGTTTTATCACTACTATTATTATTACTATTATTGTTATTATTATTAGGTTGATTCGTTTCGCCACTTTGCGTTTGGTATTTACTGCCGCGTCCATATAATTTACCTGGACGTTAAACCGTAGATGCAAAGTAGCGAAACAAACCATCCTATTTATACCTATGTAATCAAACAAAAAAATAATCCTTCAAATTTTTATAAAAATGTAATGCATAGTTTGATGGAATTAATTTTGTATAAATGCAGTAATATTACATGAGTACTGACAACTGGTAGATCTGTGTTTCACACTAAGTTACCAACTTTACAGATAAAAAAATCCCTGCAACAGTTGTATAAAGTTAAAAAATTTAACACTGGTTTTGACTAAAAATTGTAACTTCATAAACGTACGCAAAACAGGAAAATAACTATTACAGCCTATCCACCTAGTCAACCAATTAACACCATTAATAGAAATAATTATAATTGGAAATATTATTATCAAGTAATTTTTTATAAAATGACGTTTGATTATTTTTACCTCTCGCTAAGAGAGGTATTGCATTCATGCTAAAAATCACATATCCATATTTTATTGAATAAGCACGTTTTAAGGTCCCTACAATCCGATTTTAACATTTTTACGATGATGTCTGTGTGTGTGTGTGTGTGTGTGTGTGTGTGTGTGTGTGTGTGTGTGTGTGTGTGTGTGTGTGGATGTATGTGTGTGTGTGTATGTATGTAGGATGTTGGAAGGACGATTACTCAAAAACTATAAGACTTAAAAATTGTTTAATTACGTATTTTCCAATCGGACATTCATGGGAAGATCTGAAAAGGTTTTGGTAACAATTGGACAACCGGAAGTAGAAGATTCTTGAAAAAAAATCTTCTAAATAATATTTTTTGAAAATTTTTCTTGGTATTATTAAAGAAAATTAAATTCTCTATCTGATACATTTAAATATTTTATTATATATTCTATGGATTTAGAGATAAAAGAAATATAATAAATAAAATAACGTTATAATAAATTTTACAGCCGAAAGGATGCCATGGAAAATAGTTGACCAGTTGAACTGTTTGTAACTGACAGATAAATGTCAGTGTCAGAAATTCATAGATATTACTAAAGAGTTTTTCTGGGAAGTACATATACATTATATTATTTCTTAATGTATTAGTAGTTAAATATTTAAGATTATAGGTCTATTACATATATCCTTCAAAAATACAGTCAATCCTGACAATGAATTGGAAACATTTCGAAAAATTAGAAGAGGACAAAATTTCTTCATATAATGAATTTAAAATTAAACAATCTAAATATAAGGAATAGATATATGTAAGTACAATTTTTGGTGTAGAATGTAGGTATACAAGAAATGTTAAATACAATAGGGCGCCTTGAGAAGCAGATATGGGGATATAATTTCTCATTCTAAATTTAGTGATTTTCCAATTCCATATGGTTTATTTTCCTCGACAAGTAAATTCCACACTTCTGGTGACAAATTAACTACGTGTATTTAGAAAATCTTGAAATTCTGTGGCGAGAGGTATTGTGCTGGCCACAACAGATTTTTTTACTATTGGCTACGCTGAACATACATCTTATATGTTACGGTAAAGATGATTAATCCGCTGATTATGTATAATCACCGGCTATGAGTGTTGGGGAATTTGAATAATGTGAAATTCAAAAATGAATAAGTATACAGGGTGTTCCACGACTCGACCGACAAACTTTTACCATATATTCCAGGGGTCATTACGATCAAAAAATGTTATATGACCTATAGATGAATTTTTCTTTGTTTTGGAGATATCGAAGAAATTAAGAAACAAAATGATAAAAGAAAATTTATTCATCAATGGATAGCTAATTAACACAAAATTACAACAACTGTTCAAAATGAGAACCGCCATTTTCTAAACATACAGCTATCCTTCGAGTCATAGAATGTTAAAAAAGTTGTATGGTGAGGAACAATGCGATCTGGGTATCGCCTAAGGTACTCCGCAGCTGCAGCACGTCCACTTCCATTGCAAAAACCATACACGAAAACCATATCGGCATATTCTGCATTAGTAAAATGCGGCATAATGGCTTAAATTAATAAGACAGCACAAAAATCATTCAGCATTAACTACGATAGTAAACACGTCATTAAACTGTTTTTGTTAAACAAATCCGTCAAGGCTAACTCAATTATCATTTTTTTTTAAATTTCTTCTTTCTCCGAAACAAAGAGGAATTCAACTATAGGTCATATAACATTTTTTGATCGTAATGACCCCTGGAATATATGGTAAAAGTTTGTCGGTCGAGTCGTGGAACACCTTTATACATATAACAACAATAACCTCACCTAACACACAAAACTCATCCCGAGTTATCCAAGATTGATTTATGTGCGTTAGTTGAGGTTATTGTTGATATTTTTTAACAGTATGTATTGTTGATTAATCATAATAGCCGGTAATTATGCATAATTTTCGATTTATCATATTACCAGTAACATATACGACTATACTGTCTACTTCACCCTTCTAGATTGTGATAGGTAATTTTGTAGTTATATTTTTAGTAATGCTTATTATTACTTTATTTTCTATCTAAATCAGTTTCTTTAAGAATTTTGTGACTGTATTCTTTGTGTTTTTACCTCTCGCTAAGAGAGGTATTGCATTCATGCTAAAAATCGCATATCCAGATTTTATTGAATAAGCACGTTTTAGGTCCCTACAATCCGATTTTAACATTTTTACGATGATGTCTGTGTGTGTGTGTGTGTGTGTGTGTGTGGATGTGTGTGTGTGGGATGTTGGAAGGACGGTTACTCAAAAACTATAAGACTTAAAATTTGTTTAACAACGTATTTCCCAATCGGACATTCATGGGAAGATCTGAAAAGGTTTTGGTAACAATTGGACAACCGGAAGTAGAAGATTCTTGAAAAAAAATATTATTTTTTGAAAATTTTTCTTGATAATATTAAAGAAAAATAAATTCTCTTTCTGATACATTTAAATATTTTTATACATATTTTATAGATTTAGAGATAAAAGGAATATAATATATAAAATAATGTTGTAATTAATTTTACAACCGAAAGGATGCCATGAAAAATAGTTGCAAATTTAAATTATTTGTAACTGACAGATAAATGTCAGTGTCAGAAATAATGAGTAATGAAAGAAAAATGTATTTGGAGAATCCCTTAATTCTTGATCTGTGACTATTATGGAGATGACAAGTCTAGGTTGAAGGACTTAAATTTGTTTCAAATATTATGGGACAATGTACACCAGTACTGTAGACTAGAGTAACTTTGAATTGCGAAAAAGCTATCAAATTCTTCTCAAGTAAGTTGTAAATATTGACAAAATTACACATCGATATAAGAATAATCGGAGTGCAATCTATCCGTCACTTTATTAAAGGGAATTAAGGTTATTTAGATATAACAAGTATGAAAAAATAAAATGTAAAAGAAGATATATAAGAATAGATGCACAATCCAGATATATACATTTTAGACCGCCCAAAATTAATGTTTTTACTAGAAGAATATGAAGAGAAAGTAAACAAGGTTGTTCGAATTGAAAATTGCTGTTACCAGCCTAATATTTATATATGGTAAACTCTACTTTGTAATTTATTGTAACATAATTTATGATAAAATATCTTTATGTTGAGACATGCTATTATTGAATAATAAAGAAGTTTATACGTCATAGATTTATATGAATATATTATTTGTATTTATAAAAATATTCTTTGCTTTATGCATACAGCCAGGTAAAATATACGGCGAGAGGTTATGTGCTGGCCACATCAGATTTTTTCTTTTGTAGATCATTTTTTAATCCGTATTACATGCATATGTAAACTTATTGACACACGATGTCATTTTTAGTGATATACTTATGACGTAAATTGCTTGACTGGATGGAAAATTTATATCTACCAATTTTAAAAATAATTTCCGCAAATCTTAATTATTTACAACATTCATTCATTCCTAATGTTACTCTTCTAAAAATAATACTGTTTCTGTAATTATTCCAAATGCCATTACATTAATAAATAATAACCACATTGGCATTAAATTCCATATTTTGCGTCATTAGTGCTTTAAATATTAAAAGCTCGAATCGATAGCGCGGCTTTTTCCTTGGAGAAAGAATCCTGTTGACTTGTTGAGATTATTTGTCGCGCAAGGAGCTTATGAGGAGCGCGACACACAATGCTCCTCCAAGGATTTCACACAGGATAATAAATTTTCTGCTTATTTAAATATGATGAATTGTTGTGGTTTACGCTATGAATAATTTCGTCAAATTCTTTCAAGAAAACTCGCACAAAAGAAGAAGAAGCAGAAGAAGATTATATTTATAAGGGCAAGATTGTGGATTCAGCAACATTCAAAAGTATAAAATTAATGGATGAAGATTTTTTATATGAATTTCAAATATAATGTTGCATGCTCTTTATTATTTTCAAAAGTGTTAATGACTTAAATTGATATAGCTCTTGGTTTTACAGACTATAAATAAATTTAACGTATCACTGCTTGGATAATTTAATACATTGACAGTTATTTGAGTTAGGTAATGCAGCACACCAGGTATGGAATGAAAAAATACGTTCTGTAATAAACTCATTACCTAACGAATTTTCATTTAGAAAAATTAGATAGGTAGTCAAAATTTATTGTTATATGAAACTATTTTTTATTGATTATAATCAGATGTAGATAAAATTTGTATAGCATTCTTGAACTAGAGAGAATACAGCACAAGTATTTGAAAAAAAAATGCTTTCCCATGTTAATCACTTATGACACGGATTCTCATGTTCCCTTTTATGGCACCTTGTTAATTGTTCTTAATATTAAGTTGAATTTATTAGAACGTTATAATTATTTACTTATTCAAAGTTGTGAATCTATTCAAAATTTAAATCAATCAATCAAGAAAATAATTTTTTCATAAGAATCGTATAAAAATTAATATTTTGCGAGATGAAGGAAATAGATTGTGCCAAATAACAAGAAAAGTTGCTGTTTTATTGAACGGTGTCAGTACAGTGGGGTTCTCCACTAAAGTAACAAATTAGATTTTTTTTCAATTTTGGTAAAAGACCTTAAAACTGTATGAAAGGGAGTATCGAACTATACAATTAATATATATTTTTTAATATTCGAATTTGTAATGCCCTTTGCATCTACGTCACATATTTACTTACTCTATTCCAAATTCTTACTACTAGTTTCAAGTCTTGTGCTTTCGCTCTTTTGATATCCGGAATCCATTTTCAAGCAAATGAATGTAGAAAATAATGAAACAGTGAGTAAACCAAATAATACTTGTTTGAATTGATTTTATGATACCACCCCAGACAGGTATCACTAACGTTTTTATGAAAATAAAAGATATGTTTCATGATATGGAGTGCCAGTGGCAATCAAAATTTACTTCTCCAATAATATGATGATATCATTTATAAATTATATGATACACAGCACACGAACGACGCCACTGGTAGAACGATTCTAGAACATAATCTTTTCTTGGAAGATGATAACATAATGGTAGCGCGGCTCAGGCGGCTGTCGCCAGCGTAAAAAGAGGGGGAAATAAGCTTAAATACATTTGCTCGCTTGATCCTTTTGTTCTGTAACGTTATTGAAAATATACTAAAATGTTCGAATAGTTTTCTAGTTGAGTTCCGTTAGTGAAGTCTGGCACTCTGGCAGTTCATTTGAATCCAGTATGGAGTTAAAGTCCAGCAAGGCGAGTCGAAATAAATAATTATTGATATATTGTGCAAATAAATATTGCGTTGCAACAATTGTTTAAATAAATAAATTATCTTAATGTTTAACTATTTAATAATATTCTTAGTCGTAAATTAGCGTTTATATTTGTTTAATGTAGTGATAGTTATTTATATTTTCTTTTTAATATTTATTTATTGTTTAATAAATTTTTATTTGAATTAATAATAATTCTTTTAGACTTTACCCAAATAAATAAACGTTACAATTATAGCAAATTATAAAATTGAAAATTGACCATTGTCATTAAAGTTAGACTTCAGGGACTATACAAGTTTATAAAAAGGTATTAGTTTTTAAAATATTCGAATTTTTAATGTCCTTAACATCTACGTCACGCATCCATTCTATTCAAAAAAATTATTACTTTCAAACCATGTGCTATAGCCTTTTTGACACCCGGAATCTGTTTCTAAGTAAATTTGTTTGAATTTATGCTTCCGCGCTAGTTAGAAATCACATGTTTGTATGAAAATGAAAGATATGTTGAATGATTTAGGCTGCCATTGGCAGCCAAAACTTGGATTATAATATTCCTTTTTTATTAATTATTTTATAAAATTGCTTATTGCCAATGCCCAATTATTGACCACAAAAGTTGTTTTGACATATTTACATATTTTTATTAATACTGAAAAAGATCAATTTATATTATTCCAATTAGTAGCAAACTCTGCTGTTTAAGTTGTTTAATAACCTAAAATAAATAAACGGATGGTTTATGGGGTTTGAGCTTGTTCATTCGTCGCATGAACTGTCAATTTTTATTACTTCACATTTATCTACACTTATTTATGTTATTTACAATAATTTCATTCGTTTCGTTACATAGCCATCACTGATATGCACTGATTTCTCAAGGTGGGAAATATCCCTGAGGTTGGGATGTGTCATCTTCCCGCCCTGAGGTTGCAAAGTGTTGACTTTCCAATCTTATGGAAAATGGGGTTAACAATAACTAACTTCCCAACTTTTTAAGTCAGAAATCGCCATATTACTAACCGATTGTGAATAAAAAATATTACAGCTAAACAAATAACAATTAAGACTTTCTATAACAACAGATCGCTTTCAATTTGGATAAAGTTCCATAAAAAAACTGCGGAAAATTACATTATCATCTGTGTCCATATATTTGGATGGTACTGTACGTATCTACAATGACAAGACCTCAACACCATTGGCAATGCTTATTTCTTTTTTGCGACTTTTACGGTGTGTATGTTGGGGTCTGCAGTTAAAGTGACACGAGTGGTATTCAGAGTAAGATGTGTTGTAGGTGCGGAAGTTATGGCAGCTTGGAATGAAAGATGCATGTTTCATGAGGGCAGCCACATCTCTCTCCTAATCTCGCAAGCCTCTTTGCGTTTTATTTCCTACCCCTATACACATGGCGGGTAGTATTTTACACAAGGAAACAGCCTTACCAAGAAACACAAATTTTACATACTACATTGCAAATATTTTGATATTGTCCTATGCACGAAAGACTACTGCTCACCATCATCTATAAGCTGATCATTTTCTAAACGGAACTTATAATAAGCTTTTTCGTAAAATCAGTCGGAATTCTCTGGCGGATCTATTTGATGACGTCATAAGTATGGATAGAAAAGTTTGCGACCTAATGCAAAAGGGGTAGCACAAGAATCACAATTATTTTGTGAGAGATTATTTGGACTGTTATTATTAGTGTTGTAACACGAAGGGGTCGGGATATTTAAGTTCTAATGCGACTTCTCATGATGTTGAAATTACTGGTTTACTAACAACGACCACTTTACTGACTGGTGGTCGATGATTGGATGACCATGACTTGATTGAGGAGGTACACATACACTGTCACTTAACTTGGATATTTAAGAACACTGATATTGTGACACCGACATTCTTTGAATATTATACTGTTTTACTTGCACTTATTACTAATGATTAAATAAACAAATTAACTAAATTGTTACATGGTAACTCTGCGCTGCTGCCATTTAGTACGGGTTCACTTAAAACGGACTATGTGCATGTCTTCCTGCCATGAGAAACTGTCTAAAAAATAAACGTCATCTTCTTCGTGAGAGAATATCTGAGGAGTGCAGAGTGCAGGGTATCATATAACATCTATAAGCAAATCAACCCTGCACGTAAGCTTGCAATAACTTCTAGACTTAATTGCCAACAAATAAATGTCAAGAGTGGTGACATCTAGACTAAACACAGATAGTTAAACAAAAATGGTAATTATTGGTAAACAGAATTTTGAGTAACAAAGATAAAGTTGAAATATTGTGCCTGGAACTATAATTTAGAGAAGGTTATAAAAAGTTATTTATTTGTTATTGATCTAGCTATCACCTGCTAATTCGTGACTTATTTTTTTTTAAATTACTCTGTGTATTGAGTTTGCTTAAAATGGAAAAATAGAAACCGTACAGTTATCAAATACCTGCGCAAAAAGAAAAGCATTAAACATTATCCTTGTAGTAAAAGGCCTGCAATAAACCAGTGTAGAAAACTTCAGTTTGATTCATGATATGGTGATGGCAGATCAACGTATCAAGATTTGAGAAATGACAAAAGCTGTGTGCATCCCCGATGAACAGGTTCGAAATAATATCAATGAATAATGAATGACAAACATTTCTTTAAGGTTGGTCCCTCGGCATCAGACGTGTTCGTTTCCAGACGTTGTCCGATTTGCTGCTTTTTTATGAAGCTGTTCCTGATATGTTAATGGAAAGATGTGTTACTTCCTAAATTATGCACTATCAGCCTGAATCAAAGCAACAGTCGAAACAATGGATGGACAGGGATTCACCACGCCCTAAAAAAGCAATGGTGTCTTCAAATTCATGGCTTCTGTTTTTACCTTTCGTCACCTTTAGGTGAGGAAGGTATTGCCTTTAGTTAAAAAAATTGGTGATGAGTTTTCAAGGAAAAAACGTGCTGTTTTAGGGTCGCTAGAATACAATTTGACTATTTGGAAATAATACTCTGTACCGCCTTGTATTTCGTCGACTATTTTGTATTGTCTCGCCATAAACAAATATGCATGTCTGCATACTCTTGCTTGGTGAAGGAAAATGGCATCTTGAGAATATCAAAAAGAAAAAATCTGATGTGGACTCCACACGACTTCCTTGTACGATTATTAAACTATACATATTTTTTTAATAAATAAATTACAAAATATTAATTTTAACTTCAAAACAGTAAGATATATAGCGACCATAATCTAACCCGGTTCTTTTTAAAGAGAGTTTTGATTACAACAAAGAAATATTTGATTGCAACAATGAATATGACTACCTAATTTTACAATAAAAATATAATATTTGTTATTGTATGAATCATAAAATTGCACGTATTTAACGTAATTTGACATGAACATTTTTTTTATGTTTTTGTCCTAATCCATAGCAAGCTTTATTACAAAAACAAAAAAGTATATAATTTTTAAATTTACATATCTCGATTATACAAAGGGCTAATTTAATAATACTTGATGTGCTAGACGCAGAAATTAATTCTCTAAAACTTTTATTTGAAGCATTTATTTCTAAAATCAAAATAAATTCATTTTATTCAAGAAAAACTGTTAACAACTTCAAGTAATGTACCACTTCCGGTTAGTCTATTTTAACCAAAATCTATTATGTTATTTCGATTGACATAAAAGTCTTGTATACCAATTTTGTAAAGTTTTGGATTATATTTTAATACAGTTTTTCATTAAAATCTATTATACGCTTCATGTAAAGTGCCACTTCTGGAAATTGTGTAATAACCAGAAAGGGAGGTGCACAACTAGATGTTATAGGAGTCCTAAATACAAAATTTCAACTTTCTACGGCTTACCGTTTTTGAGTTATGCGAGATACGTACGTACGGACGTACGTACAGACGTCACGACGAAATTAGTCAAAATGGATTCAGGGATGATCAAAATGGATATTTCCGCTGAAATCTGAAAACCGAAATTTTTCGCGATTACAATACTTCCTTTACTTACGTACAAGGAAGTAAAAACAGAATTTAAATTGTACGAATTGTACGATTACGTTTAATCCCAATTTTGACTATTTCATTATTTTCCAGAGAACACATTGGTTTTTACTTTTTTACTAAATTTTGAACTGTGCCATGATTGGTCAATTTTAAAGGTCTTTAGTTATTGTAGAAAGCATGTAAAACAAAATTTATTGCGAGATTTATGGGGTCAGTTTCTACCATGGGTTAAGCGTTGTACACTTACTTACATAACACCCTGTATACATAGCATAAAGTAATAAGACAACAATGGAACTCCAGATTAGAATCAAAAAATCTAATGTGACCAACACAATACCTCCCGCCATTTACCTATGTGGTCTCGTTGCCGCGTGCCTGATGTCTGGTCGCGAATCTGGGGAATCCGATCCGATCTCGATCAACGCCAAATAATTCGAATTTTAAATGGCATAAAATTAACCCTTGTGGTAAACGCTCGCACAATACAAATATGTCATCATCATTACCGAAGTATGTGTACAAATCAGATTAGACCCCCAATAATGGATAATATGGCGTGATAATATATTTATTTGTTTCTTTATTTAAATACATACCTGCATATATTACTAATGCTAAAAATTATGTATATTAAGTTCCTTTCAATAAAATTATTGTTCTATTTACAATTTTCCTTTTAAAACGTTACTATTATTAATTTGAAATGATTATTTTTTTGACAGTGACATTTATCTGTCAGTTACATACATTTGAGCTGAACTATGTAACCATGGAGATGTGTTTAAATCATAAGCTCCGAGATATAATTTTTATATTACTTTATAAATTTATACATAAAATATATAGAAAAAAGTTTTATAGCAAATCTGTAATAATTTTTATAATAACAAATTGCGAAAAAATTACATTTAAAGGTATTTTTTGAAGAAATCTTGAGCTTCAAGTAAACTGCCATTTTCGGTTATCCGATTACCACCAAAATCTAATAGCTTCTTTTCATATTAGAATAAGGTAGAAATATATGGTTTCAAAACTTTCTGAATTATAGTATTTGAGTTAGAGCGTAAAGAGGATCCACACACACACACACACGTGCATACATACACACAGACATCATCGTGAAAATGTTAAAATTGGATTCTAGAGACCTTAAAACGTGGTCATTTACCAAAATCTCGATATGAGATTTTTAGCACGATCCCTATACCTCCCTTACCAAGGGTAGTGGGAGATAAAAAGGTAACTATACATAAACAGCACGAATATGGTGCAAAAATGCATTGGTGAGAAATACTACCGTAACAGCATCTTCTGAAGATTGGCTTAAGCGATTATGAAGTATGTTTGTAAGTAAGGACGATTTTCTTTTGCTATAAGTTTTCCATTTGTGGTGTTCTGTATTGTTATCCTAATGTTACGGATTAAAATATCAAAGAAATAACATTATATATTTTATGAAGTACAGCTTTATGTATAGTTTATTATATTATTCTCTCGAGTTTCAAAAGTTAAACCTCATAAAAACAATATTATTTTAGTCATAAAGTGAATTCTCGTAACTCTTATCTTTGGGGATATTAAGCGAAACCAATATAATTTCTGCGTATTGTACATAAACTGAAGAATGTCTATAAAGCATATTTCCCCAGATTAAATCATACATACTCTCACGAACTGGAATTTCTGGAAGAAATAAAATAACTTTCCATTTTCGTGTACAATTTATTGCCCCATTGCCGGGCTTAAGTCGATTGGATAGTAAGTATAATACTCGTAAGTCCCGCGTTGGTGGTATAGTATTTAGGTCACGAATTCCAGGCGTAAGACAACGCCTCGAGTCATAAAAACGTATTAACTACGGGGATAGGAATCTGGCGCAGTGCAGTTTGTTTTATTTGCTTCAGTGCTAATTATGTGCCCTAATTGCTTTCCGGGCAATGACTTCCGGCATCGCAAATCGCGGGAAACTTATACAGATACATTACCAAAAAAACAGGGAGAGGAATTACTACGATACTTTTAACACAGATTTTTAAATCTACTAGGATATTACACCTTTCCCAAAGGAATTACGAAAAGCGCTACAATTTAGAATGGTCAATTTTAATTTAAAAATGGTCAATGGGTTCGGTACTCGTTTTATGATTATTTTTTTTCCGACAGATCAAATAAAATGAATTAGCATGTGTCTTAGACTTTCCAAGTGTGTATGATTATTAAGTGTCTAGTCGCAATTTGAGGTACCGGGTTCGATTCTGATCGACGCGATATGGAAAAAAATCTGTTGTGGCCAGGCACAATACCTCTCGCCACTTCCGTTTTTGGTTACATAAGTAAATCGCGCGAGCAGTCATGTGACATTGTTGACCTTGACAAGCAGATATAGGGGCCCGTGTCAGAAAGACAATTAGTAATTATGTACATAGATGTCAAATGTCAGAATTTTTCCTTAAAAAATTCAAGATTTTCTAAATTCACGTAGTCAATTTGTCACCAGAAGTGTGGAATTTACTTGTCGAGGAAAATAAACCACATAGAATTGGATAATCACAAAATTTAGAATGAAACGTGCTTAATCATTAAAATCTGGATATGTGGCTTTTAGCATGAATCTAATACCTCTCTTAGCGAGAGGTAAAAATTGATACGTCAAAAATATTTTATACAGGGTGTTTATTAAACATGTATCTTCGAAACAAAGCTGCTTTTAAAAAATGATCAAAGGACAAAATCATCTTAGAATGGTCCAGGGAATAATCCCTTCAATTTTTGCCCTATGTTTAATAAACACTCTGTATAAACTAAGAGAATTCCCCAACAGAACAAATGGACGAAAAGAAAAAAATTAATTTTGAAAATGTTTCAATTTTGTCATCTGAAACTTCGTTTCCAAAGATTCCTTGTAGTAAATAGTTCAGAAAGTTTGAAATTCTTCACATTCTCAACTTGACTGGTCGATTTCGTACGATATTTAAAAAAAAATAACTACATCACTCGCGTGTTAGAATATACCTAACATTGACTAATCTGAACAATATTACTTAGGGTACCATGAGACATAACTGGAGTCACAATAACTAACACCCACTCCTCCCACTTTAAAAAGGGACAAATCTGAAAATGTTAGATAAAATCTAACAACGAAAGTGACGGCGGTTTAAATATTCACGGCCAAAATAACATTTTGCAGTAGGTAGCTAATGAAGATGAATCACACCCAAACAGCTACTTCAGTTTATCGAAACATTGTTAAACGTATACTTGAAATTATAAAAAATTATTGCTTGAAAATGCTTATTATAAATTTTCATAATAATATACGTATCATCATTATCAAAATTTGTAAATATTTGTATATCCAGAAATGAGCAATGAGTTCTGAATTTTTTTTAAAATAATTTGTATCCATTTATTAATCAGACATGTAAGCTTTTGAGAAATTCGTTTATAATTGATTTTTCTTTTCCATGATTCTCCAGCAATACGTGAATTGGATAAATCTGTAGAACCTATAAGTGTTTTGTTGGAAATCACTGGAGTAACACAAGACACAATTTTACACTTATAGGACACGTACTACGTTCTTGTACGGGTACAGGCCAGGGTAGATTTTGCGCTGGCAAAATGAAATTTTATAAGGGTGCTACAAACGAGATATTAAGGGTTGTAATTTTTATTGGATTGGAATTGTCCGGGAGACAATCTTGAAGCTTCAAAGATGATAACACTTAATAAAATTTGATTCATTTTTTTAATATAACGTCTACAGTATTACAGTTTAGTCACATAATTGGCAATATATAATAACATTAACGATTTTAATAATTTGCCAAAAATAATTGTATATGTAGTAAATAATTTAGTTTCAAATACACATTTTACGGATAATAGTCTTTCAACGAGAACTTATTGTATTTTCATATAACTAATCAAAGATATATAGAATAAACTTACTGTTATTTTACTCTTTATAAGTTTTCTATTGACCATAAATTTGTAGCTATATTATTTTCTACATATACAGGTGTCCCAAAGTAAATGCGAAAACTATAAGAGCTATGACTTCGGTTAAATGGAATAAGTAGTGCTCCCTTCGGGGCACGTCCTATATATATTTTTTTGTTTTTGTTTTGCCAAAAATTCTCATAGGCTACTAGATAATGGTGGATAATGAATTTAGTCGATTTATTTTCATTTTGAAATTATTTCTAAACTATCAGTAATCGAGAAAAATGTTTAAAATGAAAAACCTAGATATTTTTACCATCTACCTAGTGGTATACAAAAATAATTTTTCTACCGATAAATTTTCGAGATATAACACAAACTTACATTTTTTAAATGGAACCCATATTTGATTTTTACTTTAATAAAATACTTATTTTTCTCTTTCGATTGGTATAAAAGTTATTTTACTTTAGATTTGTTTTAACCTTCAAACCTTAGATTTTTCGATATTTTTTATCAAATTTGTTATTTTTTGGAAGAATCTATAATATTTACATGTCATATTCGTTATTTTCTTCAAATATATTATTTTATTGTGACTAAAAACATTTTGGTCAATAAAAATCATTTGTTTCAAAAATATTTTTCATATCAGACACCTGGTCAGCATACACATATATTATCTTAAAAATTATGAAGCAAGGTAGATACGGAATAAGAACCTTAAGTAAAACAAAATCCTATTTTGAAAAACTAATTAGTCTTGACAAAAAAATAAGAAAAAATCTAAGATTTCAAGGGTAAAACAAATTTAAAATACAAAAACCTTCATACCAATCGAAAGAGTAAAAAAATAAGTATTTTTCTAAAGTAAAAATCGAATATAGGTTCCATTTAAAAAAATATAAGTTTGTGTTATCTCTGAAAATTTACCAATAGAAAAATGATTTTCCTGCACAACTAGAAAAATATCTAACTTTTTTTTATTTGAAACATTTTGCTCTATTAATGATAGTTTATGAGTAATTTGAAAATGAGAAAATCTGATGTGACTAACACAACACCTCCCGCCATTTACCTATGGAGTATCGTTGCCGCGTGCCTGATGTTTGGTCGCCAATCTGGGGAATCCGATTCGATCCCGATCAGCGCCAAATAATTTGAATTTTAAATGGCATAAAATTAACCCTTGTGGTAAACGCCCGCACAATACAAATATGTCATCGCCATTACCGAAATGTGTGTACAAATCAGATTAGCACACCCAGTAATGGATAATATGCCGTAATAATATATTTATTTGTTTCTTTATTTAAATACATACCTGCATATTTATTATTACGAGAAATTATGTATTTTAAGTTTCTTTCCGTAAAACTATTGTTCTATTTACAATTTTCCTTTTAAAACGCTACTATTATTAATTTGAAATGATTATTTTTTTGACAGTGACATTTATCTGTCAGTTACATACATTTGAGCTGAACTATGTAACCACGGAGATGTGTTTAAAGCATAAGCTCCGAGATATAATTTTTATATTACTTTATAAATTTATCCATAAAATATATAGAAAAAGTATTAAAGCAAACTTGTAGAAAATGGAATAATCTTTAATTTTTATAATAACATATTGAGAAAAAAATACATTTAAGGTATTTTTTGAAGATAAACTATCTTGGGCTTCAAGTAAACTGCCATTTCCGGTTAACCGATTGCCACCAAAATTTAATGACTTCTTTCCACACTAACACACACACACACACACACACACACACACACACACACACAGACAGACATCATCGTGAAAATGTTAAAAATGGATTCTAGTGACCTTAAAATGTGGTTATTTACCAAAATCTCGATATGCGATTTTTGACACGATCCCTATACCTCCCTTACCAAGGAAAGCGGGAGGTAAAAATCGAACAAATTGTTTTCCGCCATTATATTTGGCAAAACAAAAGCACATAGAAGATTCCTCCCTAAAGGAGCACCACATGTCCCATTTAATCGAAGTTGTATCTCTTATGGTTTCTGAGATCCCAATGGTAAGTCACTTTATTTGGGACATTTTGTATATAACGTTTTTTTTTATATATTTATTGGTTGTTGTACTTGCGACCAAAATACTAATTTCTATAAATTATCACACGAAATTTAACACATACCATATAAAGTATCAAAAACCCAAAGGACAGTTCGTTTTCGACTAAATTTGACTTTATACGACTATTATACACTCCCGAATATAAGACTTAACATATACATTTTTGTAATTTTCTGCTTTCCTAATTATTTTAGATAGCTGTCCTGGAGAAAGCAGTACAGGTGTCATTTTTGCTATATATCAAAATTGGACATAATTTTCAAGTTTGTTCCTATTTTAATATGATAAAAATAATTAATCAAGAACAAATTTTATTTGTTCTTTGTGTGTAAACTATAGAGTGCATTATCTGTCGTGTATCTTAAAGTTTGCTGGCAATAGCAATTTACTGGGGGTATTTTACAATCCCTGATAAATTTGAAATGCGGTGCGAGTTTCGCGGTATGCAAAATACAACGCGATCGTGTTTGCCGTACCAATAAACGTTGGAGATGCTCAGCAAACTTTCAATATTAAAACTTGCACATTTGCACCCGCTCTAATTAAACTCTGCATATTAATTACAGGATAGGTGAACACGAGCAAAAGCCAGCAACTTGCTTACCTGAATAGATATCTAACTTATAAGGACTCCAGGGATATTGTTTCCATGATCAGATCGCCTCTTGCAATCACGAATATTTTAGTGTGGAGAAAACGATTTGAATACAGCACTATTTTGGTTGTATACGTTTCTTAGACTCTATCCGAAGTTACACTTTTATGTCCTCAATATCTAAATCCTAAATTTATATAAATTAATTATTATTTGGGTTATTAGGAATTAGATTTTAGAGTTTCGTAGAAGCGCACTACGCCTTGAAGTTGGTACATACTGCTTAATCAAATTTCGTGCATTGTTATGTTAAATTGTGACATCGAACATAGTGTATGAGTTGAGTTTTGGTTATTTTAAAAAATACGCCTGGAAAATTAGTTCTAGAGGTTTATGTTGTACTATAGTATACGCACATTATCCCATAATAATTGAAATCTACTATCGAAAAATGTCTGAAAACGAAAAGACCTACTAACAATGCTAATTAAAGGGGCGTATTGTTTGCTTCGCTTCCGTATGTCCAAAATGTCACGGCCAAGACTGGTAGTATTCTTCGTAAGAAGAACATTAAGATTTCGTTTTCTCCATATGTTAAAATTCGACATATATTGATACAAGTAAAAGACGTCTTCAGTCATCAGGGATTTACCAGATTCCATGTGTCTGCTGGAAAGTTTACATTGGCCAGACTGGTAGAACTATTTCAACAAGATTGAATGTACACCAGAGTTCGACCAGATTGAACCAGCCAGAAAAATCTTCACTTGCAGAGCATGCCCTAGAACAGGGATGGCGAACCTTTACGTATCAACGTGCCATTTTTCTAAAGAAATGTTTAATGAGGTCATAGACGTGCCATCAAATAATTTTGACTTTGTGATTATTGGGAAAATAATAATAATAAATACTATCAACTCAAAACTCTTTATTTACTACAAAAAAATAGGAACATTTTACAATGTTTCAATTATACGCGTAATTTAAATTAAAGTAAAATTATTGTGACACCTGTTGTTGCAGATTAGATGACAAATAACATATGTTGGGGTTGTAAGATGTTACTTTTAGCAGAATACATGCTGAACTGGAGTCATCTGTCAAACGGTTTCTAACCGCGTCTTTAATGTTATTCATCTCTGAAAATAATGACTCGCAGGCATAGGTTGATGGAATTATTGTTAAAATAGCATGAGCCAGCTTCTTCATACAATTAAATGTGTCTGGTAACGCATTCCATGTTTCCAAAATTCGTCATATAATACCTACTTCATACTTTTTTTCGTAGTGCATCATAATGAATTTTGTGATCAGTGGCGTGCCCAAAATATTGTGTCGCGTGCCATTAATGGCACGCGTGCCATTGGTTCGCCATCTCTGCCCTAGAAGAATTCCACCATATAAAATTAGAAGAAACAAAAATACTAGCGAGACCAACACACAACACACCTCAACAACAGGTTAATTATAGAAGCCATTGAGATTTTCAAAACCAAGAATCAAGAACAATAATCTCTATCATTGTGACGGTTTAGATCTTAATCTGGCATGGCTTCCTATATTAAATATGTTGTAATTTGTCTCCATGGTTACCTGTTGCTAATGTTTTTGTTATTATATACATATATCATCACGGCATATTACCCATTGCTGGGTTTGCCAATCTGCTTTAGACACAGATATCGGTAATGATGAAATATTTGTACCAGGCGTCACCTCATGCATGTGTATTTTAAAAATATCGTTCCAACCGAGTGTTGTACAGTCCATTGGACTGATAGTATCTTTCTTCCTACAGACTTCGAACGCTTACACGAATGTATCCGCGGTCTGTCAGATCCATCTACTGGCCTGTGCTATGTACCATTTGTCAGCACATGCGCAACGCAATTTTCGCGGGGTGCGAGAAAATTATTGAAGCATAATCTGTGATTGTTTATCTGTTTTCATAAGTGAATATAATGAATGATTTGGAAGTAGAATCTGATCCAGAATCATTGTTATGTGATTCATCGGATAAAGATATGGATTTGATATTTGACAATCTCGAATAAAAAACAGTAATTATTTGGGTATGTAATATGATAAATAATTAATATTTGTTTTTAGATAATTTATTGACTGATATTTGTTCTGCAGAGGAGACAGTATTTAATTATGTTATAAGTCCGTTCCAACCATACAAAGTTTCTTACATATGTGTGAATGAGTACATGAACAAGACATACGCACAAAATGGTTCATGAATTCGTACATGAACTGTTAATGGAACTTTGAAGGTAAAATTGAGTAATGAATAAGTGTTGCGTAATTATTTTTTTACTGTTCGTTCTTCATGATAGCATACTATGAGTAGAAGGGGGTAATGAGCGAATTTTTCCTAATACGAGTATTTTGAGAGAAGAAGGCAGGAACTTACAACAAATAGCAAGAAGTATTGTTATTTTATTGAACGATATCAGAACTATTATCAGATGTACCGGGTATCTATATTTTAGAACGGTACTGTATATCGTATAATTTATAGATATTTTCATATTATTACGAAAGCAAAATACACTTTTCATACTGTTTGCACAATTTCCAAACAGTGTATTCTTATTTGCATATGAGAATATTCCTGAAACTATTCCTACAAATGTAACATATCATCTTCCACATACGTATGCTCAAAAATCTCATCGTATCTTTCTCATTACATGTTTGGCATTGAAAGCTGCTCTCCACTTTTGGTAATTACCACAAATTGCTCTGTACGTTCATCTATGTATTTCAATACACATGCTCGTACATGTCTGGATCTTAGCGAAGCTCATATGCAGGCCCATGAAGCGTAGCTTGGCGAGCTTTGAGGCATGTATATGCTCACCGGAGCTCGGGAGCGCATTCCGGACCCCCAACCCGGATCTAGCCTCCAGTGACCGGAAATTATGCGATGCTCTGTTGTTAAAATGAGACGGTGGCGGTTGTCATTAACAGAGGAATGAACTATGAACATGTAAATTATTTCAAGGAGATTTTTTAGTAAGTAATTTTTACATTATTCATCAACTACCATTTTGATGTGACAATTGTTGGTCTATTCATATCATTGTTATATCACTCACACATCTACTTACTTTATTTCAAATTTGTACTACTTGCGAGCTGTGGCGGCTCGTGACATTTGTTGGAGAGAAGGCTTACCTCAGAGAAAGAGGGGAGGAAGTATTGAAATTGTTTAAAAATACTCTTAAAAATTAAAATTAACCTACTGTATGTTACATATACACTGGCCTGTACTGTAATACCTATAAATCTATAACTAATGATAGGTATATGTGAACCCGTATCTCTCGTATAAGTGGAAAATGTCCGGGACACTAATACCTGCATCCTTGTCTAGCGTTTGTGTGCCTTTAGCGGTATATAGTTTAATAGGTATTATAATGACTAAACAATGGTCCCTGCTCGGGCACCATTTTGAAAGGTCAAATGGAGGGCTCTGGTAGCTTAGTGAAGACAGAGTTCGGTTTTTGACAATGAAATCAAATAACTTTTAATATTTTATTAAAATATATTAAAAACCAGAATATTAACAAAAAAATCTGATGTGGCCAGCACATAACCTCTCGCCGTATATTTTACCTGGCTGTATGCATAAAGCAAAGGATATTTTTATAAATACAAATAATATATTCATATAAATCTATGACGTATAAACTTCTTTATTATTCAATAATAGCATGTCTCAACATGAAGATATTTTACCATAAATTATGTTACAATAAATTACAAAGTAGAGTTTACCATATATAAATATTAGGCTGGTAACAGCAATTTTCAATTCGAACAACGTTGTTTACTTTCTCTTCATATTCTTCTAGTAAAAACATTAATTTTGGGCGGTCTAAAATGTATATATGGATTGTGCATCTATTCTTACATATCTTCTTTTACATTTTATTTTTTCATACATGTTATATCTAAATAACACTAATTCCCTTTAATAAAGTGACGGATAGATTGCACTCCGATTATTCTTATATCGATGTGTAATTTTGTCAATATTTACAACTTACTTGAGAAGAATTTGATAGCTTTTTCGCAATTCAAAGTTACTCTAGTCTACAGTACTGGTGTACATTGTCCCATAATGTTTGAAACAAATTTAAGTCCTTCAACCTAGACTTGTCATCTCCATAATAGTCACAGATCAAGAATTAAGGGATTCTCCAAATACATTTTTCTTTCATTACTCATTATTTCTGACACTGACATTTATCTGTCAGTTACAAATAATTTAAATTTGCAACTATTTTTCATGGCATCCTTTCGGTTGTAAAATTAATTACAACATTATTTTATATATTACTCGTATATTCCTTTTATCTCTAAATCTATAAAATATGTATAAAAATATTTAAATGTATCAGAAAGAGAATTTATTTTTCTTTAATATTATCAAGAAAAATTTTCAAAAAATAATATTTAGAAGATTTTTTTTCAAGAATCTTCTACTTCCGGTTGTCCAATTGTTACCAAAACCTTTTCAGATCTTCCCATGAATGTCCGATTGGGAAATACGTTGTTAAACAAATTTTAAGTCTTATAGTTTTTGAGTAACCGTCCTTCCAACATCCCACACACACACACACATTCACACACACACACACACACACACACACACACACAGACATCATCGTAAAAATGTTAAAATCGGATTGTAGGGACCTTAAAACGTGCTTATTCAATAAAATCTGGATATGCGATTTTTAGCATGAATCCAATACCTCTCTTAGCGAGAGGTAAAAATGAAAATAGTAATCGCTAGCATATAATCATATAACTGAATCAGCGATACTGGCAGGATTATTTCATTACAGCAGACGGTCAACAATGAAAGGCCAACAATGCGGGGGGGGGGCAGGTAAGAACGGGTAACAATGGCACACGCCAGAGTTACGGGACCACGGTACGGAGGTCAACAATGGCACACACCAAAGTTGACAACGGAAGGTTAACAATGGCACACACCAAAGTTAAGGGAAACGGAACGGAAACAGTAACGGAAACAGTAACAGTGTTGTCTTTCGACAACACCTATCAACAATCGTGATTTCGGAACGGAAACGGGACCATGTTGACACACACTTATCGACAATCGCGATTACGGCAAACAGTGGCGAATTCCACTATACGGAAACAACCGGCTACGGACACCGGTACGGTACACCTTCTGCAGTCTCTCACGAGCTGCCGGCACACACCAGCGGCGCTGAATCAGAGACAGCCAAGGTCATAACCAACTTGCTCGCCTGGCACTTACCAAGTTCGCAGTAGATGGCACACAACGTCTAGGCTCGATGAGGAGTTAATGCTCTCTTGAGAGAGCACACACTCTCTCTCCTAAAACTGTAGTATGGACCCGTATTTATACTCCGAAAAACTGTTGGAAACACATAAAAAGGTTTAAACTTGATTCTAGTTATCCTGCAAATACTCGCTATTTCAAATAAAAAATATCAAAATATAAAATCATGTGGGATTGAACCTACGATCCCTAGCGATCCAGTCAAGATTGGTAACTAATCAACCACGTTGTACCTGCATGTAAACAACAAATTTATAAACACTAGTAACTTTAAACAAAAGTACAATACATTTTTCAACAAACGACATGCAATATAATCAATTACTTTGTATGCGTAATCTTCAAAATAAAAATCTGATGTGGCCAACACAAAACCTCCCTCCATTTAATTTTTATTAATTTAAATACATATACCTATGGGGTCTCATGGCCGCGTGCCTGAGTGTCTGGTGGAGAATCTGGGGAACCGGATTCAATTCTACTATCAAATATTTCAAATTTTAAATGGCACATAACTAACCTCTGTGATGCACTCTCCACGCCAAAAATAAGTACCCGTGAGGTGACGCATGGTAAACGCCCGCACGATACAAATATGTCATCATCATTACCGAAATCTGTGTACAATCTGTGTATTAGTACATGCAGCAATGCGTAATATGCTGTGATAATATATTTATTTTCTTACATTATTAAAAAATCTTTCAGAACTCATATTTCAATTAAAATGATACAACCTTTTTTAGTTTTATTTCTGTCGGTATTTAAATAAATAAACAGAAATAAAACTAAAAAAGGTTGTATCATTTTAATTTATTTTCTTATTTAAATACATACCTGCATATTTACTAATACTAGAAATTATGTATGTTAAGTTACTTTCCATGTAACTATTGTTCTATTCACAATTTTCGTTTTAAAACATTATTATGTATATTGAGTTCCTTTCCATGTAACTATTGTTCTATTTACAATTTTCTTTTGAAAATGTTAGTGTTATTAATTTGAAATGATTATTTTTTTAAGAGTGACATTTATCTGTCAGTTACATAGATTTGAGCTGAACTGTAACCAGGGAGTTGTGTTTATAGCATAAGCTCCGAGATATAATTTTTATATTATTTTATAGATTAATCCATAAAATATATAGAAAAAGTATTAATGCAAACCTGTAGAAAATGGAATAATCTTTAATTTTATAATAACACATTACAAAAAATAACATTTAAAGGTATTTTTGGAAGAAAAACTATTTAGCTTCAATTAAACTGCCATTTAGAATAAGGTAGAAATACAAGATTTCAAAATTTTCTGAACGATAGTTTTTGAGTTAGAGAGTAAAGAGGATGCGGGAGGTAAAAATGCAAAAATAACATTTTCACTTGTGGGATTAACCTCGATTTGAATGTTGTTTATGAAATTATTTTACTGGATATATAGGATCTTTTGCAAGAAAATTTATGTATGGAATTTGTGCATAATATACAGGATTGAAAAAAGGTAATATGCTGGCCATATCAGATTTTTTAATTATTTTATTAATTGCTTATTATCCATGCATATTTCCAATTAATTCCATTGTCTGAGAATAAAACAATTAGGACTTTCTGGATCTAAAGATTGCTTCCAATTTAGATGAAATTATAAAATACGTAAATAAATGCATAATACTATATACTTGTCCATGTAGTATGGAGTTAATAATCTTTATATTATGTCGTATGTCGTTAGCAAATACGGCAAAGGCACCTGTTAATTTATATTTATATCATCTCGTAAATTTTTCTTGTAATTAATTAAATTATAAACATGTCTCTCCTATATGTTAGTTATGATATATTTCCCCATTTTTCGGTCTACCTTCAAACGAAACCTAATCGCATTGGCTGTGTGCGTCTGTCAGCCTGTGTATAGCTGTTGAAGGCTGGAGGTGAATCTGCTGTAATTAAGAGCAATTAAGAGACGGTAATCATGTGTGTACGTTCGTACTGAATACGCAGCTCTGTTTTGTACTCTGGATTTGTTCTGCTGACAGACATTCACGGCATACACTCTAATTACTCTAACAAGTATTTGACAAATTGACTAAAACGAGGAAGACGCAAAATTGAAATTTATAATCTCATGTGGACAGGAGGGCGACTCTAAATCATTTGGAGACAGCTTTAAGATTGTGTCTGTCAATGACGTCATACTTGTGTCAACCTATAGAATTAAACCCCAAATTCATAATAATAACCACGGTAATGTAAGGTTTATTTATTTGAGTAAAGTGTAAAAATCAAAGAAATATTGCTAATATATTTATTAAACGATAAATAATTAAGATAAATATTATAAAAATTACGATACCTACGATTAAATAAATATTAAATACTATTTAATATTAAGATTATTATTAAATATGTAACACTAGGTTTATTTATTTAAACAATAATATAAGACTATTTACTTACACGATATTTATTTCACCAACTGTTTATTTATTTCACTATGTCTGAAGTCCAGTGACCAAATCTCTCCGGTCACTGTACTCGTGAACTCTCTGCTGCGTCGCTTTTATAGCTCTCCATTACTGAAGAACATTCCAGTAATTTTTCAGTACGTTCGCAAACAATAGAACAAAAGGATTGGTCGAGCGAAAGTAATTAAGCTTATCTCCCCCATCTGTTTACGCTCGCATCAGCCGCCTGAGGCGTGGCAGTTATCGCCGTCTGAGAAACTATTATGTTCTAGAACGTTCAACCAGTGCCGTCGGTTACGGGCTGACAAGACTCAGTGGTGTCAGCTGCGCACGCTACAGTAACAAGTGTTTTGCTGATTGCAAGCAACGCGGGCATAAGTGCATTATATTATATATAATGGAAAATACTTCCCAACGGACAATTAATATTAAAGAACAAATTAATACTGTCTGAAACAAATAAAAATTATCGTTATTTTTTATCAAATCTACTGTCGTTTATCCAAAAAAATATGCATAGGTCACTAGATACAGTACAAACCTTTTAATCCGTACCTACACACGTTAATCCGAATAACGGGCAGAAGAAGGTATCCTAACTGTTGGATAAAATTTCTTTGAACGCAACAACTAGCATGTGTGCTTCTAGAAAAAAAAATCTATGAAATTTTGATTTAGTTTCGACCCCTAAAGTGGCGGATATGATAATCATTTGAGTCTGAGATTGCAACTGGTGGATGTACATTGTTTAATAAATAATAATACATAACACTTCGACGACTGGCGACCAAAGCCGGAATGAACGCACGAAAATTTATGATTTTTTTTAGATTTAATTATTTACTCGTATTTATTATTTTTATATCAACATGACGCTTACATCCTAATTACAGATTATTATTTATATAGCAATATGAAGAGGTAATGTAAATACATTTACAAGAAAAATGTTAAAACTAAGTAGATAAATTAATAATTATTGTTCTATTTCATAATTTTAGCGTTATTTGTTCCCTGAAGAACTGAAATAAATATTTCAAAACTTTATAAATTAATGTTATTTACACTTATCCGTACAAATTCTGTAATCCGAACACATCATTAGTCCGAACACCCCCTTATATTTAGCATTTCGGATTCAAAAGTCTCTGTGTATAGCTATAATGTAAATTATGCAGTTTTTATTATTTTTGCAAATAATTTACATAATGCTAGATTTCGGTATGCATTACTTTAGGGCATTCTTTTATAAAAAAAAATTATCACTGTTGGATTTTAAATTAGATATCAAAATAATAATCAAACCTCGTATAATGAAGCTTATAAAGTCACTTTATATTCATGTGGGAACCCGGGTTCGATCTCGACCGAGGCCAAAAATTACTTTTAATTTTAATGGCACTAAAATGAACCCTGTGGTGCACTCTCCACGCCAGAATTGAGTGCCCGTGAGGACGCCTCGTAAGCGCCCGCATGGTACAAATATTTCATCATTACCGATATCTGTAATGACACACCCAGCAATGGGTAATATGCCTCGATGATATATTTATTTATTATATTTATTATTAATACCACTTATAAAAATAATATCAAGAATACAAACCTATTTTAAATTTTAACTGCACAAATTTTACTGAGTAAGGGCACAAATGCAAAATTACAATATACTCTTTATATTTTATATTGTATATTTAAGGTAATGCCCTAAATTTTCTCTCTGAAACTTGACAGAAAAATCTTTGCAAGTGCATTAAAACGTCAGGCCCAGACCCAGATTGTTGGTTGCATTTACCCTCTTTACTTTTCTGTGCCCTGGTGAATGTAGGTCGCCTGTCTTTCTAACTTCTTTATACATTCAGGGAAATGCCATGTTTGTCGTTTATGAAAGAAACAAAAGCTGCCTGTCACATTTAGTAGTAGGAGGACGTGTGTGTGTACATATTATATAAAAGACAGACAAATATTTTCGAAGGGAAATGCTATATTCTAAACACATTAATCTGTAGGTCCGCGAATAACTAGATACATAGGTTACGTATTCCGTGTGCTTGAGTTGTGCGAAATCGTATTATACGAGACTAGAAATCAAACAAGTATTTTACAAATTAAATTTTACAATTTTTTCAAAGGGTCTATGTACTGGCGCCTCAGAATAAAGTCACCACCATTTGACGAAATAACATTTTGGACATGAAAACGCCGGCAGGAATTTTTGAAAGGTGGTGCATTGCAGTAAGATCCATTTATTGACATTTAATGTTATATTTTAAACTTTAAAGAGTATGTTATTCTCTATACGATGCATTTTATACTTCATATTCAATGGATATAGAATTAAAGAATTATAAATATATTAAATTTCATAAATCAGCCAGCTATGCTAACCATGGAAACTGTTAATATATTCACATAATTAAAATTGTCTATATCACAGAAAAGAAAATGAATGTGGCAGAGATGAGGATGTTGGGGAAGACAAGGAAAGACAAGTAAGGCATTAAAGGATAAGGGAAATGTCTCGAGTGATATAAGTTTCTAGATAGATACAAAAGTGATGATTACATTGGTTTGAACATGTCATGAGGAGAGATGAAAAATATATTTGAAGAAGAATAAATAGCTTAGTAGTAGAACGTAAAAGAAACAGAAGAAGATTAGATAAGATGGAAGGACTGTATTGTGGAAGACTTGTGAGAAAAGCAACTGAATGAGTACAACACGCAAAACAGAAATGAGTATAAAAAGAAAACAGCTACCTTTAACGAATAGGAAAAGCTAAAGAAGAAGATGTCACTGTCAAGTGCAATGTGCATAGTTTGTTTACGATATAACTTTACTGGAAATATAGGATCTTCTGCAAGAAAATTTATGTATAGGACGCGAGCAGTCACGTGACTTTGCTGACCTTGACAAGCAGATATGGGGGCCCGTTTCAAAATGACAGCTATTGATTATGTCCATAACTGACAAATGTCACAATTTTTCTTTTAAAATTTCAGGATTTTCTTATTTTATGTGGTTTATTTGTTATCAGGAGTATGGAATTCAGTTGCCGAGAAAAGGAATTATACAATACCAAATTTAATATTATGTTTAAATGTTTAAAATATCATTTCCATTTTTTCATATTCCACAAATTGTGATCATAATTTATATTTTCGTATTCCAACAACAACCATATGAGTACTACGGCTTTTGTTTCTTAATGTTATAGTTATAAGCTACAGAATAGATACATTGAATTATAAACTATTTGCATCGCGTCAGTTATACCTACGTATTCTTATGCAAATATCTTCCAAAAGGAACCATTGAAATTTTTTGTTTAAATAAACTTGTCTACTTGTTTTTAGATTATTTATTTAAATTTGATTGTTTAATATTAGAACACGCCCTGTAGAAATATTAATTCGATATTAATGTTGACATAAATCTCTAATTTAGGTACTAAGATTTCTCACGCACGTATCTAATGTACGTATTTTTGTCAGAAATATTCTGAACTAATTTTATTTCTTTCTTTGTTTCAGGTATGACCAATTTTCTAATTCTAATTCCCTCCATCGAAATGTAAGTATTATTAATATCCCTGATATAGTCATATATTATACAACAAGACGATTGAAAATTCTCGATTATACGAAACGTGTTTCCTGGAAACACCACGAGACCGAAGGTATTTCCAATGGGCAACTCGTTGAGTATTTCGAGAATTTTCTATTGTCGATTTGTATACAGGTAGACTATATCATGAATAAAAAATAAATTAAAAAGTAAATAGTAAATTTAACGTAGAGATATGGTCTATTTTATTTTGACAGAAATGTCAAACTGTATGCTACATAACCTATCTTTTTAAATATAGTTGTAGTAGTATAATGTAATATTACATTGAAATGCTCGTATTTTAAAATAAATGCTTGTATTTCAAATAAACTACCAACAGTGCAGTTTCTAGATTTGTGATCCAAATAATTATTTGTTTACTTGTCAAATTTTTATTTTAATAATGCCTTGCTATCAAATAATAGATGCGTTCAATTATTTGTTTCGCTGTACTTGGAGCTATCAGTGTGATTTTAAATGTCTAATTAAAACATACAACGCACGATTTTTCTCCTCAAAGTGTTTAACTACAGATTCACTTATATACTCGATACTGTCCATAAATATAACTAAAAATGGCATTGCACTTCTGAGTACATAGAAAAAAATAACCAAATGCGCCTATAAATGAATATACGATGGTAGGTATATTCGAATATACGAAGGTTCAGCATGGTTACTTAATAATAACCGCTGTAACGTGGTAACTAAGGAAAATCACGCATTCTTATTTTTATAACTTAATGAAATCACCGAAATAAACTTATCAGTTTTAAAGCGTTTTAAGCATCCATTTTCTATCTCATAGACTTTAACTGCTCTGGATAATTTTATTTGCCGATTCTGGAATGCGTCCAAGTAATTCCTTACCTTACACAACAGAGTCGGATTAAAACATTTTGCTAATGACCAGTTAGAGAAACTAGGTGAAGTTTTACACTTAATCCCGCAGAGAATACTTGCCAAATTTAGTTGGAAAAGCAGATAAATAGGACACAACAATAAGTGCAAATTAGTAAGGTAGAAAGATTGTTCTTGCAAAATACAAACGCGTTTATATAATTTGGCAACACATATTCCAGAAAAAATGGCAATTAAAGCATTAAATCCACAGGAATATAAGTGTTATTTTTATATATTAAAATTATTCAACAAAAAGTGTACCGAAACAATACATTGCATACATTCAACAAAATAATGTTAACTGTTATTTACTTCCTCTGAAATTTTCTTGGGATCCTAAGTAATTTTGACGTATATTAAGGTCGGGCGTTAGTAATCCGTGAATGTTGATTTACATTTTTTTTATGTTTTTCGACGATTACAAATACAAGAGACGTTTCAACTGTCAATAACAGTCATCATCAATTCTATAAAATATATCTAAGTTATAAAATTGTTAAACAATGTTTTTCCATAACTAATTTACCAATAATTGGTTTGATATACTTTAATAATCTAAGTTACATTTTAATATTTAACATGAACATTTTATTTTTAAAGATGTAATATAATATACATTTTGTTACTACCCTCAAACAATTAACAGTCGCCTATATGAAACCCCTTTGTGTACCCAGAGAACCTGTAATCTGGGGGGGGGGGGACTAATCCCAGTGTTTTAGTAGATACAGTGCACATTTTGCAAATAAATAATATAATTCAATAATTGATTTAATATATTTTTTCAAGTAATTATTTCACAAACATGTACAAGTTTCTTACGTAGATGTCATGTGTGTTGCCCACCCGCGCAAGCCCTTGTTACAACCACCAGCCGGTGCTAGATAGCTTAGTGATTGCCAAGTTAATTGTATCCCAACTTGGAAAGGTAACGGGAGTAGATACCGATCAAGATCAATCGAGAAAAATTCGACCTGCCCCGGATTCGAACCTACGACCTCTGAGTCCAGAGGCTAGCACTCTACCACTGTGCTATCCCGCCGTCCACACGTACAAATAGAAAAAAAACTATAAATTAAAAAAATAGCATCTAAATATTCCTCACATATTTGGGCACAAAGTAAAAAGTCACCACTTCAATATAATCATGATTACAAAAGTAAAATTCAAAAATTCGAACTGGGATCAGCAGTTGACCTCCCCGTTCCAAATGCGACTGTTAAGTTTTTTCGATATTTCAAGTTCACACTCTGAAACCCGCACATACGCTGCCAAAACTACTATATAGTGTATTCTAGGCAAAATGTATAAAGTGTTTTACTGTAATTTCTTTGGTATCATTTGTGCTAAATAAAATTGGATAAAGATATTAAAGATAAAATATTTTTTGTCTTCTGCAAAATTGATTATTTTGGAGTTGCGAGGTTTTCTCATAAAGGTAACAGGTACCGATATGAAAAAATCATATTTACTACTTTTTACCTTCCGTCACCTCTAAGGTAAAGAAGGTATTGTCTTTGGACAAAAAATTGGTGGTAAGTTTTCAAGAATAAGCACGTTTTAGGGTAGGTACCCTACAATACAATTTTTACGATAATGTCTGTGTGTGTGTGTGTGTGTGTGTGTGTGTGTGTGTGTGTGTGTGTGTGTGCATGTGTGTATGCGTGTCTGTGTGACTATAATTTCGGCCGCGATAAATGCAATACTAGAATTGTAAAAAATACAATTTTTACGCATTCCTCTTCCTTACATCCATATGCAGAAGTACCATCATTTGAAGATTTTAAGAGTTTTTCTTGAAAAAACACTGTTAAATATTATTTTTTGCAACTTAATGTTATTATAAATATTATATCTATACGAATTGATTGTATTTTATATTTCATATTCAATGGATATAGAGTTAAAGAATTATTAAGAAAATTTTAACTGACAGATGTCAGTGTTAATGAAAAGAAAATGAATGTGGCAGAGATGAGGATGCTGGGGAAGACACGAAAAGATAGGAAAAGGAATGAAAGAATGAGAGAAATGGCTCGAGTGATAGAAGTTTCTAGAAAGATACAAAATAGACGATTACATTGGTTTGAACATGAGGAAAGATGAAGAATATATTGGAAGAAGAATGAATAGATTAGTAATAGACGGTAGAAGAAACTGAGGAAGACCAAATATAAGATGGAAGGGCTGTATTGCGGAAGACTTGAGAGAAAAAGAACTGAATGTGGACGACACGCAAAACAGAAATGAATGGAAGAAGATAATAAAAAACCAGTGAACCCTAACAAATGAGAAAATTTAAAAAAGAAGAATATGTCAGTGTCAAGTGTAATATGCATATTTTGTTTATGAAATAATTTTACTGGAAATATAGGATCTTTTGCAAGAAAAAATATGTATGGAATTTGTACATAATGCACAGGATAGACGGAAGGTTATGGGCTGGTCACATCAGATTATTTTTACTTGGATCTGAAAAATTGTGGATTGTTTTTCAAGTTAAACAGTTCTCTAACGTAAGTAATGACTATTTGATTTGGCTAAGTTTTTTATTTGTGATGTTCTATTCTCATATTACGAATTAAAAAGTAAAAAATAATAATCATGAACTATTCTATAATTTGTATATTTACATATAATTTCTATTAATACTGTAGCAATCCCTCGATTTTTACATAAAAACAAATAATAGTCCTCATGAAATAGTTCCTTTCAGTTGCTCCAATTTTTTTAAACATTTCGTTGTTTTCAATTTAATTTCATGCATAAAGAACGTTTATTAATTTTCCAACTGTAATGTAGACTGCACCAGTTTAATATCTCCAATTAAACAGTTCTTTAATCTTCTATAACACCTCATCAAATCCGTTATTAATCTTGCTGAATGCTCTTGCAATTTTCTATACTGAGAATGCCCTCTTCAGTGTCATCAGAGTGCAGACGATGATGAAATAATACAATAAATTAACTTGTCACCCTATGAGCTGCACTCAAGAGATATGTACAGCGGACCAAATAAATACTGGATAAAAATAATAGGAGGAACATTGAAGAGTTAGCTGAATAGCTGGATGGACAATAGAACTGAAGAACTAATAACGACCTGTCAGATTTAAAATGAAGAGTACGTTTAATTTTATTGCAGTTTTCGGGGTTTTATTTTCAGTATGACAGATTCAGCAAGTTTTAAAAACCAATATAAAACATAAAGGATGAGGAATTTTGTGTGAAACATCAAGCTGATACGAGGGTCACGCTAGAATTATTGTGAATATATTAAGATTCAACATAATTCATATTTTTACCTTGTCAAAAAAATCGGTGGCGAGTTTTCATTGAATAAGCACGTTTTAGGGTCTTTACAATACGATTTTACTATTTTTACTATGATGTCTGTATGTGTGTGAGTGTGTGTGTGCGTGTGTGTGTATGTATGTGACCGCGGTTTCGGCCACGATATTTCTAATACTAGAATACCAAAAATTACAATTCTTGCGTATTCCTCTTCCTTACAACTATATGCAGACTTGATTAGATTTAGGTTATAATTGGTCAACAGGAAATATCCTCATTTGAAGATTTTAACGGTTTTCCTTGAAAAACTCAGTTAAATTTTATTATAACTTAAAGAATATATTATTCTCTATACGGTTTGATTGCATTTTATATTTCATATTCAACAGATATAGAGTTAAAGACTTACAAAGATAATAAATTTCTTAAATCAGCCAGCTGTGCTAACTTAACCATGGAAACTGCTAATACAAAATTGACGGATGTCAGTATTAATAAAAAGTAATTGAATGAAAGAATAAGGGAAATAACTCTAGTGTTGGGCGTTTTTAGAAAGATATAAGAGAGACGATTACATTGGTTTGAACATATCATGAGGAGAGATGAGTATATTGGAAGAATGAATAGTTTTTAACAGAAGGTGGAAGAAACGTAGGAAGACCAATTATATGATGAAAGAACAGAAAAGGAACTGAATGAGGACGACACGCAAAACAAAAATTAGTGGAAGAAGAAAATAAAAAATAGCGACCCCCTAACCAATGGGAAAAACTAAAGAAGAAGAAGATGTTAGTGTCAAGTGCAATTCGCATATTTTGTTTATGAAATAATTTAACTGGCAATATAGGATATTTTGCAAGGAAATTTATGTGCAGTGACATGACTTTGCTGACTTTGGCAAGCAGATGTGTGGATCCGTGTCAAAATGACAGCTATTAATTACGTCCATAACTGACAAATGTTATAATTTTTCATTCAAAATTTCAAGATTTTCTTATTTCATGTGGTTTATTTATTATCAGGGGTGTGGAATTCAGTTGCCGAGAAAAGGAATCATAAAATACCAAAAAATTAAATTTTGAATGAAAAATTTTGTTATGAGGATGACCCGCAAAACAGAAATGAATGGAAGAAGAAAATAAAAAATAGCGACCCCTAACGAATGGGAAAAGCTAAAGAAGAAGAAGATATCAGTGTCAAATGCCATTTGCATGATATAATATTACTGGAAATTTAGAATATTTTCGAAAAAAAATTATGTATGGAATTTGTACATAATACACAGGATTGACTGAAGGTATTGTGCTGGCCACATCATATTTTTTTGTATTTTATTTTAAATTAGATCATAGTAGTTCTCTTAAACAATATTGCACTTCGCCATTATTTTCTTCCACTTCTTAATAGCTCCCAACCAATCTTTTTTTGGAATACTTTTTAATTAATCTAATTTTTGAGCTAATTAAAAACTGCCAAATCTGACAAAATAATTTCTAGTCATTTTAAAACTGCTAAAGCTGTAAAACTAATTACTGGAGACCTTGATCGCTATTAAATAATTTCAGGTTTACTCAAAAACTATCAAAGATATCAAATTATAAATCGTGATTCGAAAATAATTAATCCATATTTTCATTCCCCAATGATACTAAATTTTAAAAGGCAGGTACTGTTTAAAAAAAAAATCCACGGCCTACTTGATTTTCTTATTCTCAATCATTCTAGCGCGGCCCTTGTATATAGCGTGTAACAGTTAAACGAGCTATTTCTATATTGGGATAAGGGTTGTTTTTTGACTGGGTAGTTGATGAAATAAAAAAAAAATGTGGGATTCAACCACATTTATTACTTCAGTCTCAACAGTTTCGACCCCATATGGGTCTTCTTCACGGGATGAAAATTGCTATAAATGTACTGTACATAATATTTATGTGTATAATATATTTAATTAATCATGGAAAAATTCTTTATAAAAATATAATTACTAAACATATTATTTAACAAGTCGCAAAACGTATAAAAAAACTGTGATAAAAATGGTGTACAACTTATATACTATATTATTAAAGATACAATAAAATACTATATAGAAGACCAAGGGGGACATCCGATTGGAGAAGAAAGTATTTTTTTAAACCAGTGGTTTTCAAGTTACAGCAATTATATCGTTTATTATCACGTGTAGCGATTTTAACTATATAACATACCTATATTACAGTACATAAACTCCTCTATATAAAAGCGGAAGTAGTTTAACATTACCACTTCTGGCTCTTGAGTAATTGATAGCAACTTTTACTTTTCAAATGAAATACCCTATATATTTTTTCAAATTTGAAAAGTACATGAAATTTATTATCCAACAGTATGAAAATAATTATATGTCATAATAATAAAAATCTGATGTGGCCAGCACATAACCTCTCGCCGTATATTTTACCTGGCTGTATGCATAAAGCAAAGAATATTTTTATAAATACAAATAATATATTCATATAAATCTATGACGTATAAACTTCTTTATTATTCAATAATAGCATGTCTCAACATGAAGATATTTTACCATAAATTATGTTACAATAAATTACAAAGTAGAGTTTACCATATATAAATATTAGGCTGGTAACTGCAATTTTCAATTCGAACAACGTTGTTTACTTTCTCTTCATATTCTTCTAGTAAAAACATTAATTTTGGGCGGTCTAAAATGTATATATGGATTGTGCATCTATTCTTACATATCTTCTTTTACATTTTATTTTTTCATACATGTTATATCTAAATAACACTAATTCCCTTTAATAAAGTGACGGATAGATTGCACTCCGATTATTCTTATATCGATGTGTAATTTTGTCAATATTTACAACTTACTTGAGAAGAATTTGATAGCTTTTTCGCAATTCAAAGTTACTCTAGTCTATAGTACTGGTGTACATTGTCCCATAATGTTTGAAACAAATTTAAGTCCTTCAACCTAGACTTGTCATCTCCATAATAGTCACAGATCAAGAACTAAGGGATTCTCCAAGTACATTTTCCTTTCATTACTCATTATTTCTGACACTGACATTTATCTGTCAGTTACAAATAATTTAAATTATCAACTATTTTTCATGGCATTCTTTCGGCTGTCAAATTTATTACAACAGATTATTTTATATATTATACTTCTTTTATCTCTAAATCTATGGAATATATAATAAAATATTTAAATGTATCAGATAGAGAATTTCATTTTCTTTAATATTACCACGAAAAATTTTCAAAAAATAATATTTAGAAGATTTTTTTTTCAAGAATCTTCTACTTCCGGTTGTCCAATTATTACCAAAACCTTTTCAGATCTTCCCATGAATGTCCGATTGGGAATTACGTTGTTAAACAAATTTTAAGTCTTATAGTTTTTGAGTAACCGTCCTTCCAACATCCCACACACACACACACACACATCCACACACACAAACACACACACACACACACAGACATCATCGTAAAAATGTTAAAATCGGATTGTAGGGACCTTAAAACGTGCTTATTCAATAAAATCTGGATATGCGATTTTTAGCATGAATGCAATACCTCTCTTAGCGAGAGGTAAAAAATGCAATGGGTAATGCTCAAAAAGTAACATTTTTATTAACTGTAGTAGGCATTGAATTTAATTTTTTAAACAAAAAGTTACCTAACCAAATAACATTATTGACGTTAATTGACAGGTAACAATTATATGTCATTATAAACAAATACACTGGCGAATATTTAAAATATAATGTTTTTATTAAATGTAGTAGGCATTGAAATTCATTTATTTTGCATTTATTAATTTTTTTGAGCATTCTCCAATGTATTTTTTATTAATATGACATACAATTATTTTTATACTTTTGGATAGAAAATTTCTTGTACTTTTTAAATTTAAATAAATATATAGGGTGATTCATTTAAAAACAAAAAGTTGCTTTCAATTTCTCGAGAACCGGAAGTAATAATGTTGAACTACTTCCGTTTTTATATAGAGGCGTTCGCATACTGTAATATATGTTATATAGTTAAAATCGCTAAACGTAATAAATATAATATAAAATATATCATCACGGCATATTACCCATTGCTGGGTGTGCCAATCTGTTTTGTACACAGATGTCGGTAATGATGATGATATATTTGTACCGTGCTGGCGTTTACCAGGCGTCACCTCACGGGCACTCATTGCTGGTGTGTAGAGTGCACCACAAGGGTCAATTTTGTGCAATTTAAAATTCGAAATATTTGGTGTCGGTCGGGATCGAACCCGGTTCCCCAGATTCACGATCCAGACACTCAAGCACACGGCCACGAGACGTAATAATAAGCGAGATAATTGCTGGTTTATTTATATCCTTACATAACAAAAATGTTGAGACAAATTCAATTGTGATTTAAATACATATGAAAAACAGTTGAGTTTAAATAAAAATTAAACAAATATTTGTTAATAACATTATAAATAGTATTCTATTTAATTTCTGTCGCAAATAATTCAAATTGACAAATAGTATCTTTATTTTTCATACATACCTTACTGCAAAATGACTATAAATCAAATTTATTTAAATTTCAATTGAATTTTGTTATGTAAGGAAATAAAATAATCACAAAGTTGAATTCAGAAAAATTGGGCCTAAAAATATATATTGTAACTTGAGAACCACTGGTTCTCTAATCGGATGTCCTCCTTTATCTTCTATAAGATTGCATCTTTAATAATATAGACATTATTTGAGCGAGTTCGTTTAGCTTTTACACCCTGCATATGATGTTACCGTTACAAGATACAAGATGGATAAACATATAGAAAATTACTTTTCAAAGTTATTGATTTTAAAATACTATGACATTTGTCCGTTTCTTATCACTTTTTGATTTATATTATATAAGCTATGCACTTTCTATAGAGGTTTGAATACACGAAAATAATCAGCGTTATACTTGAAGTTCCTGAAAAAAGAGGGCGATAAACCAAAAATTATCCATGAACGGGTTGGTGTATATAGCATGGGGATGCTATACTATCATACTAGCAACTTACTTAACCAAACATAATACCCAACTATCAGATCATACGCAATAACCGATTTAATTGATTAACTGCTCAATCGATTTTCTATTTCTTGTACATCGTAATAACCGATTACTAGGATAATTGTTTACCCGATTAATTTGGACAACACTAGTTGTAACCACTCTCAAAGTTAGGAGATAACAACCGTCATACCAGCTTAGATTACTTCTTCCTTCTGCGCAATATAGGTACTGCTGCTCTTCATTATTATTTATTTATTTATTTATTATTTTTGTGTCAAACCATATACACAGCGGAATACCACATCCAGATCGCAATGAGTTGAAGGAGTCAGCTGAGCTCTTATTGTTTTTGTTATAATTTTCTTATGCTGGATATGCGTGATTTTTATGTATATATTTTGTACTTAGTATTTCATTTTTCAAATAATTTTAAAATGGGTACAACATATTTAAGTACCTATAAGACACAAACATTCAAATATTAATTATTTTTAAAAAAATACCGGGTGTTGCAACCTGCCGGTCACTGACCAATGCTGGGTTTCGTGGCAGTTGGTAAAAAGACAACACAATTCCTTCAAAATCTTATATAATTCAAATAATAACAACACTTACATTAAATTTGTTTACAATTAAATATAACATTTATAGTTCAGTGTATCAGCAAGGTAGGGAAATCAAAATGGCCACTGGTTGAACACTTCTTCCAGATGTTCCTTCTTCGGTTAATGATGAAGGTTGGGTTCCTTCCCTGGAATTTGGTACCTTCTAGCATTAATCCTAGTGGACTTATCAGAGTACTGGTATATTGGCTAGGTTGGTTTTTGGTTTTGTTCCAAACGAAACGTCTGGAACGCCCTTGGGCCTTTTTACGTTGTTTTCTTACTAACCATCAACCTCTACTCTGGCCAACCGGATGAGGCTTTTCCCATTCCATTAACAATTGCGGCCCGCCGTTTCCGCCATCTCTCTTCAGTTCACTACCTTGCCGACACACTGACATACATTTTTCATTCTACTAATAATCACTGGAGGGACCTGTCACAGTGTTGATTGCGACACCGGAAAATATGACTATCGAAAATAATATTTTCGTAATTTCCTGCTTCCCTAATTATATCAGGTCAAGGTAAAGCTTAAAATTCTGTATCTCAATCAATAAGCAAACGTATTTTTGCATGCTCTATAACGACAGAAATTAGGTATGAAAAATTCACAAAGGTTAGCGATTTATCTGTCAAAGTAGGTTAATTTATTTTATTATTATTTTAATATCTGGGAACTGAAACAGATATTACGAGCCCAAACTGATAATATTTAGGCTTGTCTACATTTACAACAAACAATTTGTAAAACCTACGCAAATGGTAAGAAATTTATACAAATTTCTTTCGCCAAGTTTAAAATATAGATTTTTAACTTACAAAAACTGAATATTATTCAAGTATTCCGCAATTTAATATTGGGTTACCGTTACTAGTAATACCACCTTTAATTTTATTAGGCATTTTATCCCTAAGCCCTGCAATTTTTTATGTGTATTATCCCATTATGTTTTGCAACATAGGTTTTACTGTACGCATTGGATTTTTACCGAAGTTTTTAATTGTACCAAAAGTAAAGGGTCGCGGTAGAAACTAAATCTGGACTAGAAGATGATTCTGAAAATGTCGGTCGAACTATTATCACCAGTCATTTGGCTCACGGTTTTAAAAGTTTTAAATCTATATTATATATCTATAAGTAGCCGAAATGGTTTTGTAGAAATTTCCAACCGTTTGTGCAAATTTGTTGAAAGTGTAAACCGGCCGAATTATTATGAGTTTGGGCTCATGCAAATAATACCTAATAAAATATATTAACCTAACTTGACAGGAAAACGTCAAAAATTTGTTAATTTATCTGTTTCAATTCCATGGCACTCTTTGTGGAATGATTTTCATACCTAATTTTTACTGTTACAAAGCATGTAAAATTAATTTTACTTATTGATTTCTGAATTTTAAGCTCTCCAACTTTTGTTTGAAGCATTTTTACCTACAATAATTAGGGACGCTGGAAATTATGAAAATATGATTTTACATGTTAAAATTCTATGTTTCGGTGTCACGGTCAACATCATGTATGATTATGCATAGATATTAATTAAAATCAAAGTTTGTCTAATAAAGGTAAAATTTTAATGGATTTTTTATTTTAGTACCTATATCCGCAGATTAGTATTTTATCGCAAATGAAATAATCATTTTCATAAAAGCTTTCAAATAATAATAATTTTGTATTTAAATAACTTAAATAATGGTGTGTTTAGAATTATTATACGAAAATGAAGGTGCAGAGAACAATGATACTTAACATCATTGCCATTTATGGTATTTGTACTCGTATGTTGTCGATTTTGAGAGCAAACTTTTTGTACAAGATATTTAACAATCTATAAGATCTTACTACCCTAAAGAAGGTGCAAGTGCGCACCGAAACGTTGGTGTTATAAGAATAAATGCCGTTTGACAGAGATTTCGAGAAATTGTTCACACCCTAGTATTAATTATATTTCAATCTCCTAACACGTGTTCCTAACAACTGTTTGGTAAACAAATTTATTACGTAGATTTGTTAGGAAGATGACAAATTTCGGTATTTCAGTGTAAAATTGCTAGACAAATTGTTATTAGATACATTTTTAGAATCTAGTTGTAAAAACTGGAATAAATTAAAATATGACATGACACTGACATTTTTGTGACATGGAAATACAAATAAGATATGTGTGTTTATAAGTCACTTCGTAAAAAATGAGGACAAGAAAAGAACTGCAATTTTTTCCAGGCTGAAGTTCGCTTATTAACCGATATTAACCAGATCGCCCCTATCGCCTAAAATTATTTTATTACATTTTTCATCAGACCCAAACCTCATTCGTTACCCAGAATTTTCAAAAATATTTCTATCATGGTTCAATACTGTCTATCGTACGACCATACTTGTAATTTTGTAATCAGCATTGCAGAGACATTGTACATATAAATAGATTTTCTTTATAATTTTTCTTGCTGTGGATTTATGTATAACCCAAAAATATCCAAAAAGATAATTTATATAATTACACGTATATAATATGCCTGAATGACTGGTCGCGAATCTGAAGACTCGGGTTCGATCCCGACAGACGCCAATATTATTTCTTATTTTAAATGGCACAAAAGTGACCCCCGTGGTGCACTCTCTACTCAGCAATGAGTGCTCGTGAGATGATGCTCGGTAAACACCCACATGGTACGAACAAGTTATCATAATTAGACATAATTACATTTACCAAAATCTGTGTACAAAGCAGATTGACACATCCAGCAATGGGTAGTATGCCATGATGACATATTTATTTATATTTACATATTTACTTCTTATTAATTCTAAACTATATTCTAAGCTAAGTTTTAAAATCCGAAATCTTTGAAAAAATTCGTCCAAATTTAAATTATTAGGTCTGTAAATTTTCCGTATTAATATTATCAATGATTTCAAACTTTCCCTCTTCCAATATACTAGAATAAATTTTATCAATACATTTCCATTTTACTATATTTTTTATTTCAGATTTAAATTTTATTAGGTAGTTAACAAATTTATTATCTACTGCAAGTTCCTCTCAAATTTCATAGCAAATAAACAATTTATAAGGTACCTAATAACTTGTTTGGACATTGAAATACGCAAAAAAATGGTTGTTAGGTAAATAAAAAATTATTAGGAAGTTGTTAGGAGATTGAAATACCGGCCCTAAATATTTTTAATTTTTTTCATTTAATGGAAAACGCTCTCCCATTTTTTTGCTCTGTTGAAAAGATGGGGGATTTTATTCAGAATTTTCTTAAAATTGGGTCAAACATATTTCTTATTTCTCATAAATTTACACACGCTAGACAGTACCGCATCGTTGATTACAACAATATATGCCTGCAGTTGATCACTACCATGAGTTTGGAAAACTCATTTGTTTTATTCAATGAATAAATAAATTCTAGAAAATATATTTTACAAAATATACTGAATAAATACTTTATGATTAAAAAAGTTTTAAAATCAATATAAAAAAGTGTCTATTGTTATAAATATTCCCTGGTTCATTAAAAATGAAAACAATGTACTTTATGCTTTGTAAAAAGTATAAACTAGCTGAAATGAATGCATCTTGTAATCCTGTTATTACGGCGTAATAACAATAATGAAGTTTTATTAATTCTGCTCCAGTAAAGTTCCAACAACTACAGTTAAAAATAACTAACACACTTTAAAGCACCATTATTTCCATGTTTCCAACTTTCTCCAGCAAAAAGTGCAAATATTAAAATCCTTATAACTGGAGACCGTTCCTTCGACCTAATTGTATTCGTGTAGGAAATTGCTCGCTCCAAGTGCGATGGAATTTTTTGTCTTTGTTATAAAGTTGTTGAATTTGCATACAACTATAAATTTCGGCAGCGTTTCGCACATTTTCTTTCCGGAGTTAACAGTTTCTGGAAAACTAACGTCGTGGAAAGAAATTATGCAGGTTCAGCCGCGGAATTAAGAAACGGAAGCTATTTTCTTTTATTGCTAGAAACAACAAAAAGATATAAATCAACACGTCGGTTCAACAATATTTTTAATGTGGTAGCTGTGTTTGTTTATAGATCTAATAACGGTATATTTTAGTTTTGAATTGATTTCCTAGTTAGTAACATTTAATATATGACAGTTCTATTCATAAACGGATATCTGACGATTTTTTTGTCTTATAATATTATGAGATGATATTTCAAAGATGTAACAGAAACCAAGGTCGGATCAGTCATAATTAAGATTTACCGAGCGGTAAATAATAATATAAACAATAAAAATAAGCAATAAATAAAATGAATCAGAGTTTGACTCCGGTTATAATCGATGTCACCACCGATTCGTAAACTGTTCCCTAGCTAAGACTTTCCTTAATTTAAGAACTGCCTAAAATAATACTTATCCATTTTGGATTTCGCCAATGCCCAGCTAGGAATTATTTACGAAGGCACCAATATTTTATACCCTGTTTCACTTCTTAACCAATTCAGTAGATGGTACTCACATCGGCGCAAGTTTTAAACACACGAAATTAAAAAATCTGAACACAATACCTCCTGTTTAATTTAATTTTTATTCATGTAAATACTTAAAATTAAATTAAATTTAAATAATCCCTGTGGTGCACTCTCCACGCCATTAGTAAGTGGTCGTCACACGTGGTAAATGCACGCACGATACAAATATATCATCGTTACCAAAATCTGTGTACAAAGCAGATTGGCACACCCAGGAATGGGTAATATGTCGTGATGATATATTTATTTTATTTATTTGTATACTTACCTATATTCATTGCTGGCGAAGAGAGTGCACTCTAAAATATTTGGCGTCGGTCGGGTAGTAAACGCCCGCACGGTACAAATATGTCATCATTATTACCGACATCTGTGTACAAAGTAGATTGGCTCACCCAGCAATGGGCAACATGCTGTGATGATATGTTATATGTTTTTATTATTTTACCTATATTTTTATATATTTATTTATGCTGGAAACTGTATTAAGTTCCTTTCCATATAATTTTTGTTCCATTTACTATTTTCTTTTTAAAACGTTAATATTATTATTTGAAATGATTAGTTTGTTGACAGTGACATATCTGTCAGTTACAAACATTTGAGATCTGAACTGTGTAACCATGTGTATCAGTTGTATTTAAAACGTAGGCTCCGGAATTAAAACTATAGATAATTTTATAAATTTATTCATAAAATATATACAAAAAGTATTAATGCAGACCTGTAGAAAATTTTAAAAAAACTTTAATTTTTATAATAACAAATATCGAAAAAATAACATTCAAAGGTATTTTTCGAAGAAAAACTATTTTGAGCTTCCAGTAAAGTGCCATTTCCGGTTATCTGATTTACTCCACAATCTAATGGCATCTTTCCATGTAAGAGTAAGACAGAAATACAAGATTTCAAAATTTTCTGAATGATAGTATTTGAGGTAGAGCGTAAAGAGGATCCACACACACACATACACACAGACATCATCGTGAAAATGTTAAAATTGGATTCTAGGGACCTTAAAATGTTCTCATTTACCAAAATCTTGATATGCAATTTTTATCACGAACCCTAAAAATGGCGGAAGTCAACTGCTGTCATCTGCCATTTTATTAAAATATTAAAAAGGTATCATAATGCCATCGAAACTTTGTATATTCTAATTCCAAATCGGATGACAATGATACTTAACAATTATATACAAATTTTAAATACTAAATTTGAGAAGTTTTCGATTACCTATGTGATAATATAGTTTTTCACGAAAATCTGTTCAGAGCTTCAATGAAAATATCACTTCTGGTTTATCAATATTAGCCCATGTCTAATATGCTGTTCCCATTGACATAAAGGTCTTAAATACTAAAATTGAAAAGTTTGGGATCTGCCAAACTCTTATTATAGTCATAATTTTTCCACGAAAATATGTTAAAAGTACCAAGTAAAGTACTACTTCCTGTTTATCATATATAGTCAAAATCTAATATGTCGTTCTCATTAATATAAAAGTCTTAAATACCAAATTTGAGAAGTTTTGGATTATATCAATATTTTTCACGAAAATCTGTTCAGAGCTTCAAGAAATGTATCACTTCCGGTTTATCAATTTTAGCCAATAACAAAATATTTTCTGTATTTCCGGTTGTCCAATATTGCCGTATTCAAAGTGGATGCTCAAAAATCTACCCAAGTCTTTAAATAAATGCAGATACGGAAAATAGAAGTTTTGGAAGTTTGATATGAGTTATCGTCACACACGCACACACAAAGACATCATTGTAAAAATAGTAAAATGGTATTATGGGGACTCTAATTCGTGCTTATTCACTGAAAACTCATTATCGAATTTTTGGACCGAAAACATTATCTCCTTTACCCATGGTATGGCGGGAGGTAAAAATGTAATAACGTTTTACTTGAACAACAAAAACCTATGGCTCACTTTTCGTGATACACCTGGTATATTTATTGAAAGAGTAAAATTGCTTATTTTATTTCTCTATTTATTTCCTAATCTCTTTATATTAATTAATATCTAACAATGCCTTGCAAGTATCAATGCGATGTAAAGTCCGTATAGAAGTTAACAATGTGAAAATATCGGTAACAGTGGATCTCACGTTATATTTGGCGGCTATCAGCAACATTGGAAGGATATACAGGCTACAAAACCCTTTGTGTGGTAATTGTGAACAGCTACAGTCCTATAGAATAGATAGTAGATTCGATACAGATTGCAGGATTGATAAATAATAAGGGACATACATACATACAGTGGCTTACACAACAAATTACAAAGGGGATGTAGGAAAACAGTATTTTAAACAGTAATGTGATTTAATTTTGAGTATATTTGCTTGTATTTCACAAAACAGGTACTTGTATGTTATCTACTAAGTTTCATATTTAATTTATCTTATAATTTATTTTACTGTCTCTTGTAATTAGATTTGTTTATTGCCGTCTGTTCTTAAATTGTTTTAGATTTTGACTAATTCATTATAATTACTTATATAAGAAAGGGAAGCAGTTCTCTATGAGAGCCGAAAATATAAAACTTTTTCTTACAGGTTCAAAAGACTTTTCTACAGTCTTAATATTGTGTTCTTTTACCCAATTTAACATTTGTCCATATTCAGATTTCTTTTAACACACCGCGAAACTAAATCCTGAATACGTCAGGCCCACCCCGCAAAAATATAACGGACAAACATTAACAACAGTCAACCGGTATTGACACGGCGCAAACTAGAGATATACTAGGCACACTAGGCAACAATCATAAATATAAAATAAATGTTTAATATCGAGTGGACTTACCAAGTTTTCAAATGGAAATCTATGTTGTTATTTTTAATCCTACTAAACGCATTTATTTGGTTTTCGTAATGATGCCATTATTCTAATCTTCCTAAAGTATTCTAAATGTTCTTAAATTTAGTGATGAATTTAAAAGGTATGTAGTTAAATTCCATATCTCGAATGACTTTAAAATTGTTAAGTTATCCTTTCACTTGATTGAATGAGTACTTATATGAATCTTGGTCTGCAGTTTTATTTCATAAATGTTGTTCTCATTCTTTCTAGCATTTTTGGTGTGGGTTTTTCGATTCGTTACGATTCAGTTCCGATAAAAATAAATTAGTTTCAGTTAATATCATTCCGGCTTCCAGAACATAAAGATTCAATAATTATTATTCGAATATAGTATATCTTCTAACATTATTTCGGTAACATTAGCTCTATTAAGGGATAAAATAAATTTTATGGCTGAAAGTGCTGTCTCAACTGTAATTTGAGTAGTTGGAACAGCAACAACATTCATTGCTATACCAAATAAAAGAAAGTAGACATTAGGAACAAAATAACGTTATTAACCGGAATTTGAATTTCGGCTATACAGGGTGATTCATCGGTCTGTCCTCTCTTTATAACTCTTTTATTTTAAGTCAGATAGAAAAACTCTTCAAATATAATTTATATAATATATTATTGTCTATCTACGTACTATATGCATTTGTATACAGGGTGCTCCGTTAAAGCGCAACAATATGTAACTTTATATTTCTTAATGGAACACCCTATATATATTTATTTATTTTGATAGTAAATTAGATTCCCTTTAAAAAACTATTAAGTAATAAGGGGTCTAAAATTATAAATTAAGAAGTTATTTACGTTCATAAAAAATAGTAGTTCATAGTGGAAAAAACCATAATTTAATACAAAATTTTGATTCTTTTTTATTAATACTTATTTTAAACATTACACTAATTACAAAGAGGCTATTAAAATTTAGTGACAGACTAAATAATGCAAAATTATAATAAATACTCGAAAACTTGTCATGCAACTTCAATACATTTTTCTATTCTTTTTATAAAATTAGTTTGTACAGAACGCACCATATCAAGCGAAATGCTTAAAAATCCTTCGCGGATTCTGTGTTTCATCAACATCAACTATGATAAACTAAGAGTATTTTGACAACTTGCTTGTTTAAATTCGAAACAATTGATCAAATTATCCATAGCTTACTTTGTTAATAACATGATACAAAAATATCATTCAACGAATAAAGGTAAATAACTTCTTAATTTATAATTTTAGACCCCTTATTATTTAATACTTTTTTAAAGAAAACCTAATTTACTATTAAAATAAATAAATATATGTAGGGTGTTCCATTAAGAAATATAAAGTTACATATTGTTGCGCTTCAACGGAGCACCCTGTATACAAGTGCATATAGTACGGAGATAGACAATAATATATCATATAAATTTTATCCGAAGAGTTTTTCTATCTGACTTAAAATAAAAGAGTTATAAAGAGAGGACAGACCGATGAATCACCCTGTATTGTTTTCGCTTAAGATTAAGAATTTCGTTTCATTTCTGTTTCTGTTCCGGATTTTTTTTTGTTTCTGCTTGTTTCATTACGGGTTCCTGATTGAAATATTACCTGCTGATTTCTTTCCATATTATTGATGCTGTTACAATTTCTAATTTTATATTTATATTAGTTCAAAAAATTATTAAATGTTAATCAAGTTATATAATACTTTATTAAATTTAATAATATAGAAAATAAACTAGCACTGCTATTTATTGGATCAGTATTTTAAATTAATGATCACTATTAAATGATGAAGAACTTATAATAAAAATATAATTTAACCTAATATAACTTAATTTCACTTAACCTAATCTTCGTAGCAATGAACCAACCTAACGATAACTTAACCTAATGAAAACAATATTCATATTTAAATACAGTTCATTAACGTAAAAAAAAATTCTGATCAAATAAATATAAACTTAAAATTAATAATTTAAATTGCTCAATGATCTTTATAGAGATTAAGATGAATTTAGATATTTGAAAGTCTTGTTTATAATCGTAATAATTAAATAATAATCCCGGAAAACGAAATTAATATCTGAAAATGACAAATTTCATCAAGGACTGTGTAAATGAAATATATTAGTATGATATTCAATTTCATGTTATTCATAATTTAATAGCTATCATTCGAACCTTCTCATGTTAAAATGAACTGGTACTATATTCCATTATCCAATTTCGATGCACCAGTTGCAGATGAATCCTATTCTGCTCTATGTTATTTGCCAGAATCTTCATCTAATAATTCTCATTTCAGCCAGCTCAATATTACTGTAATATATTTATATACTTAACTTCACAATCATATTTATTGATTTAATGAAATTACACAATTGCTACGGAGGTCAATTAGACACGTCCGTCTCCCATAGTGCTTTGGACAAGACTCTTTGTACTTTTAAACAGCAATAAAGTCACAATTTCAAAAACCTGTATTTAAGTTAATAGTTACAATTATTTCAATCTATAATCTTTTGATTGTTGACAAGTTATTTTGCCCTTAAAAATATACATAGTAATATTGTAAAAGTTTCGACTCCCTTTTCGAAAAAAAAATGTATCCATTTTAAGTGTGCAGCATAAAGGTAAAAGGATTTTGTGCTTGTGTACGTCTATGGCAGAAATTCCTCCGTTTACGTCTGCTGTAAATCGAGCGTACGGCAGCAATGCAGGATAAAAATCACTCGGCGAAAAGAAATCTTAACAAGATCTCTCGCTTGAATTGTCACAAGCCTTAAATTCCGTATAATAGCTTATTAACTCCAGGTTTGCAAATTGTTATATATATCATCTACAGCAAGAGCAAGTCAAATCGTTCCAATTAAGAAGAAGAAAACGGAGTAATAAACTAGTAGGGTCGAATGAGGTGCAAAGACAGTAAAAACAGACGGTCTGTAATGACTTCGCTTTTATATGTTCTTAATGTGAAAAGTTTTTACAGCGCTCGAATATTCGTTCGGAAAGTTTTAGATTTTAGTGAATACGGTATACTCATTATCATGTAATTTAGTTTTTACTTCTTCGCGTGTTTTAACAAAAACAATTTCTTTCTGTCGTTTAAAACTTTACAGTTTTCACAATTTAGATAACATCTTCAAGAATAACTAAATTTTATTACAAAGTATAACGCAGAAATATTCAATACTATACACATACATTTGACTATTAAATTTACAAATCTATACTTTAAAAATCTGAATTTTCACAGTTCTTTTCTAGTATTCAATCCTTTAACTTTTATTAAGCAATCTTAGTTAATAATAGTAATAGTGAAAAAACCTAAATAATTTTTTTGTACTTCAAAAACGTGCTGTTACATTACAAGTAATAGTAAGTTGCATCCTGGATAAAAATTATGTCACTATATTCCTTAATTATTTATACTAACTTATGTTTCACTAAAAGCATTATCATGAACTTCCCCTTGACAGCAACAATCATCGCTATGACGTAAGGAGCAAATAAAATGTGGTCTCAACGAAAATCAAACTTTTTCCAAAGACGCCATATCAAGGTGCTCCTAAATTTTATTAACATCCTGTCAAATTATATAAAAAAAATCTGAAGTTCAAAGTAATAATATATATTTTCTTTAAGAAACACTGTTTTACCTTCCGTCACCTTTAGGTAGGAAGGATTTTATTATTTTATGTGGTTTATTTGTTATCAGGATTGTGGAATTCAGTTGCCAAGAAAAGGAATCATAAAATACCAAAAAATGAAATTTTGAATGAAAAATTATGACATTTGTCAGTTATAGACATATTTACCTAATAGCTATCATTCTGATGCGGGCCCCGATATCTATTTGTACAGTGTGTCCACTGTAAGCGGGCCACCATTGCTAACTTTCTTATTTGAAGAGATAGAAAGACGATTATATAGACAAAGTTGGGCGATATTATACGACAAATTTAACGGTGGAAAATATAAAACAATTGAACATCAAATACGCGACTTATTCAACAAAATACCTTTTTTTTATGGAATGCCATATTGAAAATGGTACCATTTAAAAGATTTTTATTATCTGAATATAAAAATTCATTATCACTATGCCTCTAAAATTAAAAATAAAAGAGTTATTTCAAGTTGAAATTTAAATATTTTATTTCATATTTTAATACACATATATCATTGTTGCTATGGAAACAACAGAAACTAACATTAAACAAAGAACAATTGACATTTTATTGATAGATGCTGTCAACAAAATGGAAAAATATACTAATGATGAATTAGTTGATATGCTTTTTGTTTATGTAAAGTGCAATAAAAATTCTGTAGCCAGTGCGCAAAAGTATTTAGAACTATTTCCCAATAGACCTCAACCCAATAGAACATATTTTTTAAGTTTACTAGTTAATAATTAATTTCGTTATTTGTTTTTGTTTTTTTCCATAGCAACAATATTGTATTTGTATCAAAATATGAAATAAAATATTTAATTTTCAACTTGAAATAACTCTTTTGTTTTTAATTTTAGAGGCATAGTGACAATGAACTTTTATATTCAGATAATAAAAATCTTTTAAATGGTACCATTTTCAATATGGCATTCCATTTAAAAAAATGTTAATTTGTTGAATAAGTCGTGAATTTGATGTTCAATTGTTTTGTATTTTTCACCGTTAAATTTTTCGTATAATATCGCCCAACTTTGTCCATTTAATCGTCTTTCTATCTCTTTAAATAAGAAAGTTAGCAATGGTGGCCCGCTTACAGTGGACATACTGTACATAATACACAGGACTGGCGGAAGGTAATGTGCTGGCCACATTAGATTTTTTTATTCTGTCAATGATGTTTTATCTTATAGAAAAAATCTGTTGTGGCCATCACAATACCTCTCGCACCCTTTCCGTTGTGGTATATAAAAGTATTGTATTTAACATTTCTTGTACACACAAAAAATTCTAATTACCCCTTATCTTTATACTTACGTATTTTCTATAATTTTAAATTGATGAGCAAGTTTTCTTTCTTCTAAATATTTGAGGTTTTTCTAATTCATTAACGGCATTGGCGATATTTCTGAAGGGTTCATGTAATATACCTATCATTTTAAATATATAATTAATAATACAATAAGAAATATTAAATAACGTTCCCAGAAAAAGCCTTAGTACTATCACTGAATTTTTGAGACTGACATTAGTGAAATTTATGTCAATTTTAATATCTCAACAAGTTACCATGGAGATGTTTGGGCTGTGAGCAGGCTGTGCGAATTACTACAACAGATTATTTTATAGATTATATATCTATATCTTTAAATCTATATAAGGTATAATACAAAATTTAAATGTGTCGGATAGAGAATTTTGATTTTTATTATTTGTAATAACATACATTTTCAAAAAATAATATTTATAAGATTTTTGTTAAAATACTACTACATAGATCTTTTGTCTTATAGAATTTGAGAAATCGTACCTCCAACAAGCCCCCCCCACCCCCACACGCACACACACAGACACACACACATCCGCATACACTCCAACATACAGACATCATCGTAAAAATGTTATAATCGGATTCTAGGAACCTTAAAACGTGCTTATACACTAAAATTTGGATATGCAATTTTTAGCATGAATCCAATACCTTTCTTAGCGAGAGGTACAATTTGCTAAATAATTATTTATGTAAATAATTATAATAATTTATATAATATTTTAATTCAATTTATGTTTTCTAACTATAAATTGACATGACTATGCATTTTCTGCAGTTACAAATTACATATATTCTATTCTAAATTACAACGTAGAAGAACAAGGGTGATAACAAATTCAACTTCAGATATAGGTAAAATTGTTACTCGATTGTCATATTTCTGAATAATTATTATTTGTATCTATACACTTTTAATACCGTTACATCAAACTTTTTAACGTCGTCATCGATGTTCGTTCATTTTTCGTTTATACCCATTCGTACACACTTCTGTCAACATTCTTTGATTAATTTTGCGATGCTAAAAATATTTGATGAATGCTTCCTCTCGAAGGCACAGAACATCACAGAAAATAAGTTTGTATACAAGATACTCATTTTATTTTGTCCACTATTACTATCTCGAGAACTATAAGAGCTACGAGGTTATAAAGACAATTTTAATGAGCATAAAATATATTTTATTCAACCAGTGATTCACAATTTGTGGAGACCAACTTTGATATTTTAAATGGGACTATTATATTTTATTTGCTTATTCGATAAATAATTTTATTCTGAATTCAGTGATGTAATATTTGCATACCCTTAAATGATTTTTTTTTATTTTTATTTTTTTCAAAGAGATGCATGTTTAAATTCATATTAATTTTATTTTATTATGACTAAAATAAGTGTACTATGGACGATACAAATGAATTTAAAAAACAATTACTTTGTAATAAAAAATAACAAACGCATAAATTAACAAATTCTGCTCAAATAGTTCTCCTTATATGTTACAACACTTTAAAATGTGAATATTTTAACTATAATGAAATAAATCTAAACATGAATTTTTGTTTTGTTAACTATGGGTATGCAAATAGTGTGTTAAAATAAAAACTAACGCGGTAGTAGGCTATGGACAAAGAAACGTATGTCACTTTAAAAACATTTAATTAAATATCAATTTGACACGAGATATTTTCAAAAATGTTATAAAAAGAAATTAAAGCTTTTCTTCTTGAATCTTATTTTAGAAATGGAAACAAATTAGAAAACGGCGAATGGCAATGTACTGTATCTTTTTTTATTATCTTTTCTCCCTAAAATTAAATTTCAAGATCAATTATGACAACATGATCTTTGAATTGAATAATAATCAGACATACGTTTCTCTGTTGATAGTCTACACCGAATTAGGCTTTGTATTGAACACATTTTATTATATATTTGAATCGGCAATAAAAAATTCAAACTAATAAGAAAATAAAAAGCACATAATCTCCACAGTTTGAGAACCACTAGTTGAAAAAAAAATTACACACATTAAAATAGTTTTTTAAAACATTTTTTTTGCTCATTTAACTGACGTCGTAGCTCTTATAGTTCTCAAGATAGCAATAGTAAACAAAATAAAATGTACATCCCGTATATCGTAGCCAAATTGTAAAACCTGCCTTTTCATAAAACATCCAGATGTTTAATAAAACGCGGTCAGATTATCAAATCTTCATTGGCACCGTTATTGTACAAATGGACTACTCGTTTTTTAAAACATTTTCAAATTTATTAAGTTACCGCCTCTTTTTGGACAAAGGTTGGCATACATCTTCTTTTATGCGATCGACTCATCGTCTGTTCGGTAGTTTTAATAGTACTAAATCCATTGCTCTTTTCTCCACAAAGTCTTCGTTTCTTATTATTACATGACCGTACCATATAAGACTTACTTCTCTCATTTTGTCTAACAGCCATACGTCAGTGTCTTTAGCATGATCAAGCCGCGTTAGTCTAAAGAACCACCGAAGCAATGTGATCTGTTACGTCAATATTTTATATCGTGAATAACTGTATGTCTCTACGTATTTTTCTTTTTAACCGAATGGAACAGGCATTCATCTCCAGTCATTTGGTGTCATTTCATGTATCCAGCGGCCTCTCCTGTTCGTGCCTCGTGCGTTGACTGTAGTATCGCCGTGACAGCTGATGAGAAACCCAAGAATTCTTTACGTAACTAGTTACTCAAAAAATATGACATTTCTAATGAATACACCAGTCATAACATTTTTTAAGCCAAAACGTATCGTTCTCGTGACTTTTTCGGCATTAAACAACTCACAACAGATTCGTTTATATCAGAAATAAGATCATTATCGATAAAGACTGTTTCATTTTAACATATAAGTTGTCATAGAAAAACCTAAAATTTGTGTATTTTTTGAATTATTTTAGCGAAATTAGTTAAAATTTTGTACATAACTGATTATACAGGGTGTTAATAAAAAAACTTTACACACTTTAGCAGGTGATAGTAGAGATGAAAACAAGAAAAAAATTCTAATACACTTAGGTCCAATACTCATTCGTTTTTAGAAAAATTATGTATGGAATTTGTACATAATACACAGGATTGACGGAAGGTATTGTGCTGGCCACATCAGATTTAACAACTAAGGACTCTAGGTGTTTACGATCAATTGTAAACAAAGTTGCAGCCGTCGTCGAAGAGACTCACGCACTTAATCGTAAACACCTAGAGTCCTTAGTTGTTAAATCTGATGTGGCCAGCACAATACCTTCCGTCAATCCTGTGTATTATGTACAAATTCCATACATAAATTTTCTAAAAACCAATGAGTATTGGACCTAAGTGTATTAGAATTTTTTTCTTGTTTTCATCTCTACTATCACCTGCTAAAGTGTGTAAAGTTTTTTTATTAACACCCTGTATAAATAACTACAATATAACCTAACATGAAACTCGTGTGAAGTTATCCAGGCGTGAATTTTGTGCATTAGATTAGGTTATTTTGTGGTAGGATACTTGGATGAAAAGCTTCATTCGCCGATAATTTCTTTTTTAACAAACCGAATGACAAAAAGTTTAATAGAAAAAATTATAATTGTTCACATATATTTACTGTATTGTATTTAATTTTTTTATAGAATTGATAATAGCTATAATCCTGGCCGAAACGTCGTCTTGTTTATTATACCTACATTAATAAAGAAATCATTGGCGAATGAAGCTTTTCATCTAAGAACCCTACTACTGAATTACCATAAACAGCTTCAGAAAATTCCAAGGTTAGGTTATGTTTCGAAAAATTACAAGGGAAATATTTGTTCATCGTTTTACAAATAGTCCGGCCGTTTTTAAATCGCGACTCAAGCTTATCAGAGGGGGCCAATTTTGTAACTAAAAAGCGACAGCGAATACAAATGCAATATTATTATTATTATTATTATTATTATTATTATTATTATTATTATTATTATTATTATTATTATTATTATTATTATTATTATTATTATTATTATTATTATTATTATTATTATTATTATTATTATTATTATTATTATTATTATTATTATTATTATTATTATTATTATTATTATTATTATTATTATTATTATTATTATTATTATTATTATTATTATTATTATTATTATTATTATTATTATTATTATTGAAAATGCAATACCCAACAGGCACAGATGCCCAATTCTAGGGTAAGGAGAAAAAAAAAATTAAAACAAGTTAACACATTTTTGTATTTCACGGACTGAAGTTTGGAAAATATCAATCTCACCTTCAATGACATTGTACGATTTAACCATATGATGTATGGGTGATTTGACCAGAATATTTGATTTAGCTCTTTTTAAGTGAAAGATGTTTTTAAATCTTGACGACAATGTGTTGACTTGGACGGATAGTCGATTATTGATATACATACAGTCAATGTCATTATTAATAATTTTATATGAATTGTATTCTCTATCTCTTTCTAGTTACAAACTTAGTCCCCTCGTCGACAAATGTCATCAAAAATCGATGTATGAGACAACAACAGTTCGTGCCCTATACTCCACAAAAAAATGTAGATATAAAATCTACAAATTGTAGTATCCTGTCTCCTACACCACTTATACACCCTGATCCTATCTTCATCTTTCCAACTTTTTCTTTCCGAGAAGTCCAGTAAAATTATTCCATCCTCTTGTCGGATACATATACCGTGTCGTTGACCAATCAGTTGTAATGACAGAGCAGAGAAGCCTTGGGCAGGTCGTGAGGCACCGAGTAATGTAATGTCTTCATCTGAGAGCCAGAACCACGGAGCGCGCGGCCAAGCAACGCAACGGAACCTAATAATAAAGTCATTACGACCATCAATGCGGTTCACGCGAGGTATGAGAGTTAGTCGGTAATCTACAAAAAATAAGACAGCGCCAGTGGAGGACGTATACAATTTTTTTGAGAAGGGGCGGGAAATATATCTTGTTAGCAAAGTTTGCATTTTATGCATTTAATTTTAAAGAAATTTACTAAGTTTTAATTGTTGTGCTGAAGTACCTTGTACTTATTGAAGATTTTATCCAGGAACTAGGGTTCGCCTTATCAAGGTATATTCTACGGTTTATAAATAAAAAATCTGTTGTGGCCAGCACAATACCTTCCGTCAATCCTGTATATAATGTATAAATTCCATACATAATTTTTCTTGCAAAAGATTCTAAATTTCCAGTAAAATTATTTCATAAACAAACTATTCAAATAGCACTTGACACTGACATCTTCTTCTTCTTTAGCTTTTCCCATTCGTTAGGGGGTCGCTATTTTTGCGTGTCGTTCACATTCAGTTTCTTTTTTTTCAAGTCTTCCGCAATACAGTCCTTCCATCTTATCTTTGGTCTTCCTCTGTTTCTTCAACATCCTATTACTAAACTATTCATTCTTGTTCCAATATAATTATTCATTTCTCCACAAGACATGTTCAAACCAATGTAATCGTCTTTCTTGTATCTTTATAGAAACTTGTAACACTAGAGTTATTTTCTTACCGTATCTTTCCGTGTTTCCCCAACATCTACTTCAACATCCTCATCTCTGCCACATTAATTTACTTTTTATTGATACTGACATCTGTCAATTTGAATTATATGAATATATTAGTAGTTTCCATGTTTAGCATAGCTGGCTGAATTATAAAATTTAATTTCTTTAAAATTATTTAACTCTGTATCTATTGAATATGAAGTATAAAATGTAATCAAATCGTATAGAGAATGATATATTCTTTAAGTTATAATAACGTTAAATGTCAATAAATCAAATTTAACTGTTAAATCTTCAAATGAAGCTACTTCCGGTTCACAAATTATAACCAAAATCTAATCACTTGTTCTTCTGGGAAACTTGAGGAATACGAAAAAGTTATAATTTTTGGAATCGTGGTATTGAAGTTATGCGATCCGGAACTTTTGTCACACACACAGACACACACACACACACACACACACACACACACACACACACACACACACACATACACACACATACACATACATACATACAGACATCATCGTAAAAATTGTAAATTCGTATTACAGGGACCCTAAAACATGCTTATTCACTAAAAACTCATCATTGAGTTTTTTGACCAAAGAAAATACTTTATTGAGTTAAAATCAATCTCAGGTTGTATTTTCAGAAATTTTAGGCGTTTCGGGAGCCACGATGGCTCTCAACTTCAGCATTGATAGTTGCTACTTCATTGAGTGATTTATTTAGATTTATACGAATACAGAGATTTATTGTATAGATCTTTGCTTTATATATGAGTATATATTGGAATTCATGCCAATAAATTCCTTTATATCTTCACCTGGGTCAATTACTACACATACATCTGTTTCTTCTTACTATGCTGTCTGTTAATTTTAAGTGGGCCACCATTGCTATCTCGGGAACTAAAAGAGCTACAAAGATGGGTAATGGGCAAACAATTTCTATTTTACTAGACAAATTTAAACAAAAGAAAAATATTTTTTTCGACCAGCGGTTCTCAAAATACGGAACCTATTTTTTTTAATTCGGTGATATAAAATTGTTATACCTATAATAGTATATTGTGTTATTAGGACACAAAGTCACTTTTACTCCGAATGACACATTATATTTTTTCTTCAAACGTAGATATTTAAAGAAAAATATCTACTACTGACGTTATATTTTACGTAAATTACTTTTTGTTATAAACATTGAAATGTAAATTTTCACGTTTTGACGTTTAAATAAAATTTGTGCAATTTTATATCCTCCGTGTGTGCAATTATCTCGGAATTTGAAGGATTATAATGTACACGTCCCCTGAAGTTGTTCGATTGGATGGAAATCTAACAGTGTAACTGAAAGATATGTCCAGGAATCTCTGCAAAACAATATAATATTTTCTTATCACTTTAATTCTAAGTATTCTTATGCTCATTACCGTCCCTGTAATTGTAATCTATAAGTCTGCTATTCTTTAATAATGTTATTTCCTCAAAAGTAAACTCTGTTTATATTTCAATTCATAGGTTATAATATATTTAAATTTGACAGCTATTGATCGTATTTAGTAACTTTATTCTTAGGTTACCTAGCGTGTTATAGTGACATTTAGGGCGATATTACAGGTTTCTTTTATTAAAGTTACTTCTTATTCGTTGATGCTATATAGTTTCTATGGATATTTATTTTATTTCTACACCGGTGGCGTAGTAATTAGCTATTTCTACTCCGGCGGCGTAGAAATTAAACTTTTACCTTGTGAATCAAGTCACAAATGATGCTACTTTTATGACGTTTGAAGAAAAAAGAACTTTTTTTTGAGAAAAATACATAATATGAAGTTTTATAATAATTTAATTAAATATGACTATAATAAGAGTGCCACAAATGTAAAAATTGAAAACATGTTCAATTAGGTGTGCATTCTGACCTTCCAGAGGTCAAAATTTATTTCCTCGTTTATTTCCCTATATAAAAACTATTTTATTGACTAAAACGAACTATAGTTGTCAAAATCATATCTTGATTGCTAATAAATTAGGTACCCTGAATCTCTAGCCAAAAATTTTTCACTCTTATTGCACGTAAATATTTTTAGAAACAATAAACATATCTTTCTGATTTTATTAAATTTGTCTAATGAAGCAATCCGTTTTGCATAAATAATTTGATATTTGGCTCCGGTCCATCTCATTTTGATATTGCATTTCCATATTTATGTTATTTTTTATTCCATTTGGTAAACAGCGCCCCAAGCATCTTGATTCTTTGTTTTATTGGAGTAATCCTAAACGTTAAACTGAAATAGCGTTTCAGACGCGCGGTAAAAGCTTCACGACTTATTCCGAACTCCATTTTGGAAGGAAATATTCGATGGTACAGTCGGGTTCATAAATCTAACGTCCGGCTTCATATGCATGCGGAATGAGGGAGAATATATCATAGATAAATTATGTTTTTATACTCTGCAACTTAATGTCGGAGGAAAAATTTTATGTTCGGAGCGAAGAAGGTAAACAAGATGGTAATATTAAAAAAGAATTTGAATAAGTTGAAAGTGAAATTAAAAAGTTTATTTACATCTGAAGAAAGTTTTTAAAGTACTACTCATCCTGAAAACAACCACACAAATATCAGCTTGAAGTCTATTTTTGTAAACATGTTTTTTATTTGGCAAAACATATTTATTTATTAAGGTACGTATCGAAGAAAATAGAATAATGTACATTGTACAATAAAAAAATATGTATTTTCACTTCAAGTCGAGACTAAATTTATCATTTGTACAGTACCGTTTGTTTAAAACTCTAACAGCGATAATAATAAACAAGGGTTAAGTTCAGAATAGCTTCTTTTTAACACAGGAATAGCTATTCCTAGTTTATCACGAGCTTAACCCACAAATATATAATAATAAATATGGAATAAGACTTAACTCTAGAATAAACTCTCCATAAATGCCATTTTAACACAGGGTTAAGAGATATTCTCAGAATATCTAATCTGGAAATAGGAAATTATTTATTATTACCGCTGTTAGTGTATATGAATTATGATAATATCTATTAAATAGTTGTTTTTTTAACTTTATAATATATTTGGCAAGACTGGGACCGGCAAAAATATTAGCCCCTGCCTATGTATTTATTGTATTTGTTCAAACACAATTGCTTTTTCACTCCATTTTTGCTTTCTTTACAGTAAACACGTATTTTTTTTGTGTGTGCAAATGTTGTACGGGACGTTTTTAAAAGGGGACTAGGCAATCAAATATTTACACCTTTATCCATCATACAAAGGAGAAAATACAAATACACTGTCCAAAAATATGGGCACACCTGCTGATTTGTAAAACTAAGTGTACTCAAATTGTTTTTCTCATATTATTCTTAATGATGTTGACAAAACGCAATAAAACTAAACATTTCATTTTATTCACTATTTACCTTTTGAACTCTGTTGAACTTAAGTGGGCTGAAATAAAGAGACGAGCCATCAAAACCAGATAAACCAATGTTTGTGTGTGAGTGGGGATTCTACTATATTGGAATTCACGGCAAATATGTAATTAATATTGAAGAGTATTAATAATATTTGAAAAACATTTGGATAATTTTACAAAACAAAAATAATTCTTAAGGTACATTTACAATCATTTTAGACTTTAGACTTGCACTGGAAATTGTGCCTCTTATAAATTTATGCCATCTATTTACAACCATTTTTCACTTGTTCCTGAAATTTAGGTCTATCTATGAGCAACATGATAACATAGATAGAAGAATGTTTGACTATTATATTGGTTTAATTAATTGATGTTGTACTTATTAAACTACACTGGTACGATACCTCAAATGCAATATGCAACCCCACGAAAACAAACACATGTCAAATAGTAAAATACAAACCAGTGTTTGCAGCACTTCTGTTGGGAAATATACGGCGATCACAATGCGCATGCGAATTTATTTCCGATTTGAAGTGCAAGCTCGGACATTGCAAGGTTTAGGCCGAAGTGCAACCCGAACCAGAAATGAGCAGGGTCAAAATTTTCGTTGTAATAGCTATTGGCATGTATTTTTAAGATCGCAACGCTGGGGTGGCAAGTTTTGAACTACAGGTTGAACGAGTTATGACGTCAACCTACTGTCAAATGGGCAAACACATAATTTATAGAATTGTGTATTTCTCATAGTACTGCATTATATTTAATTTTCTTTTTATATTATTTTATAGTAGGTTTTATATATACATTAAGGGTAAATTAATGTAAATTCCTAGTACACTTTTATAAAACTTTAACTAAAAATGTATAACCACTTCTGTTTTAGATGATATCTTCAAAAAAATAATTAAAATAGCATAGTTTCATGATTATATTTCGTATTCACTTGTGAACATTAGTATAGGATGTATTTGAGGAAGTTTTCTTTGAAATATAATGAATAAATCTTCAAAGTACACAAGACGGATATATTAATTTATAATTTTCTGATGCACGCACTGTATTATTATCTTTTTACCTCTCGCTAAGAGAGGTATTGGAATCATGCTAAAAATCGCATATCCAGATTTTAGTGAATAAGCACGTTTTAAGGACCCTAGAATCCGATAATAACATTTTTACGATGATGTCTGTGTGTGTGTGTGTGTGTGTGTGTGTGGATGTGTGTGTGTGTGTGTGTGTGTGTGGGGTTGTTGGAGGCACGATTTCTTAAATTCTATAAGACTAAAGACCTATGTAACTACGGATTCCTCAATCTAACAGTAATGGGAAGAGTTGAATAGGTTCTGGTAGCAATTGCATAACCGGAAGTAGTAGTATTTTAACAAAAATCTTCTAAATATTATTTTTTGAAAATTTATGTTATTACAAATATTAAAAAACAAAATTCTCTATCCGACACATTTAAATTTATTATTATATCTTCTATAGATTTAAAGATATAGATATATATAATGTATAAAATAATCTGTTGTAGTAAATGTCATGGCCTGCTCACAACCCAAACATCTCCATGGTAAGTACTTGAGAAATTTAAATTTCTGTAATTCACAGATAAATGTCACTAATGTAAGTGTCAAAAATTCAGAGATAGTACTGAAGGCTTTTTCTGGGAACGATATTTAATATTTCTGTTTGTATTATTAATTATATATTTAAAATTATAGGTATATTACATGAACTCTTCAGAAATAACGCCATTCCTGTTAATGAACATTTAGAAGAAATGGAGAAAACTTACTCATAGAATGAATTTAAAATGATAGAAAATACGTAAATATAAAGATTAGATGTAATTAGAATTTTTTGTGTGTTCAAGAAATGTTAAATACAATATATACCACAATGGAAAGGGCGCGAGAGGTATTGTGATGGCCACAACAGATTTTTTCATCTTGTCAAGCATATTTTTAATATAAACACGAACTTTTCGTTTACGAGGGAATTCGTGACATCATAATTTATTACCTTTCTAACGAGACAATGTGCACTCAAATAAACAGCAATAATTATTACTCATATTATAATATATATGTCACTTTAGATATACAAATTCGTATAAAATTTAACAAATTTCTAATATTACATACTTTAATACCGCGTCAACCTGTAGTTCATTATTTTGCCACCAGCATAAAATTGGGGTAGGTTCAAATTAGATTGTAAATGCATCTTTAGAACTTGCCAATTCGTTATCAATCAAAGTTAGTAGAAGTTTTTGCAAAGGATGGAAAGTTTAAATTCTGCATTTTTTCTCGGTTAAATAATGATCTATACCCTTGAGATATCATCCAGTCTTCCTCCAAGTCAAAAATATATCATCATCTGCAATCTGTCTAGAACTAGCATACCTACTATAAAAATCATCATATCTATCGAATCTTAATACGTTCATTATCCTTTTATCTGTCCCGCTATTTAAATTAGTTTTTGATTCCATCCAAATTTGGGTAGATAATCTAACGCCCACCGGCTCTTAGCTGGGCTTCCGAACATTCATCCAGTCATGTAGTGAGTAGTCCGACAAGCATTTAATATAAGATGTTGTAAGACGCGAGACCTGAACTTGAAGAACAGGTTATCGTAATGAATAAGCAGATGAAACAAAAACTGTTATTAACAAGAAGAGGAAAAAGAAACAGAAGAATATATTACATTATAATGATGAACTTTATAAATATTTTTACTACGAGGTTCAAGAAGTACCAGCATATTCAACGTTGTGTAATATAGGTGTAATTAATAAATAAAATTAATTTATTTTTCTTTAAAATTTGTTTCTCGTATTGTTTCTTCATATTCTTTATTCTCTCACAAGATTTTTTTTTTATTATGGCATGTAGCTAGAAATGCACTTTTCGTTTGGACTTCGGCTTGTTAGTCCACATTTTTAATTGTCTCTACCCATTACAACACCCTTTTCTCATCAATACAAACAACAAGCAACTGTACACAGATAGTGACGCTCGTGTTTTTGTGATGGGGGCTATAACAAATCGAAAATTAAGAGTGAACAATTTTCTGGTTATTTTTCTTTATCAAGTGATAAAAATGTAATAATAACGCACGATCGTTTCAATTAGTTTGAAGTAGATATCACAAATACCCATAACCTACATGAATGGAGTGATAATATCCTTCACTTAATACGCAAAAGATCTTATCAAATACGATGATCAATAAACATTTGAACTGTGTTATTAAATAATAATGTAATTGGCTTCATTATCGCTTTTGGGAAATGGATGATAATAAATAGATCTCATTAACATTTCTTGTTGGAAATATATTGCACAGAGTATTGTTATGTTACAATATACAATATATAACTATTAAAACGTGTATCTTCAATTTTGAAATTAAATTTTGCCATTGCCATTGGTCGATGAAGTTCCATTAGCAGCTATATTAAATTATTGGTTCTAACAACATGGTATGGTATACCGACATATTATGGAATACAAATAAGAAATTTTCTAAATAAGAATTTCCCTTGTACTTGGTTTGATAGGGATGGGCCCATACCATGGCCTCTTAGATCACCGGATCTAAATCCGTTGGATTTCTTTTTCTGGTGCCATTTGAAAGAAAAAGTTTACAGCGACCATGTAGTAGCTACAGACAGTTCATGCATCATTTACAATTTTCGTTTTAAAACGTTATTATTATTAATTTGAAATTATGTATATAAAGTTCATTTCCATGTAACTATTGTTCTACTTACAATTTTCTTCTTCCGTTACATACATTTGAGCTGAATTGTGTAACCATGGAGTTGTGTGTATACGCTCCGAGATATAATTTTATATTATTTTATAAATTTATCCATAGAATATATAGAAAAAGTATTAATTTAAATCTGTAGAAAATGAAATAATCTTTAAGTTATATAATAACAAATTGCGAAAAAATAACATTTAAAGGTATTTATTAAAGAAAAACTATTTTGAGCTTTAAGTAAACTGCCATTTCTGGTTATCCGATTGACACCAAAATCTAGTGGCTTCTTCCCATATTTGAATAAGGTAGAAATACAAAATTTTAAAATTTTCTGAACGATAGTATTTGACTTAGAGCGTAAAGAAGATCCACACACACATACACATATAGACGCATACACACATACACACAGACACCGTCGTGAAAATGTTAAAAATGGAATCTAAGGACCTTAAAACTTGGTCATTTACCAAAATCTCGATATGCGATTTTTAGCACGATCTCTATACCTCCCTTACCAAGGGTAGCGGGAGGTAGAAAACAAAGACGTGTAATTATACTAACCACACCAAGATATTTGATATACAGCGCTAATATGCGGCTAAACAGTTTCTGATTTGTCGAAAGCCGTGCGAAATTATTCTAAGCAGCGTGCTGCATTATTCCACACAGTTTGTTGGAATGTTATTCATTCCAACATAATTTTTAGTTGTGGAATGTGTAGTTTCCAATATAGTTTTGGAAACAAGCATTATTAATTTCATAGTCATGTGCAGTTGTAAAACTAAAATGAAGAGTATATTCCTAAAAATTAAGGATGAACGAACTTCAGTGACGAATAAAACATAGATCAAAAACCATATTTCGTTCATTAGTATCATATCAAAAAATCCTTTCCATTGGTGGAAAAATAATTAGAAACAATACAGTAGCTGAACTAGTTCCCAAATAATAAAAAACAAAAATGGCGTCATCGCGCCATTCCTAGACAACGTATAACAAAAACACTTCGAAACATTAAAAAAACATCAAACAAAAACACATGAAGATGATAGCTGAGTTAATGACAAACAAGGCAGGTGTGAGGATAGACAACCAGTGGCGTACAAGTGGTTTTTTATTGAGGTCGAATAATAATAATTATTGCGAGTAAATCTGCATAATCACAGAGCAGTTTAATAAGGATAATAATGTGTTTTTTTGCGAGATTAAGTTATTTGTCATGGGAAAGAGAGATGTTAATGTCTTAATCTGAAGTAATTAAAATTTATTTTTAACGAAGTAGTCTAGACACACTTAAAAGAGTCACCAGGCATATCGAATATTTCCAAGAACAAATTATATAATATCTTTTTACCTTCCGTCACCTTTCGGTAAGGAAGGTATTATTACTTTTGTTCAAAAAATTCGATGGTCAGTTTTTAGTAAATAAACAAGTTTTAGAGTCCCGAAAATACGATTTTATTAATTTTACGATGATGTCTGTGTGTTTGTGGGTGTATATATGTGTGTGTGTGTGTGTGTGTGTGTGTGTATGTGTGTGACGATTTTTTTTTCATAGACGATAACTCCAACACAACAATTCTAAAAACTATGATTCTTTCGAATTCCTTTTCTTTACATCCATATGAAGAGCTGATTAGATTTTGGTTATAATTGGTTAACCGGAAGTACCCTGATATGAAGATTATAATAGTTTTTCTTGGAAAAACTCTGTTAAACATTATTTTTTGACATTTAATGTTATTATAAATATTAAAGAATATTTTATTATCTACATGATTTGATTGAATTTTATACTTCATATTCAATGGATATAGAATTGAAAAAATATAAAGATATTAAATTTCATAAATCAGCCAGCTATGCTATAACCATGGAAACAGCTAATATATTAAGGAAATTCTAATTGTGAGAAGACAGTTGTTTTGAGTATTTCATTAAAGGTTTTGAAAACTGGATTTATGAGAGGCATAAGTTCCAATAATTTTTTTTTCGACAGTTATAAGAGGGGTACTTGTGTAACATTTTCTAGGTTAAAGAATTACGTTTGGTTTTCCCCTTCTGTGAAGACTCAAGCTTTTGAAAGGAAGTTTATTTTCTAAATTTGTTTTGAAATATAAAGTAGCAGCCTCTTTTGTATATCTTAGCCATCTTGTATCATGCCACTTAAATGGAGAACCATCTGTATCTTTTTTGCGCAAAAGAAGCGGACCTTTAAAGAAAAGCAAAATCAAAAAACATGTCATGAGTTAACTCCTTTACCACAAATATCCGTTTTTTGCCAACAGTACACATGTGTAAAATAAGTTTGGTTCTTACGCTTAAAAACAATATTCACAGACGCCACTTACAAACTTTTAGGTTATGTTGCTACATGTAAAATAGTACAAATGTGCACTTGGAAATTTAATGCGGTGGTTCTAATCGTATAAGTACATGTATATACTATTAGGACCAATTTCTAAAATATCTGGTAAAAACAGTACAACTCCACTTATACTCTATTGGTCGCTAGTGAATAATACGTGTCAACATAGACTTAAAAGACCATATACCTGACGGTCAAAACAAGCAAGCTTTACTTATACTTTTATAACCACACTAAAGATACAGAATTATTGGACCTTGTTTTGACCAAAATTTGACTTATATTCTTTTGCCCACCCACCAGATATATAAGCAGTGATTAGTTTCTGTTTTTCGTTTGTCAGTCGCAGTCTTCTATATATATTATATTAATTCTTATCATCGAAGTCTCTCCGCAAAGCTTGCAGTAGTGGAGTACACTTAGTACGTTGTGTGATGCTGGCTGATGAGTTTCGTTGTCGTTGTTGGTTATTTGGGAACGCTGCGACATCTTAAAATCTTTACGAGTTTGCTTGGAAGCGAAACTATTAAAACAGCGACGGTGTTGCGGCAGTACGTGCAGGCAGAGATATCTGCATGAATACCAAGGTACGCTCTCTGCATATAACAGGGCGATAAAAAATAAGATGTGTACACAGAAATGAGGTTACATACCGGGTAATGGCATCGAGCCACATATATCATCACGAGGAAACACATACAGAATCTATAAACTAAATAAATATATCAGATATTCTACTATTATTACAATAAACATGAATTTATTCTAGATACAGTTGTTTTTCATTTACACATTTTCTCTTATCTCATGAAAGAGTTTATTAATTGAAGCATGCAAATGACATACAATTATTTTAGGTAAAAAATCTGATGTGGACACCACACGACTTCCTTGTACGATTATTAAACTATACAATATTTTTTAATAATTAAATTACAAAATATTGACAGGCTTAAGCCAAGCCCGAGAAATATTTTGATATAGAACAAAAAATAATTCATTTACTACTATCATTCTTAAATTAACATTAATCTAACCCGGTTCTTTTTAAAGAGAGTTTTGATTACAACAAAGAAATATTTTATTACAACAATGAATATGACTAATTTCACAATAAAAATATAATATTTGTTATTGTACGAATCATAAAATTGCACGTATTTAACGTAATTTGGCATGAACATTTTTTTTATTTTTTTGTCCTAATCCATAGCAAGCTTTATTACAAAAACAAAAAAGTATATAATTTTTAAATTTACATATCTCGCTTATACAAAGGGCTAATTTAATAATACTTGATGTGCTAGACGCAGAAATTAATTCTCTAAAACTTTTATTTGAAGCATTTATTTCTAAAATCAAAATAAAATCATTTTATTCAAGAAAAACTGTTAACAACTTCAAGTAATGTACCACTTCCGGTTAGCCTATTTTAACCAAAATCTATTATGTTATTTCGATTGACATGAACGTCTTGTATACCAAATTTGAAAAGTTTTGGATTATATTTTAAAACAGTTTTTCATTAAAATCTATTATAGGCTTCATGTAAAGTGCCACTTCTGGAAATTGTGTAATAACTAGAAAGGGAAGTGCACAACTAGATGTTATAGGAGTCCTAAATACAAAATTTCAACTTTCTACGGCTTACCGTTTTTGAGTTATGCGAGATACGTACGTACGGACGTACGTACGTACGTACATACGTACGTACAGACGTCACGACGAAATTGGTCAAAATGGATTCAGGGATGATCAAAATGGATATTTCGGCTGAAATCTGAAATCCGAAATTTTTCGCGATTACAATACTTAGTAGTAAGTAAAAGCTTCAAATAATAGTTGTAGGGCATAAAATTCTGCATCTGAATTCATAAACAAAATTATTTTTTTGTGCCTTATAACAGCAGAAATTAGGAATGAAAATGTCTGAAATCACACCAAAAATAGCAATAGCCATGGAATTGTGACCAAATAAATAACAAATATTAACAATTTATCTGTCAAGCTAGATTAATTTATTTTATTATTTATCTTTTCTGTTCAAATGAACAAATATCAATTTAAATTAATAATAATAATTGTTAACTGAAGCAGATATTAGAATTAATACCTAATAAAAATAAATTACCCTAACATTGGTCTATTAATTTAAGACAAAATGCTTCAAATAATAGTTCTACGTTCAATTCAATAAACACATTTACAGTAAAAATTTTGAAAGATGTCCGATCAAGGTCATCCGTATCATGAACGATTTAACAAATAGGCCTATATTTATCTCTTTCCTTTTAAAAGGCTATAAGCGTATGCGATAAGGATAGATATAACACACTTGTCTTTCAAAAATTCATATTGTTTCGATTAAGTTAGGACATTCCACTTTAAAACGATGCTCGTTGTTGATAATACTTTCGCTGTAACGTAAGTTTATTTATTAATTCAGATACATTAACTTAATTCATAGTCGTACGAATAACGTTATTTTGTGTCAGAGTCACTGACACTGACATTGTGTCAGTATCTTATTTTTCACATATTTTGTTTTACATTTAGTAATAAACTTGTCAGTTGACTTATTTTTGAATTTTGAATGCTTTTATTGTAACATATATTTTTATTATAATAAAATAACAGTAGTATCTTATGTATCCTCATAAAAACTAAGCAAACGCCACTACTGAATTTGTCATAATTGGCGGAGCAAAAATCTGAATTCATACAATTTGTAGACGACCTTGATCGGACATCTTTCAAAATTTTCACTGTACTTTACACGTTTTCTAACTCATCAAATAAAATTTAAAATTTTATTAAAGTTCATCTTTATTGTGTTCCCTATGGATCTGAAACAAAACCATGAACAAAATGTAATAAACTTTTACCTGTCAGATATGCTATTTTGAGTCATTATAGAAAATGGAGAATTATTCACACGAAGAAAAGTTGCAAATTATTAAGTAGCATTATTTTGATACAAATTATAATTTGGAATTTTTTCTGAAAGGTAAAACGTTATTACATTGGCCGCGTTCGGCACCCCGGCAGCGCTGGCAGCAATGAGCACTGCTGAGTGCCGATGTTTGTCGAATGCAATTGCTGGACCAATCGCATTTGTCCATTCGTGAGTTCGGCAAACTACGATGCTCAGCGATGCCAGTGATTTTATTTTAATTCCATGGTTTACACTATAAAGAAGTAACTTTTATAATACTTTATGAGCTAGTTGTATAAAGAAATTGAATCTTCACTTAATATTTACTTTCATAGTAAATTTGATGAAAAGAAAAAATGCAATGCGTTTTTTTTACAACAATTATTTAAATGTCAAAGAACACAACTGCTTTGAATAGACCAGAAAAGTGTAATGGTAAAATGTAGTCGCCAAATTCAAATTCAATTCATAACGCTGAGAACATAATCTGGATCCCTGAGTATTTCTTATGGAAGAAAGACCAAGAAATCTCATAAAATTAAATCTTTTATGCAAAGCATTATATGTATCACCTAAACCGATACTTTATTTCCAGATTCATACATTATTAGTTACATGAGTTGTACACAGTTTATAATTATTTAAACAAAAATACAAAACTACAAAATTCAATGAACGTATGCTCGAATTGATCCTACAACTTCGGTACGCTGCATAGCTTCTGTTATACTTGACCTATTTAAGGGCGAGTGAGGGGCTATCAACGACATACGGTATTTTGGTTTGCACCTAGCATATTAATATCTAAAATTTTCTTACTTTACCTTTTCAAAGGTTTTAAACTGTTGCAATCTATTACTGAATAAACAAACTATTGAATTCTTAACAAGAGCTGCTTATTAGGAGTAGTAGAGGAAATAATAAGTATACTAATATTGAATAATTATTTTTTTATATATTTTTATTCATTCCTATGGTGCGATCGATTTCGGAAATAGTAATTCCCATCAGGCATTACCAGCTAAAAAATATTATATGTTTGTAGGAAAATTAAATATGTATATAAATAAATATTATAAAAATATTATGAAATATAAACAGATAAATAGAGTTATATGAAAAATTGTTGCAAATAAGTTTTACAGATCGAATATAATTATAAACATGTGCGAAGGGGTAAGGTTATGAAACTGACATAAAGAAAAATGGAAAATGCTTACCGTTAAGAGGTTTAGCAGCGACGATTGTCGTAAAATAACATGTTTAAATTGTTGGATTACGTTTATTAAGTGAGATAAATGAAAATGCTTAATTTCGTTTACAAAATACCTTTTTACCTTCCGTCACCTTTAAGTAAGGAAGGGTTTGTCTTTGGTCAAAAAATTCAATGATTAGTTTTTAGTGAATAAGCATGTTTTAGGGTCCCTATAATACGATTTTCAGTCAGTATCAATAAAAAGTAAACGAATATGGCAGAGATGAGGATGTTGAAGTAGATATTGGGGAAGACACGGAAAGATACGGTAAGAAAATAACTCTAGTGTTACAAGTTTCTAGAAAGATACAAAGAAGATGATTACATTGGTTTGAAAATGTCATGAGGAGAAATGAAGAATAATTATATTGGAAGAAGAATGAATAGCTTAGTCATAGAAGGTTGAAGAAACAGAGGAAGACCAAAGATAAGAGGGAAGAACTTTATTGCGGAAGCCTTGAGAGAAAAGGAACTGAATGAGAACGACACGCAAAACAGAAATGAATGGAAGAAGAAAATAAAAAATAGCAACCCCTAATGAATAGGAAAAGCTAAAGAAGAAAAAGAAAAAGATGTCAGTGTCAAGTGCAATTTGCATAGTTTGATTATGAAATAATTTTACTGGAAATTTAGAATCTTTTGCAAAAAAATTACACAGGATTGACGGAAGGTATTGTGCTGGCTACAATAGTAAAATAACACGCCCATATGAAACCTATACTGGGGAATTCTAACCTTAGTAAATTTTATGTGAAGATTAAATTTCTTTATAAAACCTGTCCTATGAGTTTCTGCATTACAAAACGTGCAAAATAAAATATGATTATTGAATTGCATGCTGAATTTAGTTCTCGACAACTTTTTTTTGTACAAAATTAATAGGCTACTTTTATGTAAACAAAAAAAAACTATTATTCTAATGTATGAGTGCCAAATTTATCGTTCAAATTTATGTTTACACCAAATACTTAATAAAATTTTAGGCAGTAATAGAAAAAAATAATACAACCCTACCGACCTATACCAAAAAAGTTTCCTTGTGCAGCCTGTAATGTAAATATCTACCTTCTACTTTTCTATTACTGTTGTCTCTTTCATGTAATTTCTTGGTGATTACAAATTAATTTAAAGAAAAACATTTAAATTAAAGCAACACTTCTCAAACAGATCTGCGTCTCCAAGTTAAATCTATTAGAGAAATCTATTTCCGTAGCTTGTAATTAAAGAAGCGTCGTATTTAAAAAGCAACTGCAATAATCTTATTTACCAACCTGGTGACATCTCAAGCAATCAGATTCTATTTATTTCGTTCTTCTCTGTCACTCCCATAAAAAACCAATAGGACGAAGAAGGACAGAAAATGGTAACTATTTACATTTACACGGGAAATAAATTTATAGAGATTTAAATAAATTTAAAAGAGGATTAATTTATACAAATAAAGAAATAGAATATCATCTCGACTTCTTTATAAATTAAGCTTGGTAGGTATCTACATATGTAAATAAACACATACACCATAACAACTTATAATTTATTTCTGATTATGCCATTCTGCTTTCTTTAGTTGAGGCGCTTACCAGGCGTCACCTCATGGACACTCAAAGTTGCCGTGAAACGTATGAGAATTGAAAGATAATTTTAACGAAAAAATGTTAGTATTTTTTCATGATTTTTTCGGAATCCAGACAGTCATTTAATAGAAATCCTCGTAGGAAAATATTAAAAAATTTGATGTGGCCAGCACATTACCTTCAGTCAACTCTTTGTATTATGTACAAATTGCATACATAAATTTTCGTGCAAAAGATTCTATATTTCCAGTAAAATTATTTCATAGACAAACTATGTAAATTTCACTTGCCACTGATATATGACAGTTCTTCCATCTTCTCTTTGGTCTTCCTCTGTTTCTTCCACCTTCTACTACTAAGCTGTTTATTCTTCTTCCAATATATTATTCATCTCTCTTCATGATATGTTCAAACCAATGTAATCGTCTCTCCTGTAGTTTTCTAGAAACTTCTATCACTCATGCTATTTATCTTATCCTCTCATTCCTTATCTTATCTTTCTGTGTCCTCCCCAACATCCATCTCAACCTCCTCATCTCTCTGCCACAATCATTTTCTTTTTATTGACTCTCACATCTGTCAATTAGAATTTTCGTAATATAGTAGCTGTTTCCATGGTTATAGCATAACTCGCTGATTTATGAAATTTAATTGTTTAATTCTATATTAATTGAATATTAAGTATAAAATGCAATCCGTTCGTACAGATAATAAAATATTCTTCAATATTTATAATAACATTAAATTTGTTGAGTCGAGAAGGATCAGTTGGAAATTTCGATTGAGTATAGAGTAAGGCCTTGATGATCCAGATTTTTATATTCTTTATTTATTTCAGGACGTTTCGAAACCAAAGTGTTTCATCTTCAGCTACATAAAAAGTTTTTTTTTTACAAAAATAATTTGTTACAACAAATTTATAAGTATGTCATAAAAATTTATATAAAATATTGTAATCACTCACCATTAATAATATTAAATTAAAATTTGTATGGAAAAATCCAATGTCGGTTAACATTTTGTTAAATATAAAAAAGTAAAAAAGCAATATAAAAAAAAGTTCAAAAATGCAATACAGTTTGATAAAGAACCGCACCCATATTAAGTTTATGGGTGACTTAATAGCACTAAAATGAGAAATGAAAGTGAACAGAAGAATAGAATTGAATTCAAAAAAGTTTAAACAAACATGCGCAAAACATGAGAGAAAACTTGTAATAAGAAAAAACGGGAGAACTACATGAAATTCCCTAGAAAACGTGTGGCATGCATGAGATTATTTTTAAAATCTGTTTGGTGATTGACAGTCCTGTGTTTTTGTAAGTTTATGTGGAGCGTTTCTTTGAGTAGTCTATTGTGTTTATTTTTAGTTTTATCAACAATGCGAACATTTTCAAAATCAAAACTATGTCCAGTGTTGCAGTAATGTTCTACAAGGGCGCTGTGGGCAACATTTTTGGCTACAATTATATTTGTGTTGATAACATCGTTTTTTTAAAGGTTGACACGTTTCCCCGATATATGTTTTGTTAAATATTGTGCAATCTATTTGATAGACGACGTTTTTCATGTTTTCTTTTTGAATTTTATCTTTGATATTAGTAAACAGTTGTTTAGTGGTATTTAGGTTAGAGTTGGCTACTTTAATGTCATATGAGTGTAGCATTTTAACAATTCCTTGATTTAATTTGTGATTATAAGGTATTGAAATATATGAATATTGTTGTGGTGTGTTATTGTTCGTGGTGTTTGTGTTTTTGAATTTCAGTTTTCTTATTCTGGAGTTGATAGTTTTATTAGTTTTTACTGGGTTGTAACCATTCTGGATTAGAAGGTTTTTAATTAATTTTATGTTTTCAGAATGAAATTTTGGGTTTGACAATAAAATTGCTCTATCTACTAATGCAAAGATTACACTTGTTTTATATGAAGAGTTTGTATATGAGTTATAATGTAGATAACGTCCAGAGGCAGTAGGTTTGCGGAAATAACATTAAATCTCAAAAAACGATATTTAACAGCGTTTTTTCAAGAAAAACTGTTAAAAATCTTCAAATGAGAGTACTTTCGGTTGACCAATTGTAACCAAGATCTAATCAGCTCTTCATATGGATGTAAATAAAGGAATATGAAAGAATTATATTTTTCAGAATAATTGTAGTGTTGGAGTAATCGTCTATGAAATATCGTCACACACATACACACATAGACATACATAGACACTATCATAAAAAAATTAAAATCGTATTCTACGGACCCTGAAACGCGCTTGTTTACTAAAAACTTATCATATATTTTTTTGACCAAAGACAATACCTTCCTTCCCTAAAGCTGAAGCGGAAAGTAAAAAGCACGATACCCAATTTACGAATATTGGCGCAAACAAAAATGTATAGTAAGCCGTGACCGTGATGTTAATTTATTTTATTTATATTAAGTATTTACGTATGCAACAAATAAGGAATTGTAAGTAAAGTTAATAGCAGAAAATTCTTCTACATAATATAACCAGATGCAATTTGTGTTCTATCTTCTGTGAACTAACTGCCTGTGGGAAAATGAATACATAATGAAGTTCATAATGACGGTACTTAGTTATCGTCAATAAAGAGATTCTTCTAAATTAATCTGCAGTTAATATGAAATTAAATATGCAGTAGTGCCTAAACTACATAACATAAATCTGAGTAATTGGCCTTGTTATAGTTATAATGTAGCACCTAATGCCGCCTAATTTATTATCACACTATCCTTTGAAGGCTGTAAATCAATTATTCCATACTACATAGGTACTATGGCATGGCTCACAGCTAACTAATAACATTTCCTAGATATTCTAATCAAATTTTGGCTGCTATTATATTTTGAGCTAGTGACAAGGCTGTGCTATTTTAAATCATATAATTAGATAATTAAGGTCCCATTAAAATTAACTCTAGTAATTACTATTATTAATAAAATCCAGTTACCTCTTACAATACACTTAGAAATCTATTTAAATTGCGAATTATCTATAATTCTAGGCATTTCTAAATTTTATACTGTATTCTTTTTCAAAGTGCATAATAATAATTTGGCTGTAACATATTATAAGGGTTGAAAAACATAACCATATTAGAATTGTAGACTTTGGGGGAAAATGGTTATACATGGTATTCATATTAAATTGGCCACCATTACTATCTCGAGAACTATAAGAGCTACAAACATTGTTAAATGGACAAACAATTTCTATTTCATAATACAAATTTAAAGAAAATAAAAATTAATTTTTCGACCAGTGGTTCTCAAAACACGGGACTTAACTTTTTTTACTTCCTTGTACGTAAGTAAAGGAAGTATTGTAATCGCGAAAAATTTCGGTTTTCAGATTTCAGCGGAAATATCCATTTTGATCATCCCTGAATCCATTTTGACTAATTTCGTCGTGACGTCTGTACGTACGTATCTCGCATAACTCAAAAACGGTAAGCCGTAGAAAGTTGAAATTTTGTATTTAGGACTCCTATAACATCTAGTTGTGCACCTCCCTTTCTGGTTATTATACAATTTCCAGAAGTGGCACTTTACATGAAGCCTATAATAGATTTTAATGAAAAACTGTTTTAAAATGTAATCCAAAACTTTTCAAATTTGGTATACAAGACTTTTATGTCAATCGAAATAACATAATAGATTTTGGTTAAAATAGGCTAACCAGAAGTGGTACATTACTTGAAGTTGTTAACAGTTTTCTTAAATAAAATGATTTAATTTTGATTTCAGAAATAAATGCTTCAAATAAAAGTTTTAGAGAATTAATTTCTGCGTCTAGCACATCAAGTATTATTAAAATAGCCCTTTGTATAAAAGTTTATATGCATTTTTTTCAAAAAAGTCGCAATATAAAGGTATTGTAGTGCGCACCGACCCGACGCGCCGAATGCTTGCGCCACTACTGATAGCATTGTCGCGACAGATGACGTAATCCTTTCGCCGGAATTACCCCGATGACGTAATCCCCCCGGGGATAACCCATACGCGTTCTGACTGGTCAATTACGTCTAGTTGATTGAATATTTTGTGTTCGATGATGGTCGCGTCACGGAGTTCTAGAAGGATAATGGGCTGTATAAATACCGGCCGAATGACAGCGGAGACAGTCTGATATAAATAAGCATCGTGTTATGAATAGTCTGTGATATAGAAGCAGCGAGTAATGAAGTCGGTGATATAAATAAGTAGTCTACGAGTTGTTAACATAAATAAATGTAGTTATATAAATAGATGTAGTTATATAAATAAATGTAGTGATATAAATATTGGTTAAATAAATAATATTAGTGTTTAAACATTTAATAATATTCTTAGTCTTAAATTAGTGTTTATAATTATTTAATCATAGTGTTAGTTACTTTTATAATCTTTTTAATATTTAATCTTAATTATTTATAATTTAATAAACGTATTATTTTATTTAATAATATTACTCCGATTATTTACACTTCACCCATATAAATAAAACGTTACAGTATAAAAATATTATATCACTAAATTCAGAATTAAATTCTCTTTAGAATGAATAAATACAAAATATATGTTCTCATTTAAAATAAAGAAGTCAGGTCCTGTATTTTGAGAACCACTGATCGAAATAAATTAATTTTCTTTTCTATACATTTGTGTTGTGAAATAGAAATTGTTTGCCCATTAGTAGCTCATAGTTCTCGAGATAACAATGGTGTCCCATTTAAAATAAACACCCTGTATACAAATTGTCACTTTCGAATTATTGCCGTCTAAAAATTTCAAGAAATTCCATAAATAATAAAAAAATAAAAATAATACTTGATTTTTCGTACAAAAGTAACAACGTTGTTTCGACTTTTCAATCATCATCAGACTCGAAACAACGTTGTTACTTTAATAAATAATATTTGTGGAAAATCAAGTATTCTTTTTATTTTTCTATTATTACTTGTAAAATATGTTCCACCAAGAACCGACTACAGATATTCAAACAATAATTCCACAAATATTACGTGTATATTATTTCTTTAATTCAGTAACCATACTAGTTTCTAATAAGTATAACTGAATAGTTTAGGAGCATGAATCCTTTAAATAACATTTTAATTATGATATAGTGTGTAATTACTTTTAATTCAGAATTGTTGTTCTCTTTCTAAATTGTTGATGCTGTTACAATTTGTAATTTAGTTTTTTTTTAGTCCAGAAATTCAAGAGATGTTAAGCAAGTTTCACTGTTGGATTTAATATATTTCATAATGTGGAAATAAAACTTATAATTTATAATTTAGGTTTTCAAAAACCTCAATTCTTTAAATTCTCCAGAGATCAATGGCCAGTTTAAATTTAGTTTTATTTCTACATTACCTATTAAATTTAATTAATTCAACAGTATTATAGAATTTTCTTAACATTCCTCCAATTTTTGAATTGAAATAAAATATAAAATTATAAATTGGAACAATATTAATAGTGTGTAAAGAAATCAACTAAAAATGCGAAAATGAATGAAAACAATTCAAAAATATAACTTGGAAGACTATGCTTCATCCATAATTCATACCAAAGGAAAATATCAATGAAAAGTTATTCTAAAAATTATTCAAAATATGGACTTCAACTATTTATATCTCTCTTAAATTCGTCTCTAAATTTAAAGAGAATTTGAAAACTTTAGAAAAAATCTGATGTGACCTCCCGCCATTTACCTATGTATATAATTTTTATATTACTTTATAAATTTATCCATACAATATATAGAAAAAGTATTAAAGCAAACTTGTAGAAAATTAAATAATCTTTAATTTTTATAGTAACAAATTGAGAAAAAATTACATTTAAAGGTATTTTTTGAACAAAAACTATCTTGAGCTTCAAGTAAACTGCCATTTTCGGTTATCCGATTGCCACCAAAATCTAATCAGATATTTCCATATTAGAATAAGGTAGAAATACATGGTTTCAAAACTTTCTGAATGATAGTATTTGAGTTAGAGCGTATACACTATACAGGATCCACACATACATACATACATACACACAGACATCATCGTGAAAATGTTAAAAATGGATTCTAGGGACCTTAAAACGTGGTCATTTACCAAAATCACGATATGCGATTTTTAGCACAATCCCTATACCTCCCTTACCAAGGGTAGCGGGAGGTAAAAGTATGACATCTTAACAGAATTCAAATAAATGATAGAATTCCACATTAAAAACTCACCCAAAACAGGTTTTATTTGAAATTTTCAGGTCCATTGGATGTTAAACATTTTTTTATGTTTCATGTTTGTATTTGCTGACTAGTGGTAAAGAGACCTATAGTACATCGTCTCTAGTCTGCGCTATTTCTACTTACAAGGCAATTTTTTATTGTTTTATTCCTTATTCTCTCAAGATTATTACTAGTTTTTATTTGCATTGTTTCATTAAGGCTGTTGCAAAATTTTTTATATGACTTCTACGTACTTACTTTTAAAATATGTTGTTCTTTAAAGAGTCCCAAATTATCACGAAAGATCCATTAGATTATTGAAATTTGTATAAAATTCATCTGAAACAGAATGTGACGTCCGACTACATACAGTTTAACATGTGACAAACTATTGCCTACTTCTATTTATATAAATAATATAGGTGATGGAAAAACTACTATCCAGTTGGCTATGAATGACGTGCTGTATGTACGCCGACGTCACGGGAGTGGGGGGATGTTTTTCATAAATATATATCTAGCGCAAATCTTTTTATTTAATTATTTACAAAAACAACAATAAATTATTATTTTTTTACCTTCCGTCACCTCTAGGTAAGGAATGTATTGTCTTTGGTCAAAAAATTCGGTGGTGAGTTACAGTTACAGTATTGTATTTTTACCTCTCGCTAAGAGAGGTATTGGATTCATGCTAAAAATCGCATATCCAGATTTTATTGAATAAGCACGTTTTAGGGTCTCTACAATACTATTTTACTATTTTTACGATGATGTCTGTATGTGTGTCTGTGTGCGTATGTGTGTGTGTGACCGCGGTTTCGGCCGCGTTATCTCCAATACTAGAATTCCAAAAATTACAATGAATGAGAAAAGCTAAAGATGAAGAAGATGTCCTTGTCAAGTGCCATTTGCATAGTTTATTTATGAAATAATTTTACTGGAAATTTAGAATCTTTTGCAAGAAAATTTATGTATGGAATTTGTAAATAATACACAGGATTGACGGAAGGTATTGTTCTGGCCACATCAGATTTTTATTAATATGAAAAATATTGCATAAACTTTCATTTAAAATACTTTTAAAAAAAATGTTTTCAAACCTAAGTACTTAATCATGCCAGTTAGTAACGTTAAAAATCTAGATACTATTTTTAATTGTATGCATTAGCTGCTTGTCGATTTTGACTAAACCTATATCTATGTACCTAGGTTCGTACCCACTGGTCGCTAAATCGTAAAATGTTAACATACCAGGCATTAATCACACTCGTACGCAATGTTTAGTTGTCTGTCCAAAATACAAATGGGGTGTTTGTAATATGCAACCTTAGTTGTCGCATGAATTAAAGACTTAATCACCTTTAACTAACATTTTCTGATCACATCTTCTACGGCACCTTCGCTAAACTAGAATCAGTGATTTGACATTTTAAGAAATCCAGCCCCGATCACAATTCTTATCGAATTGTTTCTGCTACGCCTTTCGGACGTTCCAGTCGTTCAAGCGAACATTGAGCGAGGATAAAAAGTTCTAAAGAGAATCAAAAGGAATGAATAACTGGTTGCCTGTGAGGTGGAATTGAACCGAGGAGTCAAATAGAAAACCAAGTGGAAGATTGAAAAGGTTCAGATTTTAAACTAAAAAATAATAGAATATTGAATAGTAAGAAAGGTGTAATAATAATGGACCGCATACCAATCTGAAACAAGACAAGAATTTTATCCGTTCTTCGAAAATATTTAATGGGGTGTGACCAAATTTTTATTTTTACATAATATGATACTGGACGAAAAAAATAAAATAGCCGTATTTTTTTAAAATCGAATAATTATTCGTACTTTACGAGAAAATAATTATTAAAAATTTGGGGAAGGGATATGCGCCGTGAGCATGGTAGGATGATAGAAGAATACGGATAGACTGGGAGACAAAGCCAGCTGACGCCATGTTTTAACCCATAAAGGGCATACACAGCTACCTTTGATGCGCAGTTTTCTTATTGCGGCTGCTTACAAAAGTAGCAGGGCTACAAAAAAGTTGCAGAACTGTTCACACGTATTGTGCTACTCTACTTCAGCTGGTTCCCATTTTTGGTGTGTCTAGTAGTTATGGTCAAACAACAAAATTTTGATTTGTGCGATGATTTCCGTATTTACTCGATGATAGATACTGATTTTATGGTAGAACTTGCAGGTTCTCAAGCAATTATTTTATTGTCAAGAAGAAAAAGTAAACAAAAATCGTATCAAAAAATGGGTTAGGGTCTAGATTAGAAAACAAGAAAATTCTGAAGTTCTTGACAACTTGCTGCAAAAGTTACCCCTGGAAGCTGAAATGTTATGAAAAAATATAATTATAAATAATACAAAGTTACATGATATCTCATAACCGTGGGCTTGAGTGTCTGGTCGCGAATTTTGGCATCCGGGTTCGATCCTCCTAGCCGACGCCGATATTATTTCGAATTTTAAATGGCATTAAAAGTGACCCTGTGGTGCCCGTGAGGTGACGCCTGGTAAACGCCTGCACGGTACGACTCTGTCATCATCATTATCGAAATCTATGTATATGATATATTTAGTTATAATAATCTATCTCCACTTTTCACCGCTCAAAAAGCTGCATGTGCAGTCGTAGCAACAGTTTCACCCAAATGAATAATTTTTCCTGTGCCCGCTACTCTGGCAAATGTCACTCACACTAGGCTACTTTTAAACTGCACGCATGCTGCTTGTAGCTGTACTGCGGCCGCTACTTTGTCGGTTGCATTAGGGTTCACACGTAGGGCAACTTAAGTAGTGCAATTTTTTAATTTGCATCACAGAAATAGTAGCTGTGTGTGCTCTTACCTTTAATTCACGACCAGACACTAAGGCTCACGACCACGAGACCTCATGTAACTTTATATAATTTATAATTATTATTTTTTTATAATTTTTCATGTTCCAGACGTAACTCTCCCAGCGACTTGTCAAAAACTTCAGAATTTTCTTGGTTTCTAATCTAGTCTCTAATCCAAATCCTTTTTTAAGATTTTTCTTTTCTTTTTTTTCTTGACAGAAAAACAATTGCTAGAGAAGCTGCAACTTCTACCACAAGATCAGTATCCATCAGCGAGCAGATAAGAAAATCAACGCACAAACCAAAATTTTGTTGCTTGACCACAACTACTAGGCACACCAAAAGTTTCAGCGCGTGCTGCATAGGGACCCAGCTGACGTAAAAGCTGCGCAATACGTGTGAAAAGTAGTTAATGTCTTAAGAAAGTTAACCATAACCAAGTGATCTTGAAAATTTGATAACAAACATCTTAGTATTTGATAATAAAATATTTTAATATTTTCATAATGTCATAAGAAATGCTTAATCACATCTTAAGAAATGATAAGAAATATCTTAAGTTTTTCATAATTCCTTAAGTCATATGACGTCATCGTTTTATCTGTGACGTCAGGTGTCGTCATTATTCTATCTCTTATCTATGACGTCATGTGACGTAATCAATCCTTATCTTTAAAATCTCTTATCTATGACGTCAATCTTAGATCGTTATCTGGCCAAGTACCCCCCAATCCTACCTACTTATGTCTTTCCTTCCTAGTCTATCTGCCTTCCTCCACGATCCTACCATGCTCACGTCATATCCCTTCTCCAAAACATTAAATTTCTAATAACAATATTATTACTAACTAATGTTTAGTTTTTATTATTATAATGAAAAGCTATAGAGGTTAAATTTTATATTTTATGATTAACATATTGAAGTTCGAATATGGTCACATACAATTATATTGTATTAATTAAATAAATACTATATAAGTCAATGTGGATATCCAAATAAAAAAATATATTTATAAAGAATACAAAAATATATTTTTTATTCATAATTTTCTTAAAGGCAAACAGAAACGTATGATCAAACATCAGCGTATTCTAAACTAAAAGTCAGTAACCATAGCAACAATGACCTCTGTAAAATTGTTAGAATTTACTTTATCAAAATATAACTCCATGGTTAATCATAAAATATGTACTACAAATAAACGTCTAACCTCATTTTTTGCATTTTTAAACACATAAATTTGAAAACATAAACAAACTTAATTTACATTCTCCACTAGGGTGAATTAAATCATGCGCTAACGTCAGCTTATTGAGGTTTGAAATTGAAGCTTATTTCAAAAGATTATTTCTACATAATAATGTACCCAAACATTATTTACATATTGCTGAAACCGTTAGTCTTTTAAGAAAGAAATAAAATAAAAATGTGAAATGACTCCATTCTGGGATAGATGGATCAGAGGAATAAATGGTCCACTCAAAGTATTTCTGGATTTATTCACTCGATGTCAGTAGTTTTTTTTTTTTTGAGCGATGAGGTAGTTTATCGAACCGAGGCAAATGCAAGACCTGTAAAATATCCGAGGTTAAAATATGCTCGCGCAGCCATTATTATATGGGGGTCACGCTGGAATTATTGAGGATAAGAAAATCAGGTAAGTCGTGGAAAACAAAATTTGCGATATCATTTTAAAGTTATTTATGTCATTTAAAATTAAGTTGTGAAAGTTAAATTAGTTACAACTAAATTAATAATTTTTTTATAGTATCGTTCTGAGTGTAATCCTGGAATTCATCAGAGAGCTTTTTTGACTCAACAGTTCAGTTTTTGGCGAAAAAAATATACAATTAGTGAATACTAACCTAAGTAATTTGACAACGTGCGAATTTTACTACTTTTTGTATAAAAAAATACGAGGTAGAATGTTTTCGTGTGAAGATATTAATGTTACAATGCAAAACATTCTAAATGAAGATTGGTAAGGTTATTTTAATAAGAGGAAGGAAAGAAGGGTGAAGTCTATTCTAGTTAAAGAGAACTACTTTGAACAAACTTAATTTTAATTACTAACTAAAATTTAATAAAAAAAATATGTTGTGGCCAGCACAATACCTCTCGTCATATCCATTTAATTTAATCATTCAGTCTAACAGGACAATGTTACATAAGTAACAAATTTAACATTTCTTGTACACCAAATATTTCAAAATGTATCTATGATGTCCTACTTTTCTAATATGTTCAAAACTCTTCAAATTCATTGACGACATTAGCGGGATTTCTGAAGGATAAAATGTAATTTTACTATAACTATAATTTTAAATATTTAATTAATAATACAATAAGAAATATTAAATGTTAAAATTTTTAGTAAAGCTGTTGACTTTTGATACTGACATTTTTCATTTATCTGTGAATTACAAATTTAAATATGGAGTTGTTGTGAGCGAGGTTTATTGCAACAATTTATTCTATACCATTATATATTAAATCTGAAACTATAGAAGATATAATAAAAAAATTTAATGTATCAGATTGAGAATTTAATGATCAATTTTATTTGTAATTACATAAATTTTCGAAAAAATATATTTACAAGATTTTTTTTAAGAAACTACCACTTTCGGTTGTCCAATTGTTACCAAAAGCTTATCAGCTCTTCCCATTAATGTTAGATTGAGGAATCCGTATTTGAACATATCTAAGTCTTATAGGATTTGAGAAACCGTACTTCCAACATCTCCACACACACACACACACACACACAAACAATACCGGAAATAATGAATTACTGGATTGCAGTCAAAATATTTATTTAAATTTCAGACCTCTACCGGTTTCGGCATCTCCTATGCCTTCTTCAGGAGCTACAATTGATACATTTTTTTTTAATAAAACCATTTTTAAAAACATAACCTTTTTTTTGTAAAACGTGAATTTTTTTTCTATATTTGTATTTACACATTAAAAGAACACATTAAAAAAATAACAAAAAACAACAACACACGTAGGACGTCAAAACAGTTAAAAAATATATAATAAAATACTCAAATAGTCGTCAAAATCTTGTAAAAAATAAAATAAATATATATGTGGATTTTTCGGCACCCTTATGGAAAAAATATAACAAATACAGCTCTGAAGGTTGTTGTTTTACCGCTAAAAAAATTTTTTTTAAATATTTTATTCATTCTTCTTATTGTTTAGTCTTAAGTTTAATCATTTTTATTTTATTTATTATTTTTGTTGTATTTTAAAATGTTTGTATATATAGAACTTAATTTATCTATATCTGTTTTTAAACTAATATTGTTTTTATCATTATTAATCTGCAACATTTCAAGTGTTAAACGTTTTGTAAATTACTGGTTTTTCGGTATATTGTTTAATGAAAAACAACATCCTATTTAATGGTCTAATTCTTAAGTATTATTAGATATTGATATCAGATACATAAATAATTAAAATTATTTTATTCAAGAGTTGGCAAGCTTGGTTTGGAGAAGTGGCTTGTCAATCGCCGATTCATTCATATACTTTTTATATATCTTGAATAAATAAAATTTTATATTGTTTAATTATTTCAGAACATATTTTAATTTTGTGATCTTCTATAATTAATTATATTTTGTAATTACTGTAGTGTATTAACACATAACAAAGACATTACAATTACAAAAGTAAAATTATGGGGTGGTAGCATGAACAAGTGACTAAGGGTGATTAGCGAGGAGTTGATTAGCAGTATTTTAGATCTGTCAATCGTTTGTGGATTATTTTAGAGAAAAATACTTCAAATAAAAATTGCGTACAATTAGTTTTTGTATATCTGTCATTTGAAACTTATTTTTTTCTTGTTCATGCTACTACCCATTATTTCTGACTGAGTTTGACTTTCACTTAATCATATATCATACCCTACTAATTAATTTCAATTTTGTTTCATTTTTGATAATTTTAACAATACCGGTATTAATACCGATATCCCGGTTTTTAAAATAAAAATACCGAAAAACCGATAATCAATTTTTCGACCGGTATTGCATTCCTTATTCATAGCCAGTCGGAAAAAAGTTTGTTCATAACTTATGCTATTTATATAAATAAAAGTAGGCGATAATTCGTTACAATGTATTTACTCTGACGTTACATTCTGTTTCAGATTACGTGACTTTTTCAAAACATTACACAAATTTCAATAATTAATTATAAAATATCTAATAGATATTTCGTGATATTTTCATATTTCAGGCTTTTTAAAGAACAACATTTTTTTTAAATTTAGTACTTAGATGTTATTTAAAAAAAATTCCAACAGCCATATTAGAAAAAAATATTTTTCATATGACTATAAATATTTTGTACTATCAAGTCAGTAATTTAATAATTGGTCGCTATAGCTTTGAACTCAAGGCATTATCTTAAGCTGGCATATAATGAAACTACCCACTTTGATGGTTTTAAAACAGCACGAAGTCCGTACGATTTATTTCCAGTGTGAAATATTCAGGTTTTTTCACTTGTAGTATAGAACATTTTATATTCTATTCTAAAGTGGTGTGAAGCTGTTAAAGAGAAATTACAGTACTCCAGACATGTAAGAAAAGGAAATGCACCTTAAGGGGTGTAGTTTTAGTTTTACATTCTTGCAATTTAAACCTTTACTGTAATCGTTATTGTCGAGACCTTTATGCACTATATTTCTCTCAGCTAGAAAGTCGAGAAAAGGAATAAATAAATATATAGCAATCTTCTTTTATGTGAAACACTTTCATTCTATATTTCATGGAGAATATTTTGTTATAAGTTTCTAACTTCTTTGTAAAGGCATCAAGCAGAATTTTTTCCATGTTCACAGACAAATTTATTTACTACATTTCGTGCAGGTTCTAAATTTAGTTTTCAATAAATAAATAGGGAATATAACAACGTACTATGTGTCATTGATAATTTAATGTTTTTACTGTCGATTTCGGAGGTGAACATTACTACCGTTATTATAATTATTATCATATTAACGTTCCCAGGAGACATACAGAGCCGTAGTGTTCGAGCACTATCGTCTTGCTAATGTAAAATTTTAATGTTACATAAAATGTAAACATAAAAACATTTCTGCTGTTGGCTGCCAGTTGTAAAAAACTGAAGAAAATTAATATCAAAAAGTTAAATGTCCGAAAAAAAAAGATAAACGGATGTGACCAGCACAATATTTCCCGTTATTTAGTTTTTCGTCATATAATATATATACAGTGTGCGATTAAAGTGTGGAATATCAAAAAAAAAGCCGAACTCAGCCGGTTTTTATAAAAACACTGAAACACGTCGATTTTAATTTTTTAAAAATACACATTAATATGTACGATTCATCTTCCGACTTTCATTTGTTTTTCAGTTACGACGTCATCACAAAAAAATTAAATGACAACATAGATTTTTAGTAGTGAAATCCGATAGTGTTTTTTCTTCTCTTTATGATCATGTAAATAAATCATAACGTTGCATAACAAAAATTCTGAGAAAAATCGAGTTGAACATTTAATAATAATGAATAATCAAGATACCCTGATAAAAACATTTAAAAGTTGATTATGGAACTTATAACTTATAAAACATGATAAACGAAAAGTTTTAAACTGAAAAATGAAAAATAAAGCAAACAAAATTAACACTGTTAAATTAAATTAATGTAAATGAATTAAATAAAAATAAACTACAATATTTATGTCTAGAGAGTTGAAGATTGTTTTGTGATGATGTCATAACTGAAAAACAAATGAAAGAAATTTTTAATTATATTTCCATATTTTTAAACTAGGCTTAGGATCTCATAAATCATTGTACTTGACATCATGGTAGCGTTTCTGGTTTAACCGGAACCACGAATATTCAGTCCACCCTCATATTCTTCTCCAAAATCTTACCAATATAAATTTATTTTTGACATATCTAGGGCCAGCTTTTTTTTCATATTAACAGTACCATATGTTATAAATAAGTCGTAGAATCACCTTGACGTTCATTATTTTGTAGGCAAAATAAAAGCAAAAAAAAGATAAAAAAAAATGTATATGGCAAAAACTTAATATAATACATATATTAGACGTATTTTATTTCATTTTGAGGCGGACCAATAATTATTTTTTACCTCTCGCTAAGAGAGGTATTGGATTCATGCTAAAAATCGCATATCCAGATTTTATTGAATAAGCACGTTTTAAGGTCCCTACAATCCGATTTTAACATTTTTACGATGATGTCTGTGTCTGTGTGTGTGTGTGTGTGTGTGTGTGTGTGTGTGTGTGTGTGTGTGTGGATGTGTGTGTGTGGGATGTTGGAAGGACGGTTACTCAAAAACTATAAGACTTAAAATTTGTTTAACAACGTATTTCCCAATCGGACATTCATGGGAAGATCTGAAAAGGTTTTGGTAACAATTGGACAACCGGAAGTAGAAGATTCTTGAAAAAAAATCTTCTAAATATTATTTTTTGAAATTTTTTCTTGATAATATTAAAGAAAAATAAATTCTCTTTCTGATACATTTAAATATTTTTATACATATTTTATAGATTTAGAGATAAAAGGAATATAATATATAAAATAATGTTGTAATTAATTTTACAACCGAAAGGATGCCATGAAAAATAGTTGCAAATTTAAATTATTTGTAACTGACAGATAAATGTCAGTGTCAGAAATAATGAGTAATGAAAGAAAAATGTATTTGGAGAATCCCTTAATTCTTGATCTGTGACTATTATGGAGATGACAAGTCTAGGTTGAAGGACTTAAATTTGTTTCAAACATTATGGGACAATGTACACCAGTACTGTAGACTAGAGTAACTTTGAATTGCGAAAAAGCTATCAAATTCTTCTCAAGTAAGTTGTAAATATTGACAAAATTACACATCGATATAAGAATAATCGGAGTGCAATCTATCCGTCACTTTATTAAAGGGAATTAAGGTTATTTAGATATAACAAGTATGAAAAAATAAAATGTAAAAGAACATATATAAGAATAGATGCACAATCCAGATATATACATTTTAGACCGCCCAAAATTAATGTTTTTACTAGAAGAATATGAAGAGAAAGTAAACAACGTTGTTCGAATTGAAAATTGCAGTTACCAGCCTAATATTTATATATGGTAAACTCTACTTTGTAATTTATTGTAACATAATTTATGGTAAAATATCTTCATGTTGAGACATGCTATTATTGAATAATAAAGAAGTTTATACGTCATAGATTTATATGAATATATTATTTGTATTTATAAAAATATTCTTTGCTTTATGCATACAGCCAGGTAAAATATACGGCGAGAGGTTATGTGCTGGCCACATCAGATTTTTTTACTAGGGGCCGTCCACTTTTATCCCCCATAACATATCTATTATCATATGAAGTAACTGTGAGCAGTGTGACTCCAAGTGAAATTCTATGTGCGAAACACAAGTGAGCGGCGTGCCCCATTTAGTTAGTGCCCATGCAAGTCAAAAGTCCTTCGCATGGCGGTCAGCGTGTTAAGTATTAAGGTCAGTAAGTACTTCCAACCGGTTGAGGATCATACACCCGATACCAGTAGGGGAGCAGTTACTACCCTCAATGCTTATTACGGCATGGTTAACGCACAATTTGAAAAAAGATTTGAAAATTATTTTGTCATTAAAAATTTTTGGTTGTCATCAAGCGTTGATCATTGTTTTTATTTACTTACCACTTCCACGTACTGATTGGTAAGTATGTTTGGAACACAACGCGAAGCGGAGTGGTTCAAACATTCGAACAAAATAAAATCACTTTCAACACGTGTATCATACACTATTTTTTCTACAAACAGTATCTATTTCATATAAATTTGTATTTCAAATTATTTTTTTGCCATATGCCAAAAATGTCGATTTGTTCCATTCGTCCAAGGTAACTAATTCCACTTTTAATATTACGATAAAAGTAACAATGACCTGTCACTTTTTAAAATTGGTGTCATAAAATGACAATTATTGAAATCGTCCTTAAAAAGCACAAAAATCGTCAATAAACGTTCAAAAATTGGCTCTAAAGTAATCCATTATTCGACGATTTCTTACAAATGATGTGTTACCAATACCACCTTATGATAATTATTGTACATGTAAGAGAATTTATTAGCCAGCTATATGATGTATAATAATTAAATTGTATGTAAAAAGACAATAAATATATGCAAAAAGAACGAAACAAATAGTTCCGATAAAGAAATTTAAGATAAAACTCATATTCTTGAGTGTTCTTTACGATAACCTGAGTATCCGAAAGTTAGCAACATTGAGTGTAAGAGCACTCATATAGTTTATTTTCCTCGGTCGTGCGGCCTCGGCAACTAAATTCCATAATCGTGATAAAAAATAGAACTTCAGTACTTTGTTACATAAATAACTATTTTAACCCTAAAACAAACATTCAAATGCCTGATTTTAATAGATTTATAAAATAAATAGTTTTTTACCTCTCGCTAAGAGAGGTATTGGAATCATGCTAAAAATCGCATATCCAGATTTTAGTGAATAAGCACGTTTTAAGGTCCCTAGAATCCGATAATAACATTTTTACGATGATGTCTGTGTGTGTGTGTGTGTGTGTGTGTGTGTGTGTGTGTGTGGATGTGTGTGTGTGTGGGGTTGTTGGAGACACATTTTCTCAAATTCTATAAGATTAAAAACTTGTGCAACTACGGATTCCTCAATCTAACAGTAATGGGAAGAGTTGAATAGATTCTGGTAACAATTGGACAACCGGAAGTAGTAGTATTATAACAAAAAACTTCTAAATATTAGTTTTTGAAAATTTATGTTGTTACAAATATTAAAAAAACAAAATTCTCTATCCGACACATTTAAAGGTTTTATTATATCTTCTACAGATTTAAAGATATAAAAATATAAGCTATAAAATAATCTGGTGTAGAAAATGTCACAGCCTGCTCACAGCCCAAACATTTCCATGGTAACTACGTGAGAAATTTAATTGTGTATAATTGACAGATAAATGTCACTAATGTCAGTGTCAAAGATACCAGAGATAGTACTACAGGCTTCTTATGGGAACGATATTTAATATTTCTTATTGTATTATTAATTATATATTTAAAATTATAGGTATATTATATGAACCCTTCAGAAATACCGCCAATCCCGTTAATGAATTGGAAAAATCTCAAACATTTAGAAGACATGGAGAAAACTTGCTCATAGAATGAATTTAAAATTATAGAAAATACGTAAATATAAAGATTAGGTGTAATTCGAATTTTTTGTGTGTACAAGAAATTTTAAATACAATACATACCACAATGGAAAGGGCGAGAGGTATTGTGATGGCCACAACATATTTTTTTTTATAAAAATTACAATCACTTGTCATCTGTTGCATGTCTATCTTTCTAAATCACCTTAATGTAATAAATTCGACTTATTAAGCCATAGTTATCTCAAGCTGGTAAAAATAATTGGTAAAGTGTTTCAATACTAAAAAGAAATGGTTTCCTTTTTTTATTGACACGTAGTTGATGTATAAACCAATCTTTCGCTAATGCCATCGATAATCTGGAAATCCTCTTTAAATTGATTTCATTAGAAGAGAAACAGTTGGAAATAAATGGATATAAATTTCCAGTGGAAGAAACAATGGAGAAAGTCTGAAAGGCAAATAAAAGTTTAGAAGAGGGCGCACTAGAGTGAGTGACGTTTTTCTATGCGAGTAAACACATCAAGACCTAAGAGACTTAATTGCATTTTCATCAAATTTTAAAACTTATTGGGGAGGACTGAATAATCCCATCATGATATCAAAGACTTACTTTCTTTGCATTTAAGAAACTTTTCTGGATATTCACGCCAGCTTACGTGTAAGACACAGAATAGACAAAGTTAATCAGAAACTTGTCAATATTTTCTGTACCTAACTGACCATAGACAGAATTTATGGATAATATATTTTAATCTATTTGTTCTATCGGACGATATTTTAAGGAGAATATAATTCATTAGTCACGTGACATGTTTTCCGTCAATGAACATTTACAATCTTCCTAGTTACATGTCTATCACAGCGATGATAAAAAACAAAGAAATTATCACCGTATTTATAGTCGTTACTAAGGGATTTGTTTCCTTTATTTATGACATTAACAGTTAATTTTGAGTATAAAAATAAATAATAACAATAATTCAAACTCCGAAATATTAAATAAAACTCGTAAGTAGGTACCATGTTTACAATACAATATGAATATGTATATCAAAAGTTAGGTTAGGTTACAAAAAATTATTATATTCTCTCATTAAATATAAGCTCGTGATATAATTAATAATCGAAGATATTGCTCGTGAAATCTGCAACTCGGTTTCACTCGTGAATATCATCGATGATAATCATATCACTTGTTATATTACATATGAGAATGTAATGCATTAGTCACATGACATGTTTTCCGCCAATCAACATTCAGAATCTCCCTAGTTACATGTCTATCACAGCGATGATATAAAACAAAGAAATTATCACCGTATTTATAGTCGTTACCAAGGGATTTCTTTTCTTTATTTATGACATTGACAGTTAATTTTGAGTATAAAAAATAAATAATAATAACTCAAACTCCGATATATTAAATAAAACTCGTAAGTACTATGTTTTAATACAATATGAATATGTGTATCAAAAGTTAGGTTAGCAGCACGCACAATGTGTTACAAAATTTTATTATATTCTCTCATTAAATATAAGCTTGTGATATGATTAATAATCGAAGATATTCCTCGTGAAACTGCAGCAGCATATTTTACTCGTCCTTCGGACTCGTAAACTCTGCCACTCGATTTAACTCGAGAATATGATCTATGATAATCATATCACATTTTTGAGGTTTTCCACTATTTCTTTATATTTTATTAGTAAATTTTATCTAAATAATTTATCTGTAGCCCTAGAAAGTATCAATTGTTGCTTGTTAATCCGGAATAATTGTTTTAATATTCTATGACATAGATGTTAAGCTCAATTTGTTCCAGAACATTGGAATCACATAATATTGTATTAAAGAACGAATGTCATAATTGTCCTTTTACTTCGAACAAAATTGTTTTTGCGAGGTAAGTTTGTAAATACAAAAGAAATCAATATTATCTAACTTACCGCTATACTATTCTCGATAGGAAATCCAGAAAGCTATGCAGAATTAGATTACAGTAGTCGAATGAGCTATTAACGAACTCTTTTGGATAGTTTGGTTCGCGAAAGATAACTATTCAAGGTCACTCATAAACCATTTACTATAATATAACTTGTAGATAACTTCATTGCATTTCGTATGCATAGGTTGCACACTTGGATTATTTATGTATAAATTTAAACTGAAAAAAAATTGTTGTGGCCAGCACAATATCTCGCCGTGTCCGTTTTTGGTTACATAAATATAGAGCACGAGCAGTCATGTGACATAATTGGCCTTGACAAGCAAATATGTGGGGCCTGTGTCAGAATGACAATTAGTAATTATGTACATAGATGTCAAATGTTAGAATTTTTCATTAAAAATTTCAAGATTTTCTAAATTCACGTAGTTAATTTGTTACCAGGAGTGTGGAATTTACTGTTGAGGAAAATAAACCACATTTAGAATGAAAAATTATGATATTTGACATCTATTTACATAATTACTAGCTATCATTATGACACGGGTCCCCATATCTGCTTGTCAAGCCCAACAAAGTCACAGGACTGCTCGCGCCCTAATGTATTTAACATTTCTTGTATACTTACACTTTACACCAAAAATTATACTTACATCTATTCTTCATATTTAGATTTTTTCATTTTAAATTCATTCTATGAACAAATTTTGTCCTCTACTAATTTTTAGAAATGTTTCCAATTCATTGTCGGGATTGACAGTATTTTTGAAGGATATACGTATGTAATATTCCTGTAATTTTCAATATTTAACTATTATAATAATAATAATAATAATATAATAATATTTATTTATTCCTTGTGATCATTACATGATATGCAAAAAGTCATAATTAATTAATCATTCATATATTCTTCTGTTGAATAAAAACATTTATTAATAAGGTAATTTTTCAATTGTTTTTTGTATTCTTTTATTTGTGGAATTTCTTTGATGGCTTTTGGTAACTTATTGTGAAAAATTGCTCCCATATAATAAATGTTTTTTTTAAACATAGTTAATCTATGGTGCTGTAATAGTATTAATAGTATTAATACAATAAGAAATAATATAATGTATGTACTTTCCAGAAAGAGTCTTTATTAATCATATGAAAAAATTCGAGAAAATTAAGGCAATTGAGATATATGAGAAATAATTTTTATTCAAATATGCTAGGTGGTTGTGTGAAAATAAATAAAAAATAAATGAATAAGTAAATAATAAGTATAATAAATAACAAAAAAATGTATACTTTGTTGATATTAACATTGTTACATCTTGTTTATTTTCACATAGCCACCTATATAACATTTGAATTAAAATTATTTCCCATATATATTCATAATAATTAATACATCGCTGAAAAGAGAAAAAATGGCGGTTTATATTTTAGTAAAATAATTATATGTTGCTATTTAAGAAATAAAAATTGATAGTCGTATCTTGTAAACATGACCTTATAAAAAATATCTACATCTGTCATCAAATAGTATATTTAATATAATAAAACTTTTATACGTGTATTTTTTTTCTATTAATTATAATAAAAAATGTTAAGGGGGGGGGGGGCTTCTTTCCAGACTCACTTTGTATATTTTGTTTTATGACATGCCATTGATTCAGTGAAAGTCTAATCATATACAGGGTGTTTCTATATCTCTGCACGAAACTTTAATGGCATATGTAATCTGATTATAGAACAAAAAGATTTTTTTTGAAATTCTCAAAAATAAGGGTAGTTCATTCCTACCGAACATTTTTAGTGCCACTGGTTTCATAGTACATTTAATTACCTACATAATAACTAATTAATAAATGATTATTTGTAGGCAGTTCATTAATAACATAATTGTAAATAATTAAATGTACTATGAATCTAGCGGCACTAAAAATGTTCGCTACGAATGAATTACCCTTATTTTTGCGAATTTAAAAAAAAAGTTCTATAATCAGTATAGCAAACTATATAATGTCATTAAAGTTTCATGCAGAGGTATACAAACACCGTGTATAGTTAAATACAGATGAACTTTGTTCTTGCATATAAAAATATAGCGTTTTGAGGTAAATACACAATCTCATTTTAGTGAAAAATTCACATATGTTCTCGCTAAGATGCAGAATTAATTCGTCTTTCTTTTACGTCTGTTCCATACAAACTTCAAGAATCCCACCGCTTTAATGCCCACGGTACATTATATATTTTACTCTTGTAATAATAGCAGTCAATATCTGCTCGTTTTGTGGATATTATATTGTTTCTATTGTGTCCAGTCGACAAGCAGGCAGAATATTTATTAAATACGTCTGGCACGCGAAATTGAAAACTATAACGTTTGTAATTTCCGTATTTGACGTGACAACCGACTCGATTTCCTTACGTTAGTCACGCGCCGAGGAATACGATATGCACAACATGTTTTATGTTTTATTTATTACATACACCAGCTTTCAATAAGTACTACATCAGCGCAGTTAGCCTCAAGTTCACATAGGTATGAATTTAGAATCATACGTTTCCAACTTGAAATTGATTACCTTTGCGATATGCTATGGTGTTTTCTATCATCATCAATGACACGGCATCATTTACTGTAAGTACGGTTAGAGCCTTTAAACTATACGATTAATTATCATAGCAACGAGGGTTGTAACGGAAATAGTGCCAAGTATTTATTATTTTATTTATATATGAATATGAATTAAAGCATTTAAATTCAAAGAAATGTTAGTGCTATTTTTATGTTTTACAGTTATTCAACAAAAAAGTCTTTTTGCCATACAATTATAATACTCGTATCCATTTTATTCAAATACATGCGAAGGAATTACAGCCTTATGATTATTTATTTACATATGGCTACAGAAATATAGTAGTTCACAAGTGTAGCAGTCAGATTGTTGGGAAGGTTGTTAAATGATACTCTTTTAAGTTACATGTCAAGCTTTCGGAATTAATTTATTCCTTCTTCAGGACAGCTACAATTTAGTAACAATTTCGTATTAAAATTTTGAAAAATGTCCATATGATATAAAGTACTTACTACTTAGTGACGTTAAATTGTAAAAAGTCAGTCATAAGAAATGTGTTAAGTTTTAGTTGATAATGTTGGTACATTTTATAGTTTGATGCTTTTTTCAGTTAAAATAATTAGGGAAGCAGGAAATTACGAAAATATGATTTTATATATTAATGTCTTATGTTCGGAAGTTTATCAGTCTGTGTATCTTTTTATATCGGATGTTAAATTAAAAGCGGCCGTAGGCGTTTAACTCGGAATATCAGTTTTTCTTTGCGCCAAAATCTATGAACGCCGACTCGCTACTGTTGTTTTTAATTATAATGAACCAAAAATCGACCTATATAGTTCCCGGAATAGAGTTATTATTTGTAAACAATTTTATTACCAAATTTTCTTAGAAATATGAAAGTGCAAAAACCCGACCTTTGAGCCGGTCCTGAGTATAAATACTGTTTGACTGAGATTTCGAGTCATTGTTAACACATTATTTATTAATATAATAATATTTACAAATAATATTCCCTCGACTATCATGTGTATGAACATATATTTTCTGAAGTGCCGAAGCTCGTAGAACGGTTCAAACTCATTTGGAAACAATCTCTCTTATTGACGTCAAATCTCTTACCATAGTTTTCAGTTTAAGGTATTAATATTATACCTTGATAAAGCGTAAACATTCTCCAAATAAATTACACAGAATTGCTCTTCGACAAGTAATAAAAAATCTTCTATACGAGTATTTATTTCTTTTCGTTTTCCTAGCTTGTGTATCGTCGCAAACGCCTCGTAAGTCCAGTGTCGTGTTTTGGTTTGGCTCAGTGGCATTGACAAGTAAAAGTCCGGGCTTTAGGTTGCGAGATAGCGGAATCTATTGGCTTGTCCGGTAATCTGACAATCCGGTGACCATCGCTTCCCTAGAGACCAGCAGAGATGTTTGAATTCAGTTACGGAGCACACCAAACACTTGTCACATCTCTTGGGATACAGAGTCATGACAATTGAAGAGTGACAGACACTGTTTTACGTGTATTACTTGGAATTCATTGTGATTTTATAGAAATTAGATAATGCGACATTTTAAAAGGATATGCCAGTTTCTTGTTTTAGATATTCTTCAAAAAAAATCACGAAACTATAAATGTAACTGCAACTTGTTTTTCATTAATACATATTCTTATCCATTTTGTGCAAATATGTAAAAAACTTATGACTCCAGCCTGATCAAGAATAAATTCAAAATATTTTATTAACTATACTTGCTTACTTATACAACACTTAACAAATTAGTTCCATCTTTCGCTTTACAATTCAATCAATTCTGGAATTTGATGACATTTGTTCCATTTCTAAAATTTTGAACTTGGCTCGTATATTTTTAAGGAAAAATCTTAAATAATAGTAAAACGTAATTTGAAGCGCCTAAGTACAACCTTTTATGTTTGAATCATTCAACAAAAAGTATTGCACAACAAACAATAACGATACTTAAAACTTTTTACCTCTCGCTAAGAGAGGTATTGCATTCATGCTAAAAATCGCATATCCAGATTTTATTGAATAAGCACGTTTTAAGGTCCCTACAATCCGATTTTATCATTTTTACGATGATGTCTGTGTGTGTGTGTGTGTGTGTGTGTGTGTGGATGTGTGTGTGTATGTGTGTGTGTGTGTGGGATGTTGGAAGGACGGTTACTCAAAAACTATAAGACTTTAAATTTTTTTAACTACGTATTTCCCAATCGGACATTCATGGGAAGATCTGAAAAGGTTTTGGTAACAATTGGACAACCGGAAGTAGAAGATTCTTGAAAAATAATCTTTTAAATAATATTTTTTGAAATTTTTTCTTGATAATATTAAAGAAAAATAAATTCTCTTTCTGATACATTTAAATATTTTACAATATATTCTATAGATTTAGAGATAGAAGAAATATAGTATGTAAAATAATCTGTTATAATAAATTTTACAGCCGAAAGAATGGCCATGGAAAATAGTTGAAAATTTAATTTGTTTGTAACTGACAGATAATGTCAGTGTCAGAAATCCGAAGACATTACTGAAGACTTTTTCTGGGAAGTACATACATTATATTATTTCTTAATGTATTAATAGAATTGGAAACATTTCGAAAAATTAGAAGAGGACAAAATTTCTTCATCAAAAATGAATTTAAAATTAAACAATCTAAATATATATGGAATAGATATATGCGTAAGTAGAATTTTTGGTGTAGAGTGTAGGTATACAAGAAATGTTAAATACAATAGGGAGCGAGCAGTCATATGATTTTGTTGGCCTTGACAAGCAGATATGGAGGCCCATGTCAGAATGATAGCTAGTAATTATGTATAAATTTCTCATTCTAAATTTAGTGATTTTCCAATTCCATGTGGAGCAGAATTAAATGTTAAATATCTAAGGCATACAAGTAAACTTTAAACTCCTGGTGATAAATTAACTACGTAAATTTAGAAAATCTTGAAATTTTTAATGAAAAATTCTAACATTTGACATCTATGTACATAATTACTAATTATCATTCTGAAACGGGCCCACACATTTGCTTGTCAAGCCCAAAAATGTAACATTACCGTTCGCGCCCTATACTTATGTAACCAAAAAAAGGAAGTGGCGAGAGGTATTGTGCTGGCCACAACAGATTTTTTTATTAGATAATATGCTTATCCGTGTTGTTCAAATACATACTAAACAAAATATACGATGATTGACTGGTAGTCGAATGAAAATTGGGAATTAATCGGACACGCAGTCTGTGTAAAATGATTTATTTCCTAGCCTACGTTTCGACTTTGACTAAAGTCTTCATCAGGGCTAGAAATTGTCAATTATAGATGGTAACATGGGGAACCACCATATTTAATTACAACTTGTTATATCCATGGGTCGTATGGGGGTTCCCCATGTTACCATCTATAATTGACAATTTCTAGCCCTGATAAAGACTTTAGTCAAAGTCGGAACGTAGGCCAGGAAATAAATAATTTTACACAGACTGCGTGTCCAATTATTTCCCAATTTTCAAAATATACAACACTTCGATATATGAGCCAAATACGTATTGTAATTCTTGTCTCTACTTATACACGACCCTTTGATCATAAAATTAGATCTATCATTAACTTTAATTTTCAACTACGTCTGAAATTTTATAATACTTGTAAGTACAATTTATAAAACATTGGGCTGATAGAACGTTTTCATGTGAAAATCTTATATAATATTTTTATTACCTCTCGCCAAGAGAGGTAAAGGATTCATGCTAAAAATCGCATATCCAGATTTTAATGATTAAGCACGTTTTAAGATCTCTACAATCCGATTTTAATATTTTTACGATGATGTCTGTGTGTGTGTGTGTGTTGATGTATATATGTGTATATGTGTGTATGTGTGTGTGTGTGTGTGTGTGTGGGGGGGGATTTTGGAAGGACGATTTCTCAAAAACTATAGTACTTAATATCGGTTTCATTACGTATTTCTCGATCGGACATTACTGGGAAGAGCTGAAAATGTTTTGGTAATAACTGTACAACCAGAAGTAGCAGATTCTTAAAAAAATTCTTCTAAATATTATTTTTTGGTAAATTTTGTTCTTGCTAGTGTTAAAGAAGAGTAAATTCTCTATCTGATACATATAAATATTTTATAATATATTTTATAGATTTAGAGATAAAAGAAATATAAGGTATGTAATAATCTGATGTAATTAGGCTCACAGCCCAAATAATGTCATGGAAACCAATTGAAAAATTAAAATGTTCGTAACTGCGAGATAAATGTCAGTGTCAAAAATCCAGAGACATTACTGAAGATTTTTTCTGGGAGGTACATACATTATATTATATCTTATTGTATTAATAGTTAAATATTTAAAATTATAGGTATATATTACATATACCCTACAAAAATACTGTCAATCCCGACAATGAATTGGAAACATTTCGAAAAATTAGAATAGTATAAAATTTATTCATAGAATGAATTCAAAATTAAAAAATCTAAATATAAAGAATAGAAGTAAGTATAATTTTTGGTGTAGATTGTAGGTATACAACAAATGTTAAATAAAATAGGGCGCGAGGTGACATGTCACTTTGTTGGCCTTAACAAGGAGATATGGAGGCCCGTGTCAGAATAATAGCTAGTGATTATGTACATACGATAGATGTCAAATATCATAATTTTTCATTCTAAATTTAGTGGTTTTCCAATTCCATGTGGTTTATTTTCCACACTCCTGGTGACAAATTAATTACGTAAATTTAGAAAATCTTGAAATTTTTAATGACTACATAATTACTAATTGTCATTCTGATACGGGCCCCTATATCTGCTTGTCACAGCCAACAATGTCACATGACTTCTCGTGCCCTATACTTATGTATCCAAAAACGGAAGTGGCGAGAGGTATTGTGCTAGCCACAACAGATTTTTTACACTTATATCCATTTCAATTTATGTAAACTCTTCCATTATATATAGTTCTAAACTGTAATTTAGAATCACTGAACTGTAACGATTTTTGTGGTCTCAGCAGACTGTACTTTTTGTATAATCTAAATTTTATATGAACTAAATCTTTTATCGAAATGTTGCGTAAAAATGTGCGATGAATTTCTGCGAACATATAACTCGTAAATTTTTAGATATGTTCATGAAATGTTTTCATAAAGGATCATTATTAATTTGTGAAGTATGTACTCCAAAACTGCTAAGCGTCACTCACAGAAGTCCAAAATAATGCATCATTAAAATCATACAATTATTTTCTTCCTACTTTCAGTAATTTTTCATGCATTTCATTATCATATATGGAATGTGAATCCATGATTTTTGGTTTATTAAACGAAATCACGAACTCACGAACCGTTCACCGTAATGGCAATATAATGTACAAATGATAAATGATATGTGGAAAGAAATGGAAGAAATGTGAATCAAAATGGAAACTACTTGTTGAATGGATGACCTATGTCCTGGAAGGCTTCATTATGAGATCGGTTTCAACCTGGATTAACATTACAAAACAACCCTTCCCAATAAGATACAACAGATCTATTTTCTCCTATGCAGAACTTTTAAATATAATCTTTCAATCAATAATAGTAAGTGTTGATGTTCTGGGTACCTTTGCAATAAATGTGTAGCGTATTTTAAGAAATAATAGATTTACTCTATTTGACTTTCACCCAATAATTTGTAATTTTCTGTTTGCAGTTTGTTTTAAAATTAATAAATATTGATATAGTTAAATTTTTTGACTCTGTCGGGTATATTATAAGCTAAACTGTGGATCTAGCGAGATAAATCTAGCATTCTAGAATTCTGATTCTAGCTACACTAGCCGTGTTCCTTCGGACTGTGATTGTGATTTTGTGAATCCTGATTCAATCGTCATCCGTTTAAATCATGATTTAAAAATTATACCAAGAAAACAACTTGAATAATATAAACATTATCTAACGTCAAATATCATATACATAGGCCAATACAAACTAATTTATTTTATTTTATAAATAATCTACTGCCGAGTGGTAGAGTCAACACATTAAAAATGGATCATACAGAAGTAAAACAAATGTTCTTGATAACATATGAAGTATGTTTATTTAAAACAAACCTTTATATAACATATTTTCTTTGTTTTCAAAAGTATGGTGGGTCATTACTTGCTTTTGTAGGAAAATCATATTTCCTTTAATGCAACAAACCCCATATTCATAAATTTCTATGCTCGAAAACCTATTGTCGTTAGCCATTATTAAATTTTCTCTCAAATAAATCTGTGTGATCACTCAAAAAGGATGATTCAGAAGGGAAAGGGAAAAGTTGTCCAGTAATCACAAAATGAGAAAGTGGGGATAACGAATAAGAAACGAAAAAATATTCTTCTTCTTAATCGTGATCACTTTGATGATTTAGATTGCGAATCACAGCCCGAAAGAACACGGCTACTGTGTTATTTAGATAATTAGAAAAATACGGGTTATTGATTCTTTTGCAAAAATTGGATATATTATTTTTTAGTGACGTTACTCATTATTTACTCAATAAGTCACAAATATAATTTATATTTTGTTCGCTAGAGTGAGTTAAATTGTTTAAATAAGTAATGTATGCGGTGACGTCAGCCTATTATATTTACCAAATTACAAGCCCTAACAACTGTATGTTCAACGACTTTACAATTTCCACCATAATAAGTTTAGTATATCGTTACTAGCTAATTATATTTTTTATTAAATTCATAACTTTGATTTTCCATTTACCTTTAATTTGAGTATTATATGACGACATAGTAGAATAAAAAACTATTTGTAGATGTTTAAAATGGTTTTTGTTCTATCCTGCTATTGAAACTTGTGGTTTCTTACTTGGACACGGAACTTGAAACCTTCTGTTTTATCCATTCAACTTATTCCTATGGCAACGGGTGGGTGTAAGTAATGGCCGAAGGTGAACTTTCGCCCACTCATCTGTTATTACCGAAAATAGGTATAAACTACAATAGAATTCATACAATTTATTTATATACACGAAAATTACCTGTATAGTTATTGAAAACAGCACATTCACCTAAGCTAAATATGCCAGCAAGTGGCATTTTATCTATCTCTGTGTCTTCTAGTACACTGGCTTACAAAAAAATCGCGTACACCTAATATTTGCTGTATTGAGTCGGACTTGAATTTTAACTTGTCAATGCCACTAGTGTCAATTCAGATGCGAATGTTAATAGAAAACGAGAAATACATACTTGGCTGTCCATTTTTCAGGAATATATGTAATTTAATAGTAACTTTAAACTTGAACACAATGATGAACTTGCTCTACAATAGATAATATAGTGACATGATAATGACAACAGTGACAACTCTATTAACAGTTGATTAAAAAATCGTATTTACAAAGCTCAAAAAATGTTAAAACTCGGTTACTTGATTTTTAAGGTGTGCGCGATTTTTTTGCAAGCTAGTGTACCTCTACCTACTTGAATTTTCTTACTGGTATTGGCATCTACAGAATTTGACAGCGAAAAAATAATTTTGTTGACAATTGCAAAGGTTTATAAACACAAACAATAACGACGTACCCCGCCGCCTATGTTAATTTACACTCGATGTATAAATCTGTTAGTACAAATTTAGATATTTTTTTAAATATTTCAATAGCAGGATTGAACAAAACGCTATAAAACACTCATGAAGAAACGAATCTGCTCACAAATATGCCAGTTTTGGATACGAGGCGCCAGCCGAGTGGTCAAAGCCATAAATTATTTCTTCCCTCGTATTGTAATATAAAGGGTTTTCCAATAAGAGGTGTTATTTTGATATTCAAAGAAAAATGCCATTTTTTAATATAAATGATCGGATGTTTATTTCATTATAAAGAGGAAGGTATGCCGTTAATAGTGGAAAATAACATCAGGCAAATGACCACCACGACCACGCTGGCAGGACAATATCCTTTTCATGAAATTTTCCATAACCAAATCGCAAAGTAGCTGTCCTATGTCCTCGATAGCCTCACGAATTCCATCTTTGAGGTCTTGAGTCGACGCTGGGCAGTTGGCGTAGACCTTCTCTTTTACGTGGCCCCAAAGAAAGAAGTCGCAAGGTGTTAAATCACAAGATCTCGGTGGCCAATTGTGATCACCTCTTCGAGAGATAACACGGTCCGGAAACTTTTCCCGTAAAAGATCAATGGTTTCGTTGCTTGTGTGGCACGTAGCGCCGTCTTGTTGAAAGTAAACGTTGTCCAGATCAATACCATCCAATTCCGGCCATAAAAAATCGTTAATCATCTCTCGATAGCGCAATCCATTCACCGTAACTGTTGCTCCAGCCTCATTTTCGAAAAAGTAAGGTCCAATGACTCCGCCGGACCATAAACCGCACCAAACTGTCACACGTTGAGGATAGAGAGGCTTTTCAACAATAACTCTTGGGTTTTCTGAGCCCCAGATGCGACAATTTTGTTTGTTGACGAAGCCACCGAGGTGGAAATGGGCCTCATCACTCAAGATGATTTTTCGATGGAATTCCGGATCATTTTCATGCATTTCAACGACCCAATCAGCAAAGACACGACGTTGTTGATGATCGGCCGGCTTGAGTTCTTGTGTTAACTGGACTTTATAAGCCTTAAGACCCAAATCTTTATGCAAAATACGGTGTAATGACGTTTGTGGAATGCCTAATTCCAAAGAACGAGAGGAATGGACAAACCTGGGTTTTCTTCAACACTTTCGGCTACAGCAGCAATATTCTCGGCTGTTCTTGAGCGACGTGCACGGGTTTTATTCTTCACATCACTAACTTGTCCCAACAGCTCGAATGTTTCCACCAATTTCTGTATTGCGGTCCGACAAGGTGCTTCACGACGACCCAAAAATTGTCGAGTTTTACGAACCGTCTCTGCCAAATTTTCACCATTTTTATAGTGAATTTTAATAATTTCAATGCGTTGTTGAAGCGTGTATCGTTCCATTTTTATTAATGGCGTAGTTTCTACTTGTCAAATGTCAAAAAATGACAGCTTCAAAAGCGACATCTACCGAAATAGCGGGCTATTCAAAATAACACCTCTTATTGGAAAACCCTTTACTATTATTGAAAAAAAATTTGGCAATTAAATATTCGGCTAGATTAACATAAAATATAAATGACAAACTATCTATTTAATATGGCGCAATATCAACTTTTGCTTTAATTATTGTCTCAATGCTTTTAGACAAGGAATTTACTAGTTCCTGGTAATCATCTACTGATAATGAATCTCATCTTCTTAATTTAGGGTTTTAAACCTTTCTACGTTCTCTGTGCATTGTTCATAAATTTTTGTTTCATTTTGTGCATCAGTTTCAATTACATTTAAGTCCGGATATCTGAAGGACCACTCCAGCACTGTCATGGCATATGTTTTGAACCAATTTCATATAGTTTTGGCCATATGACATGAAGCTCCGTTTTTTGGAAAATAAACGACTTCTCTGAATACAATTTTCCTATCCTGGACGGTTCCATTCATAAACTACATTTTCCCAATAACTCTTACGAATATACGGCCCCAAAACGTAACCCCCAGTGGAAACTTAGCGGTGAGTTTTAAACAGTCATTATGAAAAGCCTTATTTTTGGTATGAATAACTTTTTCTTTTATTTCCTACACTATCAAACTAACAATAATATAATTCCACTAGTTTTGTAGCTATGCCCTCCACGTACTAACACCAAATTAAACGCTTTTTTTCTGCCGCTCAGTCAACAATGGATTTTCTATGGCTTAAAATGTTTAAATTGATATTAATGGATTACCTTATAAAAAGTAAGATCCCTTTTATGAATCCACTCTCTACAAGTTTCTCTGGAAAATAGAGATTCTTTAGTCTTATTCCACTTTACTGTTACTTTCCTTGCCGTATCCCATCTGTTCTTTTTTTTACCATCTTTAACAGTTCTCTGTTTCGACGATTTGAAACAAAAATCAGACGTCCTGGACTTTTGTCCCAATACGAGTGTTACTGTTTTCACCATAAGTTCTTATTCTTCACTGTTGATTTTGACATAGGTATCTAAGTCGTTGACAATTTTCTTCTTTTTTCACCAGATAACATTTTTACATCTTTTTCACTTTCGGTAGAGTTGTTTCATATCGAACCATTTTAAAAAAATAAGTTCAGACAAAATTTACAAATTTAGGAATATTCTAAATTCGTTTCATAGTTAAAAACAAATTTCAAGGTTATATACCCTTGCATTTAGTCATTTCTAAGACCCACTTTTGCAATTGGTGGATAAACTATGGGATATCTATCGGAGGTATATTTTTATCCTAGCAACTATACCTCCGACAATAGTATATTGTGTTATTAGGAGTAAATGTCATACTTTGTGTGGCGAGGGTGGAAGTTTGCACGAGCGAAACGAGTCGAACAATTTCACGCGAGGCACATAAAGACACTTTTACTCCAAATGACATTATATTTTTTCTTCAAACGTAGATATTTAAAGAAAAATATCTACTACTGACGTTACCTTTTACGTAAATTACGTTTGCGATTTCAATTGCCCTATAGCTATGGATATGGATACTTATTTGCTCACTTTTTGTTATAAACATTGAAATGAAAATTTTCACGTTTCGACGTTTAATTAAAAACTGTGCAATTTTACATCCTCCTTGTGTGCAATTATGTTGGAATTTGAAGTTTTATAATGTACACCCCCTGAAGTTGTTCAAGTGGATGGAAATCTAACAGTGCGGCTGAAAGATATGTCCAGGAATCACTGCAAAACAATATAAACTTTTCTTATCACTTTAATTCTAAGTATTCTTATGTTCATTACCCTCCCTGTAATTGTGATTTCTAAGTCTGCTATTCTGTATTATGTTATTTCCTTAAAAGTAAACTCTGTTTATATTTCAATTCATAGGATATTTATTTAAAATTGACAGCTGGTGATGGTATTTAGTAACTTTATTCTTAGGTTACCTAGTGTGTTATACTGACATTTAGCTCGATATTCTTATTCGTTGATTCTGTATAGTTTCTATGGATATTTATTTTATTTCTACGCCGGCGGTGTAAAAATTAGCTACTTCTACTCCGGCGGCGTAGACATTAAACTTTTACCTTGTAAATCAAGTCACAAAAGATGCTACTTTTATAACGTTTGAAGAACAACAATATTGTCCTCTACAATGCATTTTTATCTATTAGATAGTTATACCAGGAATAACGTTAAATCATTATTTTACATAAAATTATTTTCTTCTCAAACTATTTTTGTTTAATAATTTTTTATTATTTCTGCCTTCTACTTTCCATTTTCACTATGTTCTGACAGTGGTGATGAAATATTTTATTGACATCTGTCAAACAAAGAAGTTATCCGAGTGGCTGAATAAAAGTCGTTAAGGCTCGTGCAAAACAATATACACAAATGGCGTGAGAACATTGTTGACATATACTGTAACCATTAGTCTTTAAGAAAAAAAAAATGTGGGCTGATCTCCATCATACTGCTCTAATTATCCTGTTTTAGTCTTCTATATCCAATTCTTTTTATCCGTGTTGGGAAAGGCCGAATTCTACCGCCCTTCAAAGCCACTTAGCATGGCCTCCCCCAACTTGACAGTTGAAAAATGGAGGCACAACCTCGGTGGTAATGAATACCCATCCAGCGTACGGCTGCCGGTGGATTCAGATCACGAAACAAAGTGTTCTCGCAGTTATTTTCATTACAAACCCATTACTCATTGGAAATTAACATCTTTTTCATATCGTGCTACCAGGATATTGTCGTAATTGCACCACCACGATTAGCTTAAGCACTTCACTTCACTACGGATTAAGCGACAATCACGGTTTTTGTTTGTCATTCGTCTTATTTTTCTCGCCGGATTAACTACCGTGTACAATATTTGTTTTTAATGACAGAACACTGTTTTTACATTTGACAATTTGTGTTGCGAATAAATTCTATATAGGTTGTTTTATATTCGAATTTGATATCCTCAAATATCTTTTAAATTTCAGCAAATGTCTGGGTTGTATATTTTTATTTTAATATGTGAATGTCGTTTATATATCGCTTGGCACTAATCAAATGAAATTCATTTATAAAAATTGTTTTTAAAAATACTAATGGGTATATTCTAAAGGCATTCCGTTATTTATAAACGGACCGTTAAAATTAAGATATCCGTAAACTAGATTTTGCTATTCTAAAGACACTATCCGTTAATGATATAAACGGAGATCCGTTTAAGTTATCCGTTTAGAAATAAAATTTAAACGGAGAATGATACACAGCCGTTAATTGTAAATGGATGACATTTAATACATAAAGATTTAGAAATTTCGAGAGAATGGCGTTATCATCCTTTGCTGTTTACTCAGACCCTTGGATTCATAGAATATAATCGATAGGAGAGTACACATAAATATTATAACAAAATTATAGTCGTACATAACCTATCAAATTATTATATTTTTAGAAAAAAAAATTTTTTAACTATACCAAAATTAACCATTTATTTTTCTCAAAGAATTTAAAAAATGAGTTATCTATGTCTATGAAATGAGCAGATATTTTACTTTACAAATCTAGAGATTTACGTAATGTTTTAAAAATATTCGAGTATTTTCAGGGCTGCATTTAATCTTTTGGGGCCTAAGATACAAATATTCTTTGGTGCCCTTATTTTTAATTTTTGATTACAACGAAGGATATTTTAATTATAACAAAGAATATTTTGATTACAACCAAGGATATTTTGAATTAGTCGAATAATATTGATCACAACAATGAATTTAACAAAGAAAATTTCTTCAATATTTTAATAGGTGCATTTTGGGAAGAATCAAAAATAAAGCTTGTTTATAATGTATGTTTTATGTATGGCCCTGCGTATGTTCATTATCTAGATTCTATGGATTACCTGGTTCTTCGTAGTAGGTATCTATAATAATTTCAAAATAAATGTTGGGGTTTAGAACCTAGTGTTAATAAATGATCGAACAATTTTATAAAAACTATGTTCGTTATTATTTTAGGCTTTAGGAGCGGTTAATAAGTAATTATGATTTCGTATTGCTATTTGTTTTATGTCCATTTTTATTTTTCCAAATTCACAATATACAATGACATCAAAAAGTTATGAAACAATTTTTACATTTATTACAACAAAGTATTACCAACATTCGAAAGATTATTGAAAAAAAATATCCATTATTGTGGTTATATCCTAATATAAATATGTCGCTAAATAATATATCCAAATTTATATGTCGCAAACATCTGCTTAGATCTTAATTTATTATGTTCTTATCTAAAGATAAATATGTTGGCATTTACAATTTGACAATACTGCCCTGCAGTATCAAACGGATCCATTTATTATATTAATTTTAACGGACCCGTCAAAATGTCGCATTATGAATAGAATTTTTAGCAGGATCCGTTAATTAGAAATATTTTAACGGAATCCGTTTACATAATATCTTCTAACGGAGTGTGTTTAGAATACACCCATAAGAGAGTTCATTAAATACGTAAACATAATTCAATATTGAGCGATATGTATCACGCAGACGTAAATGATAAAAAAATTGTATCACAAAATATAAATTTATATACTCTCTAAAATATCCCGTATTAAATGTTTATGTCGCGGATTTTCAAATTTGCTCTGTATAATTGTAATTTAATTACTAATACAATTGTTGCACTCTCTTTCCCCAAGTTGAATACCATGTCATCATTCTGTAAGAGTTACTAAACTTTTATCTAGTATCTTTGTCGTATAGACGTGGCATATACAGGGTGTTGACCGCGTCACCGGAACACATGACTTTCTTGCTTCACTAATTATTTTAGGTCAAAAATCGTCAAACAAATGTTGCGGAGCATAAAATTCTACATTAGACACAATAAACAAAATTAATTTTTCATGCTCTATATCGGCAGATATTAGGCATGAAAATCGAAAATTACCCCCCAAAAATAGCGATAGCCATGGAATTTAAACCAAAAGTTAATGTATTGTGTTCGATAGTTAGAATTAAATAAATTGGACTTGTTATAATATCTTTATTATATTTTCATACGTAATATAACAAGTGATATGATTATCATCGATGATATTCTCGAGTGAAACCGAGTTGCAGTTGCTGCTTCGGTTTTACGAGCAATATCTTCGATTATTAATCATATCACGAGCTTATATTAAATAAGAGAATATAATGTAACACATTTTGTGTGCTACTAACCTAACTTTTCATATACATATTCATAATATATTAAAGCATGGTTTGAGTTATTGTCATTACTTATTTTGTTACTCAAAATTAACTGTCAATGTCGTAAATAAAGAAAACAAATCCCTTAGTAACGACTATAAATAAGGTGATAATTTCTTTGTTTTTTATCATCGCTGTGATAGAAATGTAACTAGGGAGATTCTGAAAGTTGATTGGTGGAAAACATATCATGTGACTATAGAATTATATTCTCATATTGGCATTACTATCAACAATCTTGAAACATTCGACATATATCTACATCACAGTATACTATACAAATATATAATACAATTAACAAATGTTAATGATTTATCTGTCAAGTTAGATTAATTTATTTTTATTATTATTTGTAATTTCTGTTAAAGTGAAAAATAATTTATTTAAATTAATAGATAATTATTCGCTTAAGGAGATATTACATATAATACCTAATAAAAATAAATTAACCTAACTTGACAGGTAAAATGGCAAATATTTGTTAATTTATCTGTTTCAATTCTATAGCTATCGCTATTTTTACCTCTCGCTAAGAGAGGTATTGGATTCATGCTAAAAATCGCATATCCAGATTTTATTGAATAAGCACGTTTTAAGGTCCCTACAATCCGATTTTAACATTTTTACGATGATGTCTGTGTGTGTGTGTGTGTGTGTGTGTGTGTGTGTGTGTGTGTGTGGATGTGTGTGTGTGTGTGTGGGATGTTGGAAGGACGGTTACTCAAAAACTATAAGACTTAAAATTTGTTTAACAACGTATTTCCCAATCGGACATTCATGGGAAGATCTGAAAAGGTTTTGGTAACAATTGGACAACCGGAAGTAGAAGATTCTTGAAAAAAATCTTCTAAATATTATTTTTTGAAAATTTTTCTTGATAATATTAAAGAAAAATAAATTCTCTTTCTGATACATTTAAATATTTTTATACATATTTTATAGATTTAGAGATAAAAGGAATATAATATATAAAATAATGTTGTAATTAATTTTACAACCGAAAGGATGCCATGAAAAATAGTTGCAAATTTAAATTATTTGTAACTGACAGATAAATGTCAGTGTCAGAAATAATGAGTAATGAAAGAAAAATGTATTTGGAGAATCCCTTAATTCTTGATCTGTGACTATTATGGAGATGACAAGTCTAGGTTGAAGGACTTAAATTTGTTTCAAACATTATGGGACAATGTACACCAGCACTGTAGACTAGAGTAACTTTGAATTGCGAAAAAGCTATCAAATTCTTCTCAAGTAAGTTGTAAATATTGACAAAATTACACATCGATATATGAATAATCGGAGTGCAATCTATCCGTCACTTTATTAAAGGGAATTAGTGTTATTTAGATATAACATGTATGAAAAAATAAAATGTAAAAGAAGATATGTAAGAATAGATGCACAATCCATATATACATTTTAGACCGCCCAAAATTAATGTTTTTACTAGAAGAATATGAAGAGAAAGTAAACAACGTTGTTCGAAATGAAAATTGCTGTTACCAGCCTAATATTTATATATGGTAAACTCTACTTTGTAATTTATTGTAACATAATTTATGGTAAAATATCTTCATGTTGAGACATGCTATTATTGAATAATAAAGAAGTTTATACGTCATAGATTTATATGAATATATTATTTGTGTTTATAAAAATATTCTTTGCTTTATGCATACAGCCAGGTAAAATATACGGCGAGAGGTTATGTGCTGGCCACATCAGATTTTTAGGGTGGTTTTGCTACAAACCATACCAATTTTCTGCCAGTACGAAGCATAACTGATTAGTGATTCTAATGTAGAATTTTATACCCCGCAACATTTATTTAAAACTTTGTGACCTACATTTTTAAGGTATACAATTTTTATATGAAGTATTTTTACCTAAAATAATTAGGAAAGCAAGAAATTACAAAAATATTATTACACGTGTGAGTACTATGTTCCGGTGTCGCGGTCAATACCCTGTATGAGACTTATTCGTTATCTTATTTTCGTACGTGTTATAGAGGGGTGTATGATATCTTCGCCCAACCAACGGCGAAAAATGAAACAATAGTGTAATCGCGATAACGAATGGCATTTTCAAATATTTGAATTACTTGAATATTCATGTAATATATTTGATGATCTTCCTTGTTGGTGATTAAAATGGTTTTCACGTTTCCAAAATTACCAAAAATATATTGCTTTTAGACAATAAAAAGATATATTTATCCATTATTATTATTATCTTGTAATTATTCTATTGGTATATTATTGCTAAATAAATATTTATACTTTTAATTTTGATGAATAACAAAATTAACACAGTATAGGTTATAACAATACTGTCAGTTTTGACATTACGTTATCAATCCCCCTTCGCCCCTAGAGATTTGAATCACGTATACGTATCAACTCGTGGAAACCGACTTCATGTGATTTTTCTACATAATCATTCTCCTTTTCAATACACATATCATACCGTTACCCCAATTCATTTAATCTTTCATTTACTAAATATTTTCAATTGTAAATAGGAATTATAATTATAAAATACGTTTGTAATTTATTTATTTTTTAATCAAGTAATTTTATACAAAAAAATTAAATGTTCCTTTTCTTGCGAAAAAAAAAAAGTTGAAATTCAATTCAACAGCACTGTATAATAATTGAGATTAGTTCCTGTTCTACGGCCTTAATTTTATACATAAATAAGTATATAAATATTGCGAATATTATATTAAAGTTTAAAAACATGAGATAAATAGTGCATGAAAGAAGCCGAGGGACAAAGAAATTTAATATTTTTCATTATTAGACTCAAAGGTTGTTTTATGATAAAATTATGAGTTATGACAGGTTGTTTACTAATTTATCATTCTACATTTATTTAAATTTAACGAAAATGAATTATAAATGTTATGAATAGCCTAATTTTAATTGAAAATTTGTAACAAAAAAATGCTATTCCAAACAATTTTTCAAAATAGTTATTTACGTAAAAGTCAAGATAATGATACATTACCAATGAGGAGTCATATTGAAATACGAAGCATTTCTTGCAAAGTATTTTAAGGCTTCGAGTCATACTGATAAGGCATATTTTTTTTTTTTAATATATGCAATAAAAATTAATTTTAAATTTAATAATTAAATCTGATTTTCTATAAGTATTGCGCTTCCCTCGTTTCTAAGGTGATAGAAAAAAATTAGTAAATAAATGAAAACCAATAAATTACTGTCAGTTTTGCATTTTTGGTGCGTGCGTTTCTGTACATTTGCAGTGTCTTGCTAAGTAGATAATTGCGACAAGGTTCCTTTATATATTCTGGCACTAATATATTCAATGTACAAAACACAGCTATAAATAATAATAATAATAACATTATTACCCAACAGTACTCCATTTACAGGGTAAAAAATATGAAAAAGTAATAACAATACCAATACTAAAGTTTCGTATTCAGTAAAATTTTAAATAAAACGTTTAAATGTTTTCGTGACTAGTCAGGGAAATGCAACTTTTGCGCCGCTTTAAAACAAAAAGAAAAAGTTTTGGATTATTGCAAAATTGGTTTACCAAACCTGAATTACGGAAACTCTATTGAACCACAATAGTTGGTATAAGTACTTTCTTATGATGTGACCATACTGTCAATTTTGAATCAACCTCGTATAATTTCGTGAGCATGTAACTGTTTCTCATTAATTAAAATTGATTTCTCCAGTATAAATCGTATGTGAAACTGATAAATTCTTCCTTTGGCGTTTAGATTTTATGCTATACATTAATGCTCAAGCAACGATAGGTCAGGGCATATAAATGTAACCTGACCTCGGTATAAACATGATTTGATGTAGTATAAATAATATATTACCTGTACAGCACATAACTCAAAGCTGAACTGCGCTAAATCTCCTATATCTTCTACAAGTGCTCGCTTCGGGATATAAAATAAAAAATATAGCGGGCACTCACTGCAAAATAAATATAAGGCGGGACCTACTTTTTAAATTGGGAAGCATTAATGCACTCATAAGTAGGAGATATCATAAAATAAATAAATAAATACATGATCAATCACCACTTGACTTTTGCGAGCACAATTTTATTCGGAGGATATATAGGGCCCGGCCGGAATTCTTTGACCGATTTATACTTGCATTTACATTTTTCAATCTTCGGTTAAAATTTTAACTGCCAAATAAATAAATAAAACTGAAGGGAAATGAAATGTCAAAATTATCATTTAATGTCAATAATCCGATAATTGTTTATTTCTGGAAGTTACAATTTTAATTGGGAACTATAACTTACAAGAAACCAATTACTTGTATTTACCTCCAATGGCCAGCTGCTCAGCAGCGTATAGATAATAGGTTTGTTCATAGAACGGTTTGAAACCGTCAGCAACCGTCAGAGGCATGCGCAGTTACATAAAAGCGTTCGCAGAGTCACAAATTTCCAACTCTAATTATTAGTTTAATGTTCATAGAAACTTTCTGACTGGTTGCTGATCGGTTGCCAACTATCAGAATAATTTCCAACTCGGGAGGAAATTTTAAATTTGAGGCATGCACACTTACACTGTTTTGACAAGACATTTGTATTTGTTTTGATTACAGGTTTTGATTTCATTTAATGTTTGGTTATATACTTACAAATAAAATAAATTAGTGAAATAAATATTTTACGGTAAGTAAATCATTGTCAATTAATGTAATAAAATAATAAAAGACTGACTCACTGACAAGTGTCACTACAGTGATCGATAATATCGATATATTTACTACCAAAATTAAGCAGAGACATTAATTATTCATTTTCAAAAGTTAAGTGACATAATGCTGTTCACAGAAGAATTCAAACAGTTTGATTTGCAACCAGTTTGAAACCACGCATGCGCACTCAAACTCAAACTCCAACCATTGGAAATATGTTCTATGAACAAACCTAATGTCTTAATTTCAATGTTAACAAAAGTTCCTGTCGAGATTTTGATATTAATATTTAGGAACTCATTTGACATATCGTTTCGACATAATATTGTCAATTTAACCAACGGTTAACAATTTAACTATAACTGGCAATAAATCACTCAGGAATATTTTTTTGGTTACTAGTTCAGGTAGTGCGGTAGGCAATTCAATGTTGTGCTCATTTAAATATAGCTACTGTTCGAGTATATGGACAACAGTTATCATGACTCTTCATCTTGGTCGATTATGACGGATCTTTTGAAAGACTGCGGCACTGCATGTAAGCACAACGTAGTATACCATTCGAAAATGGTAGAACTATAACTTGCAATGTGCCCACTAATACCAAAAAAGTAGCGACTATCTTCTTGTTCCGGTTATTTTTTTTTTCACGAACAACTCTTATTGGTGCAAATTTATTTTGAAAGATCCAAACAGCTGACTGCTGTTTTTTTTTCGGGATCATACGCATACGAATGAAGTCACCATTCGTCGCCTGTCACAATGTTATGAACTTGCTGTACACCAAATGAGACAATCTGCCTTTTGAGCTGATGTTAAATTATGGGAAATCCAGCGAGCACATAGCTTCCCTACATTCAAAGGTAGTGTTGATCGCTGTCCCACAAATGCCCTGGATTGCTTGAATTGAATATACAATACCATGATGGTCTTTATCTATCATACCGTGTACAAACGCATTGTTTTCGTTAGTAACAGCTATTTCTGGATGTCCTATACGAAACTCATCTTTTAAATATTCATGGCCAGAGTGATATTCGTTGTACCATTGCACCTAACGAAAATGACTCATACTCAAACATTTACTTCAGTTCTTCAAAATATTCTTGACAACAAATCATACTTGAAATTGTTGAAAATTACAGCTTGAAAATGCTTGTTGTTAAATTTCATTTTATTCACAAAAGACACGTTTTCTTTATTATTATTTTTTTGTTGAACAGACAAAAGATGAAGAAAATATGTCAATATTATTTATATTAAAAATCACGGCCTATCAGTTAGTTTTGAAAATTGGTTCCTTCGTATTCAAAAATGTATTGACTGTAATGAAAAATAATTTGAGCAAATGTAATAAAAAGAATAGAATAAAATATGTTTTACTAAAAACGGCGGGATACAACAGGGATAGAGTGGGCCAGCCTATGGATTCAGATGTTGCGGGTTCGAATCCGGATCAGATAGGGAATTTTTCTCGACTGGCCTTGAGTATCCACTCCCGTTACCTTTCCAAGTTGGGATAAAAATAATTGGCACCTTTTAGCTATCGTGTGCCGGCTAAGAACTGTAACAAGGACCTACGCTGTGGGGCTGGCAACACACGTAGGTAATAGTAACGAAAAATCTGTGGCAAAGTAAAAATAAAAGGAGTGTGTGTTGTGATAGGGGCATAATTCGTTGGACTTCAAATCCCGAAATTACATACATACATAGTTTTACTATGTTAGTTTCGAAATTAAGACAACATTCGTAATTAAAGTGATACAAGTGTCACTAGATCAAAAAAGTACATAAAAAACAGGTTTTGAACGAAGCCCAGTATTTTAAATGTGGTGCATCTTTCATAAAATTACATACCTGGTTGAAATGCAAAACTTGAGATGGAACTAATTTTATGAACAAAATGTTACCGATGTAAACAAGACAAATAATGAAATATTTTCACTCGTATATTGAAGGGTCATAAGTATTTAGCAGGTATTTAATCGAAATGAATAAGAATATTAATAGAAGTTAGAGATTATCATTATAGTTTTCATGAAAAACTTTCAACTATAAAAATGGCACTTAGATTCTTTTGAAGTTTAAATACATACTTCAATTATAAATATTTAACATTAGTTTATTTATTTACGGAATTAAAGACTATTTCTAATTTATAACGTGTTCCTGTGGTGTGTCCTAAATTTGGTGAAGAAGTCTTATGTTTCTTAAACGCATATTTATTTAGTATGCCCCATAAAATATAAATTTATTCAAAGTATATCTAAAGAATGTACTAATATACTTCATAATTTAAAATTCATGAACGATACTCATAAAATAGGAATATAATAGTACTGATTACAACGTATAAACTATTCTACAATATCGTGTTTCATCTAGTAAAAAAATATCTTGCTGTTTGTAGCATTGTAATAACTACAGCAGACTTTAAATTTTATATGTTTCTGACGTGTGGTTTCAATCGGATATTAATAATTTTATAGCTCTACGTTTCTTACACATGGTGTGTTATTTATGATAAATGTTTAGAGTCATACAGTAAATAATAATGTATTTACTCTAAAGTTTGGTAATTAATTTAGCTTGCAAGTTGTGCTAGATAATTAAAGGCTTCTATTTAGTTTTCAGATTAAAACTTCTTGACAAAGTAAGAGCAAACTTTACGAGTAATATAATTGCAATTATGTTATTTACTACATGTACACGATGTAGGAAGAAGACACAAGGTTTATATATTTTAGAATTTTATTTGGAATATGTTCAAAATTAATTTAGCGCAACTAGAGATGTACACGAGGCAAAACGAGACGAGACGACGTCGTTTTCGGATCTATAATCTCGTTCTCACACATTTTTTTGGGCCTCGTTTCGTTCTCGAGCTAAAGTCTCTCGAGAGTCTCGCTGTAAAATTAAACGCTTGCTCACTGCGTATTACGTCACAGTTTAACTACACGGGACAAGTTCGCACCAGTCGTACCGTCGGGCGTGTATTTTCAGTCGTATACTTTTAATAATAATAAAGAGGAGAAACACAAAACTCTGGTCATCAAATTATTTCAATACGAACATATTATTATGTTTATTCATTTACGGTCACCAGAAAATGTGATGTTACTAAATAATTTAATTTGCCGCTAAAATAACTAATTTATTAGAAAATTATGATTTTTGAACTATTTCAATACGAACATTGTTAATGCATTCTTATCATCAGTAAAACTAATTAAACATTGAAAACAATCTTATTTTTTGTAACTAAAAGTAAACTTAATCATTAAATATATGCCACCATTTAAGTATGATCATCAAAACATTGCTAAACTGGGAATCCACCAGAAACCAATCAAACCGCTCCCTTCGACACTTAATATAATATAAACAACCCTAACTTTTCATGGACAGCAAGATCGGGGGCTGAAATGTTAGAGAAAAACTAGTTCTGTTGGATGCAAAACCGATTTTTTTTTCTTTATTTTGCATTTCCTCAATCTGTATCAATACCAAAAATTCAAAAAGCGTACACACATTCATTCCTCTATGAATTGAATGTTTAGTACAAATGTATTTTATGTACATGATATGTAACAATCTATAACATCCTACTACCCTAAAGAAGGTGCAAGTGTACACCGAAACGTCGCTGTTAGAAAGATAAATTGTTTGACTTTGATTTCGAGTAATTGTTAACAAATTGTTAATGACAAATTCATTAATTGGTTAAAGCTTTTTTAAATGCTTTCGTCAGTGACAACGGTTGGCCTCAAACTCCTTTTTCCTCCATATCACTTTTTTCCGCCTTATATTCGCGATCTGTTTTGCCACTTTTACGTTGACAATGATTTTCAGCAGCAGTTTCTTTTTTTCACTCAATAGAATCAAATCAGTCAACTAACGCCACACTTAGCGGGTTTTAGAATCGATACGGTTATATTAAACAAACACTTCAAGCACAATGTTGTTGAGTCCGCCACATCTTGAAGATGTTTACGAACTTCTGTTTTTATTTTTAATGGGTATTTTTCTTCCTAGTTTCGTAAAAGGGTGGAGTATGACAGAAATTTGTCATGTTTGTCATTTTGAAAATTTTATTTGGACTAATTTTATTACACGCTAATACGAGAGCCGTCTTAAAATTAAAAATACATAGGCTACCAAAAATCAATAAAAGGAATTATTTTCAAAAATATTACACATTCCTTAAAATAAGGGAGTTATGACGATTTTTCGAAAAACAAGAGAACGCCAATAACTATGAACTGGGGCTCAAAATCAAAAATTTGAGCTAAGAATAGTTGTTTGTTTTAATGAGTTCTATCTACCATTTTCGGGTGTAACGACTTAGTATTAACATCCTGTATATATAAAATATGAATGCATATGGACATACATACAAAAAATTATGTAGAGATTTCAAAACAATTAGTTGAACCGTAATTTTGAATTTTATTTATAGATATTCTTTGGATTTAGATCTTATTTTTTTTGTTTTGCCTGATAATACTGTCGTATAAATTCGTGAGCAACGAAAGAAAATACGACGGCTTTGTGTTCCATATAAGGAAAAGAAAAATTGTAATTTTCCATTATTGATTTCGTGGTACCTTTTTTCGGAATAAATATATTCCATTAAAATATTTTCTGCTTAAATACAAAATGTATAAAAACAAACCTTAAAAACTTTTTACAACCATTACACCTTATTGTTACAGTTAAATAATTATTCCTTACAGTATTCATTCCATCTCTCTATATCCTTATAATATATTTTTCGCAGAAATGTTTTTCACAAAGTCTTTCACGGATAAAATTCTGTATATTCTCAGAATTTGTCTCCGTCGCTTCTCTAGAATATTAATGTCTTTAGCTACGGAAAATAAACTAAGTATGTTCGTATTACTATTGTACCCACAAAGGTACAAAATATGTTCCAACAATTTTAGAAAATATAATGTAAAATCACTACTGTAAACACTAAATTCTTCTGCCTAAATACAGGTGCAACATATAGCAAAATACAGAATATCAAACTGTTATCTCCCTCTCTCTCTACCTCTGTTTCACTCTCGGCACAAATCGTAGCAATTCGTTATGTACAGAGGGAATACGATATTGCCTAGACGTGGACTCTGGTCTCCAAATGACTTGAAATATTGTCAATTTTCTGTTAAATTTTTAATCATCCTGGTATATTTCGTTTGATTTCTTGGTCTTTTAGCCTCCGCAAAATGAATTTCCCTTGAAAATCTCGATCGATATAGCTGCAGTGAGAAAGTTCCCCGAAGAAGCAACACTAAACAATGTAAGATTTATGAAGCGTACACGATCGGTACTAATTACACACTTAAAGGTAAGAAATTACCTGAGAGCTCTAATGCAATGAAAGCATGTAAGCGCCCGGGAATAAATTATCGATTTAATCGCACAGATTACAAAGTGAATCACGCCGAACCAAAGTCTGTTGGCAATATTAAGCTCAGCCAAGATCTATCTGTAAATAATTACCACACAAAATCATTAACAACGGAAAGATGTATCGAGAAGTTTTAATAACGCTAGAAGCACAGCACCGCAAAAAGTATCGTTTTTATAAAATAGTTTTCGCATAGATAGTAAAAAATACTCTTGTGTTAAATTTTGGTGTGTAATTTTTACAGGTATTTAACACTGTAGACCATTAAAATAAATTGTAGTGTTATTTTTAACACTAAACATAATGCGAACTATTAGGTCCACATTTTTTGTGTGTATGCAAGTAAATAATATGAGAGGGCGACAAAAATGTAACATCAAATTCTTTTTCTTCTCCATACCGTGATACCCGTAGTCTGGACTGATATTTCCATTTCTTAATGTTTATTTTTAATCCATTTTTCCACTTCTTTTTGCCATTTCCTATCTTTTTCATTTCTTCCAATTTTTACCTTCCGAATTCTTCTATTCTTCCTTCACATGTTATCCTCTGTCGTTCTCCTCCCCCCCACCTTTCTTATTCATACTTCCAGCTTTTACTACTTTTTTTATTAGACTATTCTGATCCATCCATCTTTATGTGTCCATACCATCTCAGTTGCTTCTGTTCTATCCTGGTTAGTAATATCTTTAGGGCACATTTTTATGTTCTTTCAAATGGTGATACTCAAATTGTTTTGTCATTGTTACGAATATGATGTCAAAATTTCTGTTATTAAATGGATGCTATTGCCGCCATAGAGAAAAGTTACTCCATTGTATATATATAATATGAGCGCTTTCTTTTTAGGGGGAAAATGAACTGATCTTACATCGTACTGAACTGAACTAATCTTAAAATGAACAGTATGTTTTTTTACCTTCCGTCACCTCTAGGTAAGGAAGGTATTGTCTTTGGTCAAAAAATTCGGTGGTGAGTTTTCATTGAATAAGCACGTTTTAGGGTCTTTACAATACGATTTTACTATTTTTACGATGATGTCTGTATGTGTGTGTGTGTGTGTTCGTGTGTGCGTGTGTGTATGTGTGTGTGTATGTGTGTGTATGTGTCCGCCGTTTCGTGCACGATATCTCCAATACTAGAATTCCAAAAATTACAATTCTTGCGTATTCCTCTTCCTTACAACCATATGTAGACTTGTTTAGATTTTGGTTATAATTGGTCAACCGGAAGTACCCTCATTTGAAGATTTTAACAGTTTTTCTTGGAAAACTCAGTTAAATGTTATTATAACTTAAAGAATAGATTATTATCTATACGATTTGATTGCATTTTATATTTGTTATTTAACAGAGAGTTAAAGAAGAATAAAGATAATAAATTTGATATAAATTTCATAATTCAGCCAGTTATGCTAACTTAACCATGGAAACTGCTAATATATTCAGGTAATTCAAATTGACAGATGTCAGTATCAATAAAATGTAAATCAATGAAAGAAAAAGGGAAGTAACTCTAATGTTAGTAGTTTCTAGATATAAGAGAGACAATTACATTGATTTGAACATGTTAAGAGGAGAGATGAATATATTAATAGAAGGTGGAAGAAACATAGGAAGACCAAATATAAGATAAAAAGACTGTATTGCAGAAGACTTGAGAGAAAAGGAACTGAATGAGGACGACACGGAAAACAAAAATGAGTGGAAGAAGAAAATAAAAAATAGCGACCCCCTAACGAATGGGAAAAACTAAAGAAGAAGATGTCAGTGTCTAGTGCAATTTGCATAGTTTGTTTATGAAATAACTTTACTGGAAATATAGGATCTTTTGCAAGAAAATTTATGTATGGGGCCGCGTGCAGTAACATGATTTTGCTGACTTTGGCAAGCAGATATGGGGACCTGTGTCAAAATGACAGCAATTAATTATATCCATAACTGAAAAGTGTTATAATTTTTCATTCAAAATTTCATAATTTTCTTATTTCATGTGGTTTGTTTGTTATCAGGAGTATGGAATTCAGTTGCCGAGAAAGGGAATCACATAATACCAAAAATTTAGAATCTTTCGCAAGAAAAATTATCTATGGAATTTGTACATAATACACAGGATTAACGGAAGGTATTGTGCTGGCCACATCCGATTTTTTTAATAAGAAGTAGAAAATAATATATATATATATATATATATATATATATATATATATATATATATATATATATATGGGGTCTCCGGGCAGCGTGCTTGATTGTCGGGTCGCGAAGACACCGAAAATTTCGAATATTAAATGGCACAAAATTTACCCCTGTAGTGCACTCTCTATGCCAGTAATGAGAACCCGTGAGTTGATGCCTGGTAAACGCTCTCACGGTACAAATATGTCATTACCGAAATCTGTATACAAAGCAGATTCGCACACTCAGCAATGTAATATGCCGTGATGATATATTTATAACAAAATAATATGCCGAATTTGCTTGTGGCTATAATATATTGTATATGTGATTTGTTTTTGACACATTAAATTATTTTATATTTGAGTGTTTAAATATGGATGTATTGCTTAAGGTAATGAAATATGATATAACGTTTCTGTTTCTAAGTGAAGCAAACTAATTTCTTCTATGTTATTTTAATTTCAAATGCTTATTACAACCAAGACAAAATACATAGCAGTCAGTCACGCTGACATGACATTAATATTCGGGATCAGTTCAGAATCTATTTGAACCTGTTTCAAAGGTCGCGGGGGCAGGGAAGAAGAAAATGAGTAGTACAGGATCATTTATCCCCTTTTAAAAAGAACGGTTTAGGGTAGATAAGTGCTACTCGGAGTTGCTCTTCAATACGCAGAACTTGAAATTCGTATTTGGACAAGTCAAAATATAATAGTAATATATGCTGTTGTTATAACGAGGAAAATACTCCATCAACATCTAAAATTGGTATAAATGGGATTCATTTATAAGCCAAAGTATACGCAGGTCCAGTCTCAACTTAACGCGCGCCAGCTATAACTGACTAATATCAGTGTAAAGTACATTCGTGGAATAATTTAACTGGAAATACATATATGTTGCAAGAGACTTTGTAAATAGTTTGTATATACAATTGGCCGGAAATGTGCTGGCCACATTATTTTTTTCTTATTATTTTACTTTATTTTTAGTAGCTTTGTTAAATCTAATAAATTCTCTTTCAAATCATTCTTCCATCAAAGTTATTAATATCTCCTTCTTGTTCTTTATAACCCTAGTCGGACACCCTCTCTGGTTGTAATAGGGAGGGCCCAACCAAGGTCCACTCTTATCATATTAGGTCCCGTAATGTGTTTATAATGATTGCCTTTACTCCTGATTCCATCGTAATCAAATATCGGACTCTCCCTAACTACACTAAAACTCATATCCGTCGTGGAATTAAAAATCCACATGCTTTAATCACAAATGCGGAGGATAGTATCAAAATGACAGAATAAAATGGATAGAATACTGTAAAAAGCTATTAACTACAATATCAGAATATTCAGAATTCCGGGTGATACAGTGTTTCAGTTACAGTACCGTCAAATAATATGGATACAACAATGTATTCAATTTGTTTCTCTTATATAATTCTTAATAAAAGTTACAAAACAAAATAATAATAATACTACATTTTATCTTATATCTGCAACTGTTTTACCTTTACCTTCGGATTTTCTTTATTATTATTTTTTTACCTTCCGTCACCTTTAGTTAGCTACATATTCAATAGATATAGAGTTAAAGAATTATAAAGATATTAAATTTCATAAATCAACCAGCTATGCTAACCATGGAAACTGCTAATATATTCGAATAATTCAAATTGACCGATGTGAGTATCAATGAAAAGTAAATTAATGTGGCATAGATGAGGATGTTGAGATAGATGTTGGGGAAGACACGGAAAGATACGGTAAGGAATGAAAGAATAAGGGAAATAACTCTAGTGTAAGAAGTTTCTAGAAAGATACAAAAGAGACGATTACTTGGGTTTGAACATGTCATGAAGAGAGATGAAGAATATATTGAAAGAAGAATGAATAGCTTAGTAATAGAAGATTGAAGAAACAAAGGACGACCAAAAAATAAGATGGAAAGAATGTGTGTATTAAGATAACCAAGATCCAAGTAATGGTGAGGTTTGGAAAACGGGCGCTTTGAACGTATGTAGAATGTATGTATATGATGAAGACTTATTAAGGTCTGCGAAATCTACTTTCCGAGAAATATAGTAGGTACATTTTGTGAATATAATTGCATTATTTCTATGTTTCTATGAATATATTCAAAGCGAAATGAGTTATAGGGAGTATCCAAAGTCAATTAAACTGTATTGAAGTTGAAGTCTAACTTTTATACCTTCGGGGAATTTATGTCCATAATTTAAGGGTGACTGTATTTGGCATACGTCAAAATATATTTCAAAAACTATTAGCTTCAGGGGTTGAAATTTTCACTCTGCAATATTCGTACACTACACTTAACTATACACAACTTGTCAAGAAATTAATTTAAAAATGTATCAGCATATTCTTCTACATTAAATTCTACAATTTGGTATTTCAGAAATGGTTAAATATATTTCAGAAATCGACAAATGTGATTTTTATATTTTCCGTTCATAATGAAGCCATTATGAAACCTAACGAAGGCTCTTTCGATACGCAATTTTTTATTGTATTATTTACTTATGTTCATAAATCATGATATGTCAAATAATTGAATAGAAGTCAATCCAATGTTACCAACTACAACATTACACATAAAAAATTCCACTTAATCAAGTCTGTATAATATAAAAGTTTTTTAATAGTAATTTGAACAACAATAGTGAACATGATGTCCATATCGCATGAGGATGAAATTTGAGCAGAACGCCGTATGGACATTCTACTCGAGTTGTACAGCATACTTTTTCTACGACAAACGAAAAGAAAAAAAGTAGGAACTGTAGAAATTTAAAATTTTATTCAACATTATTAATTTTAATGTCATTTTATGTACTTATTTTCGTAGGCTTTCTTAATGCCATAATGCAAGTTTGAGCACGACGCTTTATGGACATTCTACTCAAGTTGTACAGTATACTTTTTCTATGACTAACGAAAAGAAGACAAATACGAACTGTAGATATTAAAAAATATATTCAATATTATTAATTTTAATGTCATTTTATGTACCTACTTATTTTCGTAGGCTTTGGTAATGCTATTTGTCATTAAAATTATATTTAGTTTTACATACAATGTTTTTACATACTACTTATAATAATTTTTCTAATTTAGTTGTGATTATTACACTTCATTTAAATATGATTAAATCTTTCACACTCTTCTTCTATATTTTTATTTTATTTTGTAATTCTCTTGGATGTTATACCTCAATAATAAAATATATAAATAAATAAAAACACAAATTAATAATCTATATTTTGAAATTATTGCCAAATCTAAAAAGGATAACATTGTCTTGTCAAATGTGATATTTTATATCGTTCTGGTCCTCATTTTTTATACATTCTGTTTTAATACTTAAAACTTATCTAATCTATTAATTCATAATATAATTCAGTTAAATTTTATTCAATTATTGAAATCAGTTTTTATACTGAAAATATGGAAATGTCAGATGTAATATTTGTACCGTTCTTCTTCTTAATCTTGTAATAAATGAATAGACAGTCGACTTACGTGATTTCTGATTCGTGGATTTCATATCCATATGGATGTGAAATTATATTCGTTCAGTGAACTATTATTGCCTGCATATCCATTCACATTGTGAAGAAATGATAAGTTTTTCAAGTGGGAATAGAAAAAAGTATTTTAATATATAAAAGACGCAAAATATAAAAAAAAGTATAAAGAATTTATTTTATAAGACTTTTTTTGCACTTGTCGTTTAAAAAACTTGTCTGGGTTCGTTTTTTTATATTTTGACGCGTGCGAAAAAAACATGTCTTATAAAACTCATTCTTTAATACGAGTATACTATTAGAGTATTCAATTTAATTTCTTTTTCTATTACAATATTGAAAATATTTTTTTACCTTCCGTCACCTATAGGTAAGGAAGGTATTGTCTTTAGTCAAAAAATTCGGTGGTGAGTTTTCATTGAATAAGCACGTTTTAGGGTCTTTACAATACGATTTTACTATTTTTACGATGATATATGTATGTGTGTGTGTGTGTTCGTGTGTGCGTGTGTGTGTGTGTATATGTGTGTGTGTGACCGCCGTTTCGTGCACGATATCTCCAATACTAGAATTCCAAAAATTACAATTCTTGCGTATTCCTCTTCCTTACAACAATATGCAGACTTGATTATATTTTGGTTATAATTGGTCAACCGAAAGTACCCTCATTTGAAGATTTTAACAGTTTTTCTTGAAAAACTCAGTTAAATGTTATTATAACTTAAAGAATATATTATTATCTATACGATTTGATTGCATTTTATATTTGTTATTCAACAGATATAGAGTTAAAGAAGATTTCACATAAATTTCATAATTCAGCCAGCTATGCTAACTTAACCATGGAAACTGCTAATATGTTCAGGTAATTCAAATTGACAGATGTCAATATCAATAAAATGAAATCAATGAAAGAATAAGGGAAGTAACTCTAGTGTTAGAAGTTTCTAGATATAAAAGAGACGATTACATTGGTTTGAACATGTCATGAGGAGAGATGAATATATTAATAGAAGGTGGAAGAAACATAGGAAGACCAAATATACTGTATTGTAGAAGACTTGAGAGAAAAGGAACTGAATGAGGACGACACGCAAAACAAAAATGAGTGGAAGAAGAAAATAAAAAATAGCGACCCCCTAACGAATGGGAAAAACTAAAGAAGAAGAAGTGTCAAGTGCAATTTGCATAGTTTGTTTATAAAATAACTTTCCTGGGAATATAGGATCTTTTGCAAGAAAATCTATGTATAGGGCGCGTGCAGTGACATCATTTTGCTGACTTTGGCAAGCAGATATGGAGACCCGTGTCAAAATGACAGCAATTAATTATTTCCATAACTGACAAGTGTTATAATATTTCATTCAAAATTTCATAATTTTCTTATTTCATGTGGTTTGTTTGTTATCAGGTGTATGGAATTCAGTTGCCGAGGAAGGGAATCACATAATACCAGAAATTTAGAATCTTTTGCAAGAAAATTTATGTATGGAATTTGTACATAATACACAGGATTGACGGAAGGTATTGTGCTGGCCACATCAGATTTTTTTATTTGAAATCGTCACTAAAGTGTACAAAAATCGTCATTAAAAGTTCAGAAATTAAAGTAATCCATTATAAAACAATTTCATGCAAATTCAGTGTTGCCAACCTTAATTATTATACATATGAGATAATTTGGATAGGTGTACGATGTTTGTATAATGACAAACTATGTGCAATATCAACGAATTAAATAATTCCGAGGAAGAAATTTCAGATAACACATAATTTTGAGTGTTCATTAGAATCAGTTCAATGTCCGGAGGTTCGCAATACTGAAAATAGTTCGTTTGTTGAACTGACAGCAAATGACAGATATGTCAAAATAACCTATAAAAATAAATATTTCTTTCATTTTTACAAAACTTCGATTTCAAATAGCGAATCACCAAAGCTTTACAAAGCTATTTTGAATGGGATATTGTGCACCATCCACCACACAGCCTCGATCTGGTACCAACTGATTTTCATCTCTTACTTCAATTACATAAGAATCTGACAGGAAAAAAAAATTAGAGATGAAGATTAGGTAAAAAAAGGACAGAAAATAACCTTATTCGTACAGCTATGAATCATGGTAATATATCTGAATTAATAAATTAACTTACATTACAGCGAAAGTATTGTCAACATCAACAACGACCAGCGTATTTCGGAATACATGTGTTCTAAAAAAAAAATGCACCTCGGCACTGAAATTCCTTTTTATCACTCATATGGTTTATTTTCCTCGGCCCTACGTCCTCGCCAACTAAATTCCACATTCGTGATAAAAAGTAGAACTTCAGTACCTTGATACATAACTATTTTAGAACATATGTACTCCGAATTACTTTTTGAAATGTCTACATCTAAAAAAGAGTAGTTCTTAATATATTAATTTCAATATATATTGGAGTAATATCAGTTACCAGACGATATTGAAACATAATTCAAATAAACGGTTCTAGGTTCTAGTCATACCGTTTGTTTACTGAAGAGTGCAAAATTCAAATATGAATAGTAAGGTTAAAAATTATAGATACACCAAACAACAATTGTTCGGATACCGTTCTATTATTTATAACGACCAGCCAACAACGAGCTCACCTCAAAGACATACAAATACTACAGAGTCTCAATCAACCCGGATAGTTCAGCGAATTCCACGTCCAAGAAACTTCTGAAGATATTCAGAACAGTTTTGGGCAAAACACCGAATCGACCACAACACAATAGCCCGAAATCCAGCAATTTTGGCATTAACACCGGCTATGAAAGAATCAGTATTTATCTGTTAAGGGTAGTTTTCACCGAGGACAGTTAAATCTATGGTTACCTAACTAAGCAATATATTAAAACGATAGAATAAATTAATGTAATTTCACCAAATAATTTTAGCACCAGTTCACTATCAGCCGAATGCCAGATTTTAACATTCGATTTTGAATGTGCTACTTATTGATAGATGGATCTACTGAACATTTTTGTATTTTATCTTTGATCAATTTACCATAAATTTTGAAAAACTATTGTTGTAATTATTCTTGACAAATATTGTACCTATAATTGACATGAGTCAATTCATTCTAACGAAATATTAAAAAAGGTAAGAAGGGATGATGAAAAGAACAGCAAAAAGAGGGAAAGGTATAAGAATAATTAAACGAACGCTGAAAATGAAGATTTTTTAAATATTATGAAGAGGAGTTAAACATTATAGAATCTTGTCGACGAGAAGAAAATTCATTCAAAACCGAAAAGAACTTTTTTGACAAAATAAATTAATTACAATATATTTTAATAGAAAATAAAACTTTTTTAAAAAGTACGAACTTCTAATTTAATTTAAATATAAAACACATTTTTAAAATAACAACATTTCTTATAGCTGTATTTTCAGCTACATTTTATTAATTTGAGGAAATTCTACATTTTCGATTTATGTTTTAATTAATATTTGACTAATGATCATTATTTTGGCGCATTGTCAATATCAAGCGCATTCTGAAGTAAATACCATAACAAATTAATAAAGGATTATTTCTCCCTTTCTCAACATCGTGGACGTTAAGGAAGAATTTTTTCATCAGAATCAAAATTAGAATTACAAAAGTTATGTACATAAGTAAAGAAAACAACAGATTTGATAAAGATGACGATGAACTCATTTTATTATATTTGTTTTAATCTCGGATACAAGCTTGGATACGACAAAACATCAAAAACTAAATTATTATACATATATTTTTTTTCTATATGTGTCACTATAATTAGGGAAACAATTAAGATAACGGTTCGGTAAATATTTTTCTGTATAAACAACTATCTACCTTCTTAGTAACGAGTCCGGTAGGTACGTTTTTACGGCCTAGGCCGGTAGTACATGGCTACGAGGTTGACGACGTCCGGAGGCATTTCAAAATTTACTATACTCGCCGTCAAATAAGTATGGACTGATGCTCAACTTTTTCTCTTCTGGTCACCCTGTCCCTTGGCCTGCAGTGTTGCCGTTTCTTCATAGCATTTTCAACGTGATCACTGAATTGGCAACAGAGTAGAAATCTTCAGTCCATACTTATTATTAATAAATAATAATAAATTAAATAAAACATGCGTTTAATAAATTTTACTTTAACAACGCATCACAGAATACTTATTCAAAACAAACACGACGCATTGGAGTAAATAATAATTATTTTGAATAATTTGCTTTCAAAATACTTGTTGAGTATACAGAGAATTTTTTTACGCCACACGGCCGGTACAGTATTTTTTTTTTAAAGATGTCTGATCAAGGAAATCTGTATCATGAACGAATTAACAAATTGGCATACATGTATCTCTGTCCTTTGCAAAGGCTATAAGCGTGTGCGATAAGGATGGATATAACACGCTTGTCTTTCAAAAATTCATATTGTTTCGACTAAGTTAGGACATTCCACTTTAAAACGATGCTCGTTGTTGGTAATACTTTCTCTGTAACGTAAGTTTATTTATTAATTCAGATACATTACCTTAATTCATAGCCGTACGAATGTTATTTTCTGTCAGAGTCACTGACACTGACATTGTGTCAGTATCTTATTTTTCACATATTTGGACATTTGCTAATAATCTTTCCAGTTGACTTATTTTTGAATGCTTTTACTGTAACATATATTTTTGTAATAATAACAGTAGTATCTTATGTACCCTCATAAAAACTAAGCAAACGACACTACTGAATTTGTCATAATATGCGGAGCAAAAATCTGAATTCATATAATTCGTAAATGATCTTGATCAGAGATCAGACATCTTTCAAAATTTTTACTGTATCTGCATTTACCGTCTCACTAGTTCACATGTCTCGCTCTACCGGGCTCGACCATGTGATGTACTAGCTCGTCCGTAAATGCTTAGCTACTGCCATAGTGACGCAAATAGCTATAACCACAGATATTTCTTCGGTTATTTTAACAAATGATTTACTGTGTTGATAGACTTAACCGTAGTTGATGAAAATGAATTATGCAGTTTATTAAATTTGAAAAGAGAGTAAATTGTGTAACTGTCGTTGACGAAAACCACTCAAAGAAGTCTAAGTACTAAAAACATATAAGATTTTTTTTTGTTCACCTTGTTAACACGTTTACCAGTGATCCACCTACCCAACTATAAAAAGTTGAACTAACAAATATAACAATCCGTAAAGACATTTTCGTTTCTCCTTCTGTAATCTTTAAACACAAAGAAAACTTCTGAAAAATAAAACGTCACGTCTTTCTCTTGTCCAGTGTGATTCGGTGTACTCACTGCTTGTCCTCATGCAGAGCCGGACTGGTGTTCGTTTCTTTATTTGTGTCCGTGCACCGGGCCGGGCGGTAAAGAAGCCGGAACGAAGAAGAGGAGGGTTAGATTACAAGCCTTTGTCGCTCGACGCTCGCGAGCATAGCCGTAGCCGATTCTCACGCCAGACGCAAACGGCTAGGATTACAAGACAAAAGGAACATTGAGCACAATTCACACCTTGCACATTACGGGATAACTTACACCAGAAAGAAATGTTGAGCAGAGAAAACACTACTCATAGAAAGAGGAGGAAACATACGAGTAGTATAAAGCATGTTTTACATTATACTTTTTCTGGATAAAATCTAAAAGCAATATTGAGGCTTGACTTTGGAAGAACTGGATATAGCGCGTGCTATACAGAGTTTCAGTTACGAAAGTGTGGTTTTGATAGGAATATAAATTCTGCCCTCTTTTAGTCAGGATATAAACCAAAATCATAATAGCGAGAAAACTGAGTAATCGAGAATAATAACTGATACGAGAGCTATGCTAGAATGATTGTGAATGTGACACAAAGTTCGTATTCTTCACAATTTTATATTAAATATTTTCCTTCAACAACAATGCACTTCCGCGTTCTTTCCTTCCACTTCTTAATTTTTCTTTTACAGTATCAATTTCTTCTTCAGTTGAAAACTGTCTACCCCGTAATTTTTACCTCCCGCTATCCTTGGTAAAGGGAGGTATAGAGATCGGGCTAAAAATCGCATATCGAGATTTTCGTAAATGAGCACATTTTAAGGTCTGTAGAATCAGATTTTAACATTTTCACAATGATGTCTGTGGGTGTGTGTGTGTGTGTCCTCTTTACGCTTTAACTCAAATACTATCATTCTCAGAATTTTTAAACACTGTATTCTTACTCTACTTTAATATGGAAAGAAGCCATTAGATTTTAGTGTTATGGTCAGATATTCATGAATGGCACTTTACTTGAAGCTGAAAATATTTTTTCTTTGAAAAATACATTTAAATTACATGTTTTCGCGATTTATATTATGAAAATTAAAGATTATCAAATTTTCTACAGATATACATTAATACTTTTTTTTTATATATTTTATGAATAAAATTATAAAATAATTTATTTTATAAATCCCGGAATCTGTGCTTTGAAGATAAACATATCTCCTTTGTTACACAATTCAGATCTCAAATTTATGTAACTGACAGATAAATATCACTGTCAATAAATAAATCATTTTAAATTAATAATGGTAGTATTTTAAGAAAATATTAAAATATTAATTTAGCAAATTATAATTAATAAATTAAATTTCATATGTTTGTATTTGAAAAGAAATTAACATCACAAAATAAAATTATGGTAAGATACTGGAGAAGAAAATACAAATAATACATAATAAATTGAAGCAATAGTTATATTACTATATCATGCAATAAAAATTAAATGGCAGGAGGTATTGTGCTGACCATATCAGATATTTTTTAGTTCAAAAAATAACCAAAATTTGCACATTTCCAAATTAGGAATTATAATAATCTCTGAAACTCTATTGAGCTCTTCATTTATCAGTGTACCATTTGGCTGCACCTAACTGTCCTCTGTCCATCCAACTTTACCCTCCGTTAGGCGCGCCTTGTTTTGTAACGCGGTTAGTCGCTGTATCTGTTTAAATACATACACAAATATGGCTTGTTTCTTTTAACTTATTTTTTCATATCTTTATAATACATACTTAAACGGAGTTATTACATACTATAGAAACAATTTGACTTAACTGATCATTTTTATTAAAATTAGTTTTAGCTATCATGGCACAAATGGGAATATTCAACTATTTTTTAAACAAAAACATCTCTAGTTTATAATAAATTAGTATAAATTATTATTATTATTCTACAAAACAAATTAAATATACTTCTAGAAGGAAAAAATACAAAAAAAACTAAATACGTCCCTTTCCTATAGTGACTTGAATAAGACTCGTCTTTAAATATTAATGGTTGATGATAGCAATTCACGGGCACTCTTTCCGTGGTGAAGAGTGTACCACAATACAATGTATGCACCGCAACGATAAAATTTAGGACCCAGTAAATTCAAATTGATGATACATTCAAATTCGTAATAACCATAAACCGAATTGCCTATACTCCATAAAAACTTTAAAATTTACTGTTATTATTCACCCCTCTAAAAAATCATTTAGCACGATCTATAAACCTTTGATAATATCCCAATCCGTGCACACCTGGAGTCTCTAGTCTTCCAGGCGCGTCTCCGGGATCAATGGAGCGGACGGGATCACATTACACTATATCCAGGATTATGATCCGGAGGTTTTAATTCCGGAACATTTAGGAAGGGAACGGAGGATCTTCAAACAATTTCACACTTATTTTCACCGTGTGGAGTGCAACCACTACCTGGAAGTTCGTTTGATGTCGGCAAGGATTTATCTTTGTTATTAAATAGATTATTTTGACATGAGAAGATACAAATTGCTACACACGCTAAGGTTGGAATTATATCAAAGAAAAAGATACAATAAGCTCAGTAGATAAATTGACAGGTATCAGATTTATGCATTATGGGCAATATTTATAAATAGAATAACATGATTGTTATCAGTTTCAAAAATTACCTAGTACAATCAGTGCTTCTGATTGGCTCATGCTCAACATTGTTTACACTGAAAGATTATTGCAACTAAAATTTCAATAATTTAAATTTTGTTGTAACTGTTTTTCCGGGTTCTTTTACTACTGCAAATCTGACTTTTAAATATACTCCTCCTAAGAACAGGGTAGATATAATACAAGATATTCCTTTCGTATTTATTTTTAAGAACAAGTTTACCAACATCAGCTTATTAATATAAATACGGAAGGTATTATCTTTAATCTAACAATTAGATGGCGAGTTTTTAATGAATGAGCACGTTTTAATGTCCCTAGAATACGATTTTTCTATTTTTACGATACTGTCTGTATGTATGTGCGTTCGTGTTTGAAGACTCTAATACTACATTTATATATATATATATATATATATATATATATATATATATATATATATATATATATATACAGGGTGGAAACGAACTTAATGTCATAAATTTAAGGGTGGGTAGTATGACATGTGTAGATTACGAAACAGAAAGAATTTTTTAAAAATTCGCATATTTAAGGGTAGTTTTCGTGAAACTAACATTTTTGGTACCACTGGACCACTGGCAACGCATTTGCATTATTTTATCTATTACACAATTATTTTCGTTAAAAATGCTATTTAATTTAATTATTAAGAATAATATCTTATACAACTAATTTTGAATGTATTTTTGAGAACCATATTTTTAATGAAGTATGAACTAAAACAGCAGTAAAAAAAAGTTTCCTGAAGAAAAGTCGAATTTTCGTTTTTCGAATTTTGAAAAAATTATTTCAGTTTCGTAATCTACACATGTCATACTACTCACCCTTAAATTTATGACATTAAGTTCGTTTCCACCCTGTATATATATATATATATATATATATATATATATATATATATATATATATATATATATATATATATATATATATATAGAAAACCGTACATATTTCCAATTCAACGTCTGGATTAAATTTCCGTTCATAATTATTAATAGTAATACTTATAATGGAAACCCAACTGATTTATTGAGAATATATTATTCTTATTCCAATAATCTATTAATTGTTTATAATAGTATATTGAAAGACAAGTATTACAATGATTCTTATTGTAATTCGAGTATAGTTTGCGTAATCGAGCCGTAGGCGAGTTACGCAAAGTACGAGTATTACTAATGGACATTGTAATACGTGCTACTAAACTATTTCTCCTATTTCGCTTTCATTTACATTTACTTAAAAATTATTATTGAAAAAAATATTAAAATATCAAGGTTGGTAACACTGGCAGTTTCAGTAAACATTTTAAATTCAATTTATTTTGACATTTTGACAGTTACTTACAAGTTACGTTAGAGTTAAAATTTATATTTAATATGTTATGAACCTACAAATAAATACTTTCATTTTTAATTCAAGTGTTTTACTGTTTGGTGTAAATATTTTACTATGAAAAATCAAAAATGAGAGATATTTATTTGACACAAACTAAGTTACCAACTTAACAATTTAAAAATCCCCGAAAACATTTGTACACAATTTTTCATTGTATCATTTTTTTTTTTTTTTGATAAAACCAGTTGTACAAAATTCACTTTGGAAGCGCGAAATAGGAAAAATAAATTACATACCTATGTTGGATTTTAAATACGCATATCTAAATGATATAAGCTTTCTTCGCAAGAGATGTATCTGAAATTAATAAAATACCATAATGCAGATTTATTATGGAGAGTTATTGTTGTGATCGACTGGTTTCGAACCTTTCAAATGTTAACTGTATCATTTATCACAATTCTAATGATATCAAGCAATCTATGGAATTTCTAAATAATAAATGATAATAAAATGTCATCTTAAAGACAGGCTATTATCCTCATTGTCTATTTCACGACTTATTACTTTCTCTGACAAGCTCTGACATGACATTTACAACAGTGAGTGACCTTTCGCAACAATCAGGTCTCGACTCATTGCTTCTTCCTCATTTTTAAAATATTCACTGGGTACATAAAATGACCTCCTAGTGACCTTTACACCCTCTACGGTCACTATATGAATGCCAGCACGTTTCCCATTTTCAGCAGAATTCAAAATTCAGAACTGAAGCCGACGCGGAATTTAAAACGCAGCCAGTTGCGGGAAATTATTTCAAATAATTTTTAATCCGGGAATACAAAGTCAAGTGGAATTATTGTATTTATAATCTCTCGTGAACAAAATATTACAATGAAAACAAATATTTTTTCAGCGTTTTCAGCAATAAATTGCACACAACAAAATAAAGAAGATTATAAAATATTGTTTTATTATTTCCGCAAATATTTTTGTATTGTTTTAATAAATATATACGACAAAGTACAGAACAATAAATGTTTTACAAAAAAAATATAGTTAAAAACTGCGACAGTAATTATGTTACACGAGTTACACTATCGAATTTCAATTAACGGTGTTTATAGTTTGTAAAATATAGTTCTTATACGTAATCTAGTTTGTATTAATCCAACATTGGGTTCATCCTAAAATAGTTTAAGTATTAAGCTCATTTATTATTCTGTAAAATAGTCACTTAACGAATCGTTATCATAACAAAATTGTTATTATGAAAATCGTTATTTCTACTTAACGATAAACGTTATCTTTGTATCCGTATTCTGTAACACATTTTGAAAAATAATATCCTTGGGATCAAGTTAAGAACTTTATTTCCTAAAATCAAATTATAATTTTAAATGAAATATCTAAAATAATTCAATATAACTCACAAAACTTTTAGGTTAGATTAGTTCTGGTGGGAGTCAGCTGTCAACCTGTCAGCTGTCGGATCCTTTCTTTTTCTTGTTGTAGGCTATGCTAGAGCTACTACTACCATCTGTAGACAAATTGGGAAGCTTGCGCTAAGCGCTACGAATGAAAACTTATTAAATTATTTTAATATTACCTTGCAAAAAACTGTAATATGACTGGTTTTTGAGATCACTATTCAACATAATAGCAATTTTATTTTGACATGAACACTATAATCGGTTAATTTAATATAATAATACGCTGTGTAATTATTTTTTTGTCCGGCAGTTTTACAACTAGCTATTAATGTAGCGACTACTAGTCGTAAATGGGTATTCTGTTTATCATAATTTTATAGCTATAATAAAAATATCTATAAATTATGTAATCGTCATTATTACTATCAAACCAATCAGAGAAAGTAATAACCACAATTTATTATGTTTGAAATTTGTAGACTAAGCTAATCCTGCTTCCTAAAATCCCTGATCCTTCTGTTTCCAATTAACTGTTGTATCCTGCAGGAAATATATAGTCGCTGTCCTTATTGTCCCGACTTTTTGAAACGTTGGCAAAAAGGCATTGTGATCAGCTAAATGGATGTTGTAATTAACTAATTATTTCTCTGTCAATTCTTCCAGAATACCTGTCTGTAATAGTCTGTTTCTAGATAGCTTTTCTCAGAAGTTGATTGTTACTATATTTTTACTGTATATGGTTTGTGTTATAATTTAATTTGTAAGATAATTGGAAACGCCCTACACATGCTGCCATAGCACAAAATTTAATTAAAACTAAAGCTACAATTATTAGACAGATGGGGATATAAATACTAGACAAAGCAATAAATAACTTCATTCGGGCGTTCATTTCATACAGTATAATTCGGAGCCAATTTTGTATTGATTCACAAAATGGAATTGTCGCTTAAATAATAAGTTGACAATGGTTTTGTTACTGTAAATATACAGGGTATTCCAGATCCAGACGAGCTTACACGATCTTTATTTTGAAAAATATGTAATATTATTTTACAATATTTGATATCTATGGGTTTTCGACATGTCAATTTCAAGTAAAATATTTTCAAAGCAGTGCACTTCAGGTTTAACCAAAAGTAGTTTCTAACTTTCTTATATTAAGTGGAATTCTTTTTTTATTATTTTACCGTTGAATACAGCAGAAAATTCTACACGAGAAACAATTTATTTATTCATTCATGACAAACAATATTCGGCGTTATTCAGTTTCTTTGGTTTGCGAATGGAATCGAATTTCAATAACGTATAAAACATAGTTTTATAAAAAAAGGTTTTGTTTTTTTTTTAAATGAAACAACCTACTTTTTATTAAAAATAGATTTTAAAACTGTATATTAGAGTTTAAGAAAATTATTAGTTCTGAAAATATTCTAGTTATTAAAGGTGTATAATGTATCTGGTTTAAGATGAAGTGGTGGGCGGAGCTTGATGAGTTCGGTTTACGCAGCAACATTTTGAGGGCAAATACGAATCAAGTGTTATTTCCATAATAATAATAAATCTTTAGACACACAATTTGGATATGGAACATTTTCAATACTACTCTTACTAGTTATTTACAATTATATTTACATTAAAATTATTTCACATACATTCAGTTTAGCTGGCCTCAAATGCATTAAAAATATTGCAATATTTATATAATATTTGAACAATTTAAAACTGTCTCACGTTTGCATCAATCACAACCCGTTATACTGTAACTCAGCGGGCTGGCGTTTAGCACGCGCTCAGAACTAAAACTCGAGATTAGGTACTTAATATGTAATCTTCCACTTGAGTAACTAATACCAACCGCTTAAAAATTAAACGTTATCTTCTTCGTGAGAGGATGTCTGAGGGATGGCAGGGTGCAGGGTATCATATCGCATACATAACAAAATAACTTACAGATATAATTATTGTGAACAATCTAAATGTCAAAACCGCTATATCTAGACTAAACTGATAGCTAATAGAAGAATGATAATTATTTCTAAACAGAATTTTGACTAACAATGATTACCAATTTGAAATATTGTTCTTGAAACATATGAAAATAAAAGACATATTGATACACGTAGACTACCATTGGTAACCAAACTTATAGGGCTATTCTGTAACATCGTTATAACATAACGAATCACTAAAACGTTATATCGTCATGGTAATAACGAAAATCATTTAATAGGCTTATTCTGAAAAGGATCGTTATGACATTATGCTTTGTTATATCGTTATTATAAAGATAATCGTTAAAGTGGTAACGAAAATAGGATAACGATATCGTTATTTTTTAACGACTGAAAAAAGCATTCGTTACATAAACGTTTTGTCAATAAGTCAGTATTTTTATTCATGTCAAAATAAAATTGCTATTATGTTGAATAGTGATCTCGAAAACCAGTCATATTACAGTTTTCTGGAAGGTAATATTAAAATAATTTAATAAGTTTTTATTCGTAGCGCCTAGCGCAAGCTTCCCAATTTGTCTACAGATGGTAGTAGTTGCTCTAGCATAACCTACAACAAGAAAAATAAAGGCTCCGACAGCTGACCGGTTGACAGCAGACTCCCACCAGAACTAATCTAACCTAGAAGTTTTGTGAGTTGTATTGAATTAATTTAGATATTTCATTTAAAATTATAATTTGATTTTAGGAAATAAAGTTCTAAACTTGATACCAAGGTTATTATTTTTCAAAATGTGTTACATAATACGGATACGAAGATAATGATTCGATTTTACAGAATAGGCCTCTTAGTCTTTTATTAATTATTTTTTAAATAACTTCTTATCTATGCATATTTTCAATTATTGGTTATGAAAGTTATTTTATACATATTAATTCATTTTAATATGTTGAATTATGTACATAGATCAATTCATGTGGATAATTATTAGCGAACTCACCAAAATGAGCTTGAATGCTCTTGCACACTAGACCACGAATAAGTACCAAAACACTTTCTACTTCATATTTTGAGCTGCTAAACAAATATTTTATACTCGTATAAATTTTTTAAACAATCAGTTCATTTTGCTGTTTTACACGTTTCCTGTAAATTACAGCCAGTTTCATCATCCAATAATAGTTATTTATACAACATAAACAAAACGTGTAGTTTTATTTTAGAAATAGAAAAATCTATTGTGGCCATCACAATACCTCTCGCCCTTTCGATTGTGGGAAATAAAATATTGTACCTAACGTTACTTGTACACACAAAAAAATCTAATTACATCTAACCTTTATATTTAGATATTTTCTATAATTTTAAATTCGTTCTATGAGCAAGTTTTCTACTACTGTTCTAAATGTTCGAGGTTCTTCCAATTCATTGACGGGATTGGCGGTATTTCTGAAGGGTGTATGTAATAAATTTCATTCCCAGAAAAAGCCTTCAGTTCCAGCTCTGAATTTTTGACACTGACATTAGTGACATTTGTCTGTCAATTACAGACATTTTAGTTTCTCAACTGGTTACCATGGAGATGTTTGGGCTGTGAGATTTACTATAACAGGTTATTTTATAGAGAATATAATTCCTTAGTCACGTGACATATTTTCTGCCAATCAACATTCAGAATCTCCCTAGCTACGCGTTTATCACAGCGATGATAAAAAACAAGGAAATAAACACCGTATTTATAGTCGTTACTAAGGGATTTGTTTTCTTTATTTATGACATTGACAGTTAATTTTGAGTATAAAAATAAATAATAATAATTCAAACTCCGAAATATTAAATAAAACTCGTAAGTACCATGTTTTAATACAATATGAATATGTATATCAAAAGTTAGGTTAGGTTAGATTGCAAAAATTCATTATATTCTCTCATTAAATATAAGCTCGTGATATGATTAATAATCGCAGATATTGCTCGTGAAACCGAAGCAGCACATTTTAACTCGTCCTTCGGACTCATGAAATCTGCAGCTCGGTTTCACTCGAGAATATCATCGATGATAATCATATCACTTGTTATATTACGTATGATTATATTTCAATATCTTTAAATCTATAGAAGATATAAAAAAATTAAATGTGTCGAATAAAGATTTTTTTTAATATTTGCAATAACATAAATTTTCAAAAAAAAAATTTTGAAGATTTTTGTTAAAAACTACTAATTCCGGTTGTCCAATTGTTACCAGACCCTATTCAACTCTTCCCATTACTGTTAGATTGAGGAATCCGTAGTTACATAGGTCTTTAGTCTTATAAAATTTGAAAAATCGTACCTCCAACATACACACACACACACATATACACATACACACCTCCTCACACACACACATACACCCACACTCACACACACACAGACATCATCGTAAAAAAATTATAATCGGATTCTAGGGACCTTAAAACGTGCTTATTCACTAAAATCTGGATATGCGATTTTAGTATGCATACAATATCGCGGGAGGTAAAAAAGTAAATGCGTCAAATAAGACATTTTTACTCTAGTTACATACAATTATTTTTTTCGCGTCTTCAATAAAAGCATGAAAAAAGTACCACAGGGTTTCGTTTGTTATTCGTTTGCGATAAAAAAGTGCACATTATTTTCACTCTTTTATTGTGTATAAAGTTATCTACCTACCTTATGAACTTATTTTAAAGAAAAGTGCATTTTTTTTAACGGACATAAAATAATTATTTGTGTATCAAGGTTGTAAAAGTGATCATTTTTGACCAAATCTGAAGGTTTTACCCGAGGTGAAGTCCGAGGCCAGCAAAACAGATGAGGCTAAAAAAGAACTTTAAGCCGAGGTGTACACAACATTTTTTAGGCGGCTATTACAAAATTATAAATTTTTATTTAATATTCTAAAAATTAAAATACAATAACTGCATATCTAATTCATTTGTTGAGCAAGAAAATGAATCAATGCGATGCCGACAACGATTTTTCCAATACTCCCACTTAAAATTTATGAAGATGCATGTAATACAACACTAAATTTATTAGCTATTTACACAAACGTTTGACAGTTCAATTCATAAAGTAAATGCGGCCGTAATGTAAAAGCGGTCGTAAAGTAAATGCGGCCGTAAAGTAGTCTTTGGCAGGTGTCAAAATAAAAGTGATACTTTACGGTTGCCAAAGGATACCGTAAAACTACTATTTATGTAACAGTTGTCTAAAACTGTTTTTATTTCTAATAATTATTACTGCTGAACGAATAACAATTATCACTTTCTAGAACTACAAATCTTTTTAATATAGATGTAGCTTCATGAGCTGGTGGGCTAACGTAACTGAATAATTTTATTGAATAACATATTAATAAACTGTTTTTCTTTTTAGGTACGTACAATCATCCAATCCAAATATCTGTTCAGCCTTGTAAGTATCAATTATTATAATTCATTTCAAATACATGTCAACATGTTCTAGTTCTGCGAACTGTTTATCATCTGCTGCATTTCCTATAATCTTGTACACCTCGGAATTAAATTTTATTGTTACGATCATACATGAACTACATTAAGCCTAGTTTACAGTGCCAACAATAACTCCATATTACTGACGGTCTATATATCAACTACATATGGGTCATCCAGGATATGTGTGCATCAAAATATACTGCTGTCTCTGAGTGCTTTATGCAGAGATTACCATCTCTTCTTAAAATATTTTTTCACTATGAGATCGATAGGATAGTTTCTCTTTTCCATCGTAATTGATAATTATAGCCGTTTGAGATCAAAGGCTTTGCTAGCCGTGCAATTTGCAACATAATTGCTCTTTGGCTGAAAGATGTAAACCGATCCTTGTCGCGGCTGCCTAGGATATTGTTCATAATCTTTGCAGCCGTACCGACCTCAAGATAACATATTAATTAACAAATTAATTAGGCCTAATCCTCCAGGTGGAAGGATGAGAAATTAAGACGAATATAGAACACAAGATGACCTATATAAGATCAAGAAAATCCTTTGAAAGGAGGATTCTGTCAAGTGAAATCCAGATTAAATTTTCGTTTACAGTCAAGAACCCGAAATGTAATGTAACCAAAAACCGCACCGATATTTGACTTTTTATGAGACCGTAACCGAAAACCGAAACCTATATTTTATTTCTTCAAATATGGAAACCGAAAATCGATACGAAAAATAAATTTATTCTATATCCGAAAACATAACCAAACCGAAACAATATCGGTATTAAAACCGTAAACTTAAGTAACACATTTATGGATGGACTACCAGATTTTTAAAAATATAATGGGGTGTATTCTGTAAGGAAACTGTTAATTTTAAACAATATGTTAAAAATAAACTTGCTGTTAAAATATATTTTCTATTCTGTAACTATCAATTCTGTTACCATTTTAACATAGATGTTAAAATTAAGTGTTATTTTAACGTCCTACTAATCGATGCCTTCAAAATTTTAACATCTGTGTATACAATAAAATGACAGCAGCATTTGAATATGTTGTACTCGTAATTATGAAAATGTAATAGAAAACGGAAAAAATACCATGGATGATGATTAAAAATATCTACATTAATTTTTTTTAAAGATGTTCATGATATAGATGACCTTGACCGATCAAGGTCATCTATATCATGAACGAATTAACAAATTGGCATATATTTATCTCTCTCCTTTGCAAAGGCTATAAGCATGTGCGATAAGGATGGATACAACACGCTTGTCTTTCAAAAATTCGTATTGTTTCAACTAAGTTAGGACATTCTACTTTAAAACGATGCTCGTTGTTGATAATACTTTCCGTGTAACGTAAGTTTATTTAGTAATTCAGATACATTACCTTGATTCATAGCCGTACGAATAACGTTATTTTCTATCAGAGTCACTGACACTGATATTGTGTCATTATCTTATTTTTCACATATTTGGTTTTACATTTGCTAATAAACTTACCAGTTGACTTATTTTTAAATTTGGAATGCTTTTATTGTAATATATATTTTTATAATAATACAATAACCGTAGTATCTTATTTACCCTCATAAAAACTAAATAAACGACACTACTGAATTTTTCAGAATAGGCGGAGCAAAAATCTGAAGTCATACAATTCGTGGATAACCTTGATCGGACATCTTTCAAAAATTTTACCGTAGCTGATATTTTTAGTAGAATATACAACTGTTTTACGAAATATTTTTTTTAATAACGGCCATTCGTTCCAAGGAGAAGCAATTTTACCTAATGATAATTTAATACTTTTAAATTTCAATATAATACATATTTAATATGGAACCTAAAAATGAGACATGATTATGAAGTAAATTTTTAATTATTTTCTGAAGAATTATTTGCATTTGTTTTTCTAAAATTACAAAGTGACAGATTCGTTTTCAATAATTTCAAAGTGACAGATAAACTGGCAGTTTTGTTGATGAAAAACTCCAGATCAGAATTCATATTATTATCGTAGATAGGTTTGTGGTGAAAAGAACTCTGAAGAGTTTATAAAATTTATACTTTATTTTATAAAATGGTTTCTATGTGGCTATCGATTTCGTCAAATTGACATCTTCAGGCCTACAGCTGAAATGATATATAAACAATGTAACATATGTAAAGAAAATTTATGATTATATATAACAAATTGTACTTGAAATTTAAAATTTAATAACAGTAAAAATGTATTAGTGAATTTAGAACTAGAACGTAACATTAAAATGTTAATATTCAAGGATTATAAAGATTTTTAGAGAATTGAACAATTTTTAGGTTAAGTAAACGTGACAATAAATAAAATAAATAAATAATATTTCATCACGGCATATTACCTAATCTGCTTTGTACAGAAATCGGTAATGATGGAATATTTGTACCGTGCGGGCGCTTACGGGCACCCATAGCTGGCGTGGAGAGTGCACCACAGGGGTCAATTTTGTGCCATTCAAATTCGATGTAATTTTTGGCGTCGGTCGGGATCGAACCAGGGACCTCAGACTCGCGACCAGACACTCAGGCACACAATCATAAATTGTAATAAGTTTCTACCATGGGTTAAGCGTTGTACACTTTTATTTTATTTTTTATTTTAAGACACCTATATTTATTTATCCTTAAATTAAGTAAAGTAATTAATACGTCAGGAAATGAAATGGAATACTTATAATAAAAATGAATAAATGATGCTTACAGATTACTTCTCTGTTTTCTCCTGTAATAAATAAAAACTGTGATAATATATGGGCCATAATTCAGTGTTGGGCAACTGGCAAGATACATTATGGCAAGTTTAGTTCCATGTGCATTTGCATAGGACGGGCCGTGGCGGTAAACGGGTCCGTTTTCTAGCTTTCCTCGAGAATAATTTATAGGTTCCCTCTGTTCCTCTGATTTCCCGTCACGAGGAGAACACCACTCCCATTTCCTCTGCAGAGAAATAGAAACAAGCCTTCTTACATACATCATACATGCAGCATAGATAAGCCACAAGAATAAGCAATATATTATCTAGAATAGAATATTAGCGAGCTTCCATAAAACCTTAAGTATTCAACAAATTTCACCATTGGCGTTGACACGGGAAAACTGTTTATCCTTCCCTAAAAGTGGCTTATTAATTTTAGATATTAATGATTCAAATAAATATTATAAAGAATTAAATAATTCTACATCTAATTCAATAATCACATTTTATTTTGCACGTTTTGTAACCGAGTATTATATATCGAATTTATTTAGAGTGGAATAACATTTTACCTGTCGTCCAACTACTTGTTAGCAGTTTGAAATTTTGAATAATATAAAATTGTATTCTTTCCGCTTTATACTAATCACTTCAAGTTGTGACTGCATACCATTATACAGCAAATATATTTTATTAAAGTTAAGAATAAAAAGTTCTATATATATTAATAATAGTTATTTGTATCACTAGTCTAGAATCTGCACTTCTGCGAGTATGAATTTATGGTGGCAGGCCGAGCGGGAGGCAAAGCAGTTTCTGGACGTATGATACACAAGATTTTTTGTGCCGATTGCTCACTAAATTTATTAAATTAATTTGATTTATTGTCCAAATACGAAATATCAGAGATTTTTTATGTCTGTTACTTTAGAATATTTAAATAATTGCAAATGACATAGGTTTACCAACATAACCTGAAAATTAGCAAACATTTTTTATCGGTTTTGCATTGTAAGTTCAAATTACTTATACCTACTTAGCTTAAAATATTTTCATTTAAGTTACAAGTAAAAATTTATTATTAAAAGTTGTAAACATTTCGCCAACTCTTGTGTTGAAAATACTTATTATAAGTTGACATTTCACCAGAATAATACCAACTTGTAACCATAAAAGTCCGTATCTTTTTGCCGGCCGAGGCCTGTAAAAAAGTGTTTTCAGACGATTTAGAATAATTTAAAACTACCTATACCGGCCGGAGGTACAAAAAATTATGACAAATTAATCGTATTTTGATACATTGTTAAAAAATATGCAACTTTTTTTTAGTATCGGACCCCGTTCATGGATGAATATCAGATGATGTATATTCAAATATCATTGATTGTTACTTCCTTCGTTCTCGTTGCTACCAAAATGGCGAATTATCTGTCAAATACGGCTGACGCTCAAAACTCCGATCACCCGTTGATATACTCAAAGATATAACAGAAAGTCAAATAATTTTCGAAGCTAAAAGTTTGAAATTGAGTTGAAATTGTTTTTCCATCCTACGCGCCTATGTCTAGTGGCCGCGTACCTGAGTGTCTGGTCGCGAATCTGCGGAACCGGGTTTGATTTCGACCGATGCCAAAATTATTTCTAATTTTAAATGACTTTAAAATAACCCCTGTGGTACCAGCAATGAGTGCCCTTGAGGTGACGCCTGGTAAACGCCCGTACGGTGCAATTATGTCATCATCCTTATCGAAATCTATGTACAAAGCAGATTGACACACCCAGCAATGGATAATATGCCGTGATGATATATTTATTTATATTATTTAGTATTCATCCGATATAATGTACAGTGCCTCCTGTTTATCCTTTATTCAGATCGCGATATTATTATAAACAAAAATCTGTTGTGGCCATCACAATACCTCTCGCGCTCTTTCCATTGTGATATATATATATATATATATATATATATATATATATATATATATATATATATATATATATATAAGTATTGTATTTAACATTTCTTTTACGCACAAAAAATTCTAATTACACCTAATCTTTGTATTTACGTATTTTCTATGATTTTAAATTCATTCTATAAGCAAGTTTTCTCCATTTCTTCTAAATGTTAGAGGTTTTTCCAATTCATTAACGGGATTGGCTGTATTTCTGAAGGGTTCATGTAATATACCTATAATTTTAAATATATAATTAATAATACAATCAGAAATATTAAATATCGTTCCCAGAAAAAGCCTTCAGCACTATATCTGAATTTTTGACACTGACATTAGTGACATTTATCTGTCAATTACAGACATTTTAATTTCTCAAGTAGTTACCAAGGAGATGTTTGGGCTGTGAGCAGGCTGTGAAATTTACTACAACAGATTATTGTATAGATTATATATCTATATCTTTAAATCTATAGAAGGTATAATAAAAAAATTAAATGTGTCGGATAGAGAATTTTGTTTTTTAATATTTGTAATAACATAAATTTTCAAAAAATAATGTGTAAAAGACTTTTATTAAAATACTACTACTTTCCGTTGTGTAATTGTTACCAGAATCTATTCAACTCTTCCTATTACTGTTACATTGAGGAATCCGTAGTTACATAGGTCTTTAGGCTTTGAGAAATCGTAGCTCCAACAACCTCTCACACACACACACACACACATCCATACACACACACACACACATCATCGTAAGAATGTTATTATCGGATTCTAGGGACCATAAAAAGTGCTTATTCACTAAAATCTGGATATGCGGTTTTTAGCATGATTCCAAAACCTCTCGTAGCGAGAGGTAAAAATAGGTACACATATTTGGACACGCAGCAAAAAGGCAATAAATTTGCTTTCGTTCGCAGACTTCCGTAGTTACAATATATTTGTAGCATTGAGGGCGATTACCAGGCGTCATCGTACGGGCTCTCAATGCAAGGAGAGAACACGGCAGGAATCACTATTTTGCTATTTAAAATTGAAAATAAGTTTCAAGTTTAACGTCAGATTCGAACCTGGATCATCAGAGCCACAACTGGCACACAATGCACATACATCTTTTACAAGTAGTAATACAGGTCGTTTAACTCTCACGTAAAGAATGTAATATGAAACAGACATTGGTCGATTTTTTACGGAAAAGTAACAAACGTAGTTGTGGTTTATTTTGAAAAATATCTTTCTTTCTAATTCCTTCCAGTTTCTCTGTTCTTCTCTCCATTTCCTGTGCTTGTTATTGACTCCTGGAAGGTGTAAACGTCACCGTCTAGACTCCAGTCTCCAGACAATAGAGAAAAACTGGAGTGGCTTGGTACCGCACGTCTGCGCGGTCTGCTAAATTATGCACGGCCTGACATCATGTTACATGGCACAGATTCTGACATGGAATCAAACATTCAAGAGAGGAGCATTGGGAAGTGCAGGAGAGCTAAGGACAACTAAGAAAAGGGACTGATCGAAGATATTATTCACATTATATTAATATCGTATGTCTTCGTACAAACATTTCAGCGTGGATTGAAAAGTTTGCTGTTTAACACAGAGACAGAAACACTAGATGCACAATTATTTTTTTGTTACTGTCATTAGAGTCTCCGTATAGTTTTACGTTAATCTGCCAATTTGTGACTTAATTGGGATTTTTTTAATTAACATGTATTATCTGTTCAAGTTTAACTTCACTTCCAGACATCTGTAGAAATATAGTCCAGTGTCTGGTCGCGAATCTGGGGACCCGGGTTCGATCCCGACCGACACCAAAAATTACATCGCATTTTAATGGCACAAAATTGACCTCTGTGGCGCACTCTCCACGACAGCAATGAGTGCCCGTGAGGTGACGCCTGGTAAGCGCCCACACGGTACAAATATTCCATCATTACCGATATCTGTGTACGAAGCAGATTGGCACACCCAGCAATGGGTAATATGCCGTGATGAAATATTTATTTATTTATTTATTATTTAAAATAAACTACTGCTACATGGGTTCTTGACCAGGCAAATTATTATTGATTGTTACAGTAGTTAATGTAAAAAAACTGAAAAAATAACAACAAAAAAAATCTGATGTGGCCAGTACAATACCTTCCGTCAATCCTGTGCATTATGTACAAATTCCGTACATAAATTTTCTTGCAAAAGATTCTATATTTCTACTATGTAAATTTCACTTGACACTGACATCTTCTTCTTTAGCTTTAACTACCAACATTAAATTCCAGCGCCGCCTACATCCCAGATAAAACCACATTTAATAAAGTTCTTTCCATCCCTGAAATGTTAGAGATGTTATATTAAGTGTCGCGAAATGAAGTGATTGGCTTCCGGCGGATCGCAAGTGTAGCGGTTAGTAGTGAAATTATTTGTTTGTTAAGGAAGGGTTGGTTTGAGTGCCAATATACAAATATGAAAATTACTGAACAAAATTCTATTTTTACTGAACAAATAATACTGAACGAATATGAAAAAAATACTGAACAAAAAATATATTTTTACTGAACAAATTAGACAACAAAACCAAATAAAAAACTGACCAAAATTGAATAAAATAATGAACACTTAAATACGTGCCATTGGTTTTGAATGCCTGGTAATGAAAAATCTTGTATAACTTTAATTTTATCTATTATAGGTATAAAACGTGTTTTGCTTATATGGTGTCCTAAAAATTGTAATTCTGTTTGATCAAATAAACATTTTTTTGTGTGAGAATGCCATATTGTTCTAGTTCTAGTCGGAAAAAATTGTCGCAAATTAAACATTCTTCAGGTGTTTTACTAGAGTTCAACAAGCCATAAAATCGAAACAGTACAAGAAATTCATTATTCACATTTAACTGAAAATCTCTATACGTTTACGTTTGTAGCAAACATACTCAGAGTATTCAGTATCTTACATCCCGCATTCACACTCTTCCAATTTCTCAATTTCGTCCATCCCTCGTCATTATGCTACCTAAATATAACAAAAACCCAATCACCTTCTTCAGTTCCACTCCACTAACTAACATATTGCAGTCAGTCACTGAATTACTGTTCTCAAATAGGAATTTTTAATTTAAGAATATAATGGGATCCTACACCATAATATGAATAAATTACAACTTGAGTCATTTATATTAAAACTAACCTTTATATCTTTATGATAAAAGCTATCAAAGTTATTATCTACGTAACACATCCACCACTCTATTACTTGCTACTTTTAAACAGTCTGCTATCGTTTTTTGATTCCGGAATCCATTTTCAAGTAAATGATTACAGAAAATAACGAACCAACCAACACCTGTTTCAGATAATTTTTCGTTGTGTTTGTATAAAAATGAAAGACATGTTGAATGACGAGCCCGAAATCATATTAGTTCGACCGGCATAATATTTTATTTTCATATATTACAAAAAAACTCAAGAAATATTTTATTCTTACAAAAATTATATTATTACTGTGAAATATACAATTTCAGTTTACTTTAACAACAAAAAGAAAATAATTTCGATAACAATTTACTTTATAGAACTACTGATCGCTTTAGATGAAGTTTTATAAAAAAAGAAAATAAAGACCACATTGTATATTTATTTTAAGAAATATTTACATGCCTACATATAAACAAATTAAACTCTATTTTTCTGTATGGAACTAGTGTTCTTTAAAATGCATGTAATTTGTCAGTTGTAGAAATAATCCGAAGAAAATTCGATAGGCGTACAAACATCCTTGACTGTATTTTTTCTTCGCAAATCACCAAATGTGATTGCTAAGAAGTAAACATCTTCATGAACTGAACACATTAACCTGCTCTCGTATAAAGTCAACAGAAGTAGAAAAAGTCCCGCGAACAGTCTCCTGGTAGTAGAAAGTTTGCGTAATAGCCCGGATATTGAAAATCCATCCCACATTTCAAATATTTACCTGCGAGAAATAAAAACTTCTCCACTAAATCTTCCTCGACATGCCTCCCTCTGGCATTAACATAAACTCCGCAAATTCCACCCGCAGATGAAGTTATTTGCATGCAAAAAATATTTAATAACTCTGGCGCGAAATGGAAATAAGTCTGTTGTTGCCAAATGCACCAATTTATTTCTGAAGAGAAAAATGTGAGACTCAACAGGACTTAATAACAACTTAATCGAATCTTAATTCTTTCGCACCAAAGAAATGCTTTCCCAAAAGAATATTAATTCATTATAGAATTCGTATTCGGACAATTTACCAGTAATGAAAATTTCTCTGTGTTGTCCTTGAAATATCATTTGGTTGTCACATCAAAGAATTTTTTCACAAAGAAATATTAATTTATTATTGATTTTTTCATTTCTCCTACATTTTATATCACAGCACTTATAAGCAGGGATGTAAAATTACCTTAATTATTTTTTTTAGCAATTTACCACAATAATTTTCCAAGAGGTCAAACAATTACTGGGGAATATTTTTCTAATATTTTAATTCGATTGGACTAAGAAATTCGTAAAAAGAGATCTGGTTTGTTAAAGAAGAAAATCATTTTTCATCACGATTACTCGATAATGCACGCCTCCATACAAGATATCCAGATTTGGCTCCATTGGACCTCTGCCTATTTTCGAAATTGAAAAAATACCTTGGTAGTTAGCGATTTTCTTCGGATGACTAATTAAAAGCTGCACTAAACAGTTATTTTGAGGATCTCTAAAGTATAGATCTCCCGGTTGCCATAAACGCACTGAAACAAATGGATGGTTTCATGTATTTTATATGCATTTCGCGTCAAAATGATTATTAGTTTTTTAGGCTGTATTTGTTAACATGTGAGTGTTTCGCTTGCAAATTTTCAAAAAATACTTTAATGTAACGGTAACCTAACGCACAGAACTCAGAACTCAATTTGACGAAAGTCGCATAATTACATTTATTTTGTAGAATGTACATCAGCTAACACCTCTTTTTTACCGTCCGTCACCTTTAGGTAAGGAAGGTATTGTCTATGATCAAAAAAATCAATGATGAGTTTTTAGTGAATAAGCATGTTTTAGGGTCCCTATAATACGATTTGAGAGAAAAGGAATTAAATGAGAACGACATGTAAAACAGAAATGAGTGAAAGAAGAAAATAAAAAATAGCGACCCCTAACGAATGGGAAAAGCTAAAGAAGAAGAAGCTCTTAGTGTCAAGTGCAATTTGCATACTTTTTTTGAAATAATGAAATAATTTTACTGGAAATTTATAATCTTTTGCAAGAAAATTTATATATGGGTATTGTGCTGGCCACAACAAATTTTTTCAGAAAAAAAGGCGAAAATATTAAACTGTATGTCTGAAAAATGTGACTTTTTCCTTTGCAAATTTTCAAAAAAAAAGTTTTTCTATTTCTGTTTTCTTCACTGCAAATACGTCGTTTAAAAGATCTATAAGCTCACTGTTTGATAAAATGTATTAATGTGTACAATCAGACAATATTCATAACATACATTAAACAAACTGTCATAATGTGAAAATTCAATAGTTTAACGGGAAATGCAACCAACATAACTTTTTTTAAACTGAACAAATATTATTTTAGTGAAGATTTATTATTAATACTGAATATTTATGAAAAATACTGAGCATAATAATAAAGTACAGTACAAATAAATGATTGCCTTATAAAACTAAAAAAGACATTTATACTATAATTTTAAAGAATACTGCCGTAAATATGTTAATTTTCTTTTAAGAATGGGGTCTTCTACTTTTATAATTTTTAACTTTCTCCAAATTGAAAGCGAGCTATAGTTCTAATTTTAATATAAATGATCAATGCTCTAATTTGTTACTATCATCATACAAAAAAAAATATAGCTTTTATACAATTAAAGCACATAACTTCATTTTATTGTAGTACCAAGAATATTTATGACTCTCTAAACATTTTTAACATTCTACGTGCCACTGGTTATACTGGCCATTCCTCAAACTTTATTTTAATTTTGTACAATTACCCCTTTAGTCCTCCCTTTTTCCAGTACAATTGCCTCCATATTTAAACATTGAATTGTATAGAAATCCTTTTGATAAATTTATTGAAACATCATCCCACCTATCTTTTAAAAATAAAGTCCTCTCCCCGTCTCCTTTTTAATTTCACCCTCTTATGCTTTCTATAGCTTCTATGCAGTCCTTTGAATGTACATCCTGTTTTTGAATTGGCTCACATGTATGTCTACAGTGCTTTATCCTTGTGCAGGAACTTTAAAATGTATGACACCTGTCGTGTACGCGACAGGTGTGTTCACTTTTCACACCTCGACACCTTTGCAGCTTCTTTCATCATCTAAACACCACAAACAAACAACAAGAAGATGTTGGCTGTCGTTGGCGGATTGCCATGGTGACCTAGATAACGCAAAAGATGGAACGGGGTTTTTCCAAGCTAATATACTTGTTGAACAAAAGTAATATGTGTTGGATTACATTTATGTTTAATATACAAGATGGTCAAAAGTTTTTTAATAAGAAATTTTATGTTAATAGTTGCTCAAGAATTAAAACAGAACTTACGGAAATAAAATTATAAAACATGGAAGAATGAAGGACTGGTAGTATTCGTTACTATGCATAATTTACGTATACAATTTTAATTATAGTTAAAAAAACACCTTTCTGGAAGATCCTGACTTTATTTAAATATTTTAATTATGAAGTTAAGCACATAAATTTAGATTTTTATAACTATACGTTCTATGAGGCCCGGTGTATTAATAATACATTCAAAAACAAGTTTCATAAAGAAATATATTCGTGTACGAGGTTTACAAAGGACGAATGCGTTAACAGGCCTTATGAAACATGTTTTTTATACTATTTTTTCAATTGGAATAATTTTAGAATGAGATTTTAAAAAAATGTGACTAAAAATATGATTTGATGTTTTTTACCTTCCGTCACCTTTAGGTAAGGAAGGTATTGTCGTTTTAGGGTCCCTAAAACGTGCTTATTCAGTAAAAACTCATCATTGAATTTTTTGACCAAAGACAATACCTTCCTGGTAAAATCGTATTATATGAACCATATAATACGATTTTACCATTTTTACAATGATGTCTGTATGTATGTGTGTCTGTGTGTGTGTGACAAAAGTTCCGGATTCCAGAACTTCAATACCACGATTCCAAAAATTATAATTTTTTCGTATTCCTCAAGTTTACATCCAGAAGAACAAGTGATTAGATTTTGGTTATAATTGGTGAACCGGAAGTAGCCTCATTTGAAGATTTAACAGTTAAATTTGATTTATTGACATTTAACGTTATTATAACTTAAAGAATATATTATTCTCTATACGATTTGATTACAATTTATACTTCATATTCAATAGATACAGAGATAAAGAATTTTAAAGAAATTAAATTTTATAATTCAGCCAGCTATGCCAAACATGGGAACTACTAATATATTCATATAAATCAAATTGACAGATGTCAGTATCAATAAAAAGTAAATTAATGTGGCAGATATGGGGATGTTGAAGTAGATATTGGGGAATACACGGAAAGATACGGTAAGAAAATAACTCTAGTGTTACAAGTTTTTAGAAATACAAGAAAGACGATTACATTGGTTTGAATATGTCATGAGAAGAAATGAAGAATTATATTGGAACAAGAATGAATAGTTTAGTAATAGGACGGTAAAGAAACAGAGGAAGACCAAAGATAAGATGGAAGGACTGTATTGCGGAAGATTTGAGAGAAAAGGAACTGAATGAGAACGACGCACAAAAATAGCGACCCTTAACGAATGGGAAAAGCTAAAGAAGAAGAAGAAGAAGAAGACGCCAGTGTCAAGTGCAATTTAAATAGTTTGTTTATGAAATAATTTTACTGGAAATTTAGAATCTTTTCTAAGAAAAATTATGGAATTTATACATTATACACGAGAATGACGGAAGGTATTGTGCTGGCCACAACAGATTTTTTATCAGTTATGTTGGTAGGGCTTCCCGCTAAATAATAGAAATTTCACATTTTGACAGTTTGTATATTGTGTGTTGCTAATTTTGTCTGACTGTATACGTTAATACATTGTATCAAACAGGGCGCTTATAGATCTTCTAAACGAAGTGTATGCAGTGCTTTTATAGATCTATAAAAACACCGAAAAAAAAAATATGTGTCACACAATTACAGACTTGGCCAAAGATGGAACTAATTTTACGAACAAGGAATTGGGATAAACATGAAATGGAGGGAAAAAATTTAAAATTAAATACAGTGTTCAAAAAAAATGCTAACCCGGAATAGGCTATGAACAGAGAAACGTGTATCTGATCATTATTCAATTCAAAAGTCACGTTGTCAAAATTAATCTTTAAATAAAATTTTAAGGAGAAAAGATAATAAAGAAGGAAACAGACATTTTGTTTATGGAAGATGTTGAAAATGTCCATTATTTTCAAGAAAAGCTTTGATTTCTTTAGATAACATTTTTGACAATACCTCATATCAAATAGACATTTAATTAAATACTTTTATTTGAAATCGTCACTATAGTGCACAAAAATCGTCATTAAAAGTTTAGAAATCGGCACTAAAGTAATCCATTATATGACGATTTCATACAAATTCAGTGTTGCTAGCCTTATGAAAATGATTGCACACGTAAGATAGTTAAGGTGTACGATGTACAATAGTAAATTTGTCCATAAAATGACAAATAATATCTGCAAGAACAACAAACCAAATAATTCCGATAAAGAAACTTGAGATAAAACACAATTTTGAGTGTTCTTTACGATAACCTCAATGTCCGGAGGTTAGCGACATTGACTGTCACACTGACAGATTTAATGTAACCATAACCTATAAATATAAATATTCCTTTCATTTCCATTTATCAATATCAAATAAAATTTAATATGCACCTCGGCATTGAAGTTCATTTTTACCTCTCGCTAAGAGAGGTATTGCATTCATGCTAAAAATCGCATATCCAGATTTTATTGAATAAGCACGTTTTAAGGTCCCTACAATCCGATTTTAACATTTTTACGATGATGTCTGTGTGTGTGTGTGTGTATGTGTATGTATGTAGGATGTTGGAAGGACGATAACTCAAAAACTATAAGACTTTAAATTTGTTTAACTACGTATTTCCCAATCGGACATTCATGGGAAGATCTGAAAAGGTTTTGGTAACAATTGGACAACCGGAAGTAGAACATTCTTGAAAAAAAAATTTCTAAATAATATTTTTTGAAAACTTTTCTCGGTAATATTAAAGAAAATTAAATTCTCTATCTGATACATTTAAATATTTTCTTATATATTTTATAGATTTAGAAATAAAAGAAATATAATATATAAAATAATCTGTTATAATAAATTTTACAGCCGAAAGGATGGCATGGAAAATAGTTGAAAAATTTGTTTGAAACTGACAGATAAACGTCAGTGTCAGAAATCCGGAGCCGGAGATATTACTAAAGACTTTTTCTGGGAAGTACATATATTATATTATTTCTTAATGTATTAATAGTTAAATATTTAAAATTATAGGTATATAACATATATCCTTCAAAAATACTGTCAATCCTGACAATGAATTGGAAACATTTCGAAAAATTAGAAGAGGACAAAATTTCTTCATAAAATTAATTTAAAATTAAACAATCTAAATATAAGGAATAGATACATATATGTAAGTAGAAGTTTTGGTGTAGAGTGTAGGTATACAAGAAATGTTAAATACAATAGGGTGTTTTGACAAGGAGATATAGGGGCTTAAGTCAGAATGATAGCTAGTAATTATGTATATAGATGTCAAGTATCAATTTCTCATTCTAAATTTAGTGATTTTTCAATTCCATGTGGTTTATTTTCCTCGACAAGTAAATTCCATACTCCTGGTGACAAATTAACTACGTGAATATAGAAAATCTTGGAATATTTAATGAAAAATTCTGACATTTATGTACATAATTATCATTCTAAAACGGGAACCCCACATCTGCTTGTCAAGGCCAACAATGTAACATGACTGGTCGGGCCCTATACTTATGTAACCAAAAAAGGAAGTGGCGAGAGGTATTGTGATGGCCACAACAGATTTTTTACATGGGTTTTTTTCGGCCATATGGGCTCGGCAAATAAACTGCACGCTCGTGATAAAATATACAACTTCAGCGCCTTGATATATGTATAAATAACTATTAAATTAAGATATAAGTACGTTTCTTTATTCATAGCCTACTCCGGCTTAGTTTTTTTTAACACACTGTACTACCCGTATATTGTGTCCCACGAAAGAATATCATTACTAAAACCACATATTCCTTAAACAAATTTAAGCATTTTTTTTAAATAAACATATGCCCAATCTCGTCTTCTACAGAAGTACCAACATTTTGAAAATGACCCTAGAGATGCATACTCTTATTTTGCTCTCTATTTCAATTTGAAAACGATTACAGATGAAATTATAAAACTCGATATTTATTTGCTGTCATATTAGAAAATTATTTTTTAAATTTTCCTGCATTTTCGCAACATTGCTTGATTGATTAGTTAGTAGTGAGGATAAAAAGAACGGATTTTGTATTATTTTCGGAATTTTTTACTTCATTTAAAAGCTCTTTCAATTATAAAGAGAAAATATACTCTTACTGACATTCAATAAATCGTAATCAGTTATTATAATGTTTTTATTGAACATAAAATTTATTATGCTATAAACGAAACAAATAATATTACACAAACTATACAGGTGTCATCTAAATCGCCGTCTTCGATATCTCCCTTGTCGTTAGAAATACAGCAGAAGTTTATCAACAGATTTTATTCGTCTACTCAAGGAGCATAAAGTAAACTTATTTTCACATATACAGGGTGTTGCATTACGGCTCGGCGAGAATTGTTTGTCTTTTTTTAAATGGAACACCCTATATATTTTTATATATTTTGAATTGTATTTTATTCACCTATACGAACATATGAATTTTGTTTTAGTTTTTTTACGGCGTTGTTAAGTTATTCCGTTTTTTCTCTAAAAAAGACCGAATACACGCATTGCTTTATAAAAGCTTACTGAAGTTATTTCAATAGTAAAAATGAAGAATTTTCTTTTCTGAATAACTGTAATTATACTCTATATTCTGACATATTTTTTTAAAAATTTAATTATACAAAGCGAATCAAACGTGCTCAATTTCAAATGACTATAACTCGTCATTTTCAAGTGGAACACTCTGTATTTTATTATTCAGTTGTGTGTATTTTTGTATTATCTTCATATGTTATTAAGGGTATCCTATGCCTAAAACCAATAATTTCAGAGATTTTTACCATTTTTCTCTAAATTTATATATTCAATTAAAAATTAAATCTAGTATACCATGGATATTGTTTTTTGAATAAAAACAATTGCAGTAATAACAGTAGTTTCATTAGCCAGGTCATTATTAATAACAGTGGGATTAAGTAAATTAATTTATTAATATGAGTCTTTCGCAAGAAGAACTTACGAATATGGTGTACACACTTGGAAAAGAGAGGAATGATTTTGAGTTTTATTCAAAATATTAGATTTTTATAGTTCACTATAGTTTATATTAAAAGTAAAAATTATTCTCAAAATAATTAGATTATTATTACATATATTAATAAATATCCTTTTTAAAAAGAATCGGTAATATGAAGAAAAGTTTGTTTAATTTCAATTATCCCGAAAACGGTATATTTTATCGAATGGTGAACTCTATAAAGAAGTCACTTTTATGAAAATATAAATTCTATTTCCACGGTTAAAAACGTGCAAAAGAAAATATAATGATGATATTTAAATGGTTGTAGAATTGAATTTTCCCCAATTTTATTTGAAGCATTATTATCTAAAATTAGTAGGTCACATTTTGACAAGGATATAGTATATTCTACAACAAATAATGGCCGATTTAGGTTTCAGTAACATTTGTGAAAGCCAACAGTTACCTAAAACGACATTAAATGAGATAATGGAAAAATTTAAAATTAAACTAAGACAAAATGATATAAACAAATCTCAGTGCTCTAGTTATAACTACTACTATAAAACCCTGAAACATGATTTCAGTATCTCAAATTATTTAACCTTTAATTTAGCAATAACTAAAATTCGAATAATATCACAAATAAGACTGGCTAGTACCAAATTTATATTTTTTTATTTTAATAATATTAAATATCAAATTGATACTCGGTTATTTGCACAATTTGTAATTTAAAAACGAATGAAAATCTATTTCATTCTTTTATTGCTTATACCCTGTATTCTTCTATCAGAAATCATTATCTACAAAAGTATAATGCTATTAACATGAATGTATCAAATTATTTTCAACTATTCAATAACTTATCGAGGGAAAAAGTTAACAATATATATTATTTTGTTATAGAAGCCCTGAAAATTAGAAGTTTTTGTCACAATGAATAATTCTAATTTTCAAATTTTCAGGACGTGATCTTGTCATTTTTGTAAAATATTTATTGATTTTGTTGTTGTTACAATGTTAAATGGTTCTCTAATTCTAATTTTGTATGTACATATATGGATTTATATATTTTTAAATAAACAATCTCATTTGTAATTATAATTTTTATAACTATTGTTATCTTTGTTATTTTTTTTCACTGTTAAAACTTTTTACAACTACTCAATTGTCAATCATCTTTGTATAAGATTTGTAAAAATCTTGAAACAAATAAACTTATTATTATTATTATTATTATTATTATTATTGTTATTATTATTATTATTATCTACAACAAATAATGGAATGGCCCATATTTGTCATTAATAGGTACTTGTGGAAACAAAATAGTATTATTAAAATATGAAGGCATATGTACCTACTTCACATTGAGCTCATATATAAAATACTATAACAGTAACTATATGTTTTAATATTTATTAATATTATTAATTTTCGACAACATCCTTAATTCAAATAACCATTCTTCAAAGAATTAAAAATGTAATTATTAAAAATCCCTTAAATAATGTCTCCAATATATTTTGTGTATAAGGACTGAATAAAATTTTCCTCGCCTCGTCTATCTTGTAAATTTCTCATTTCTTAACGTATCCCCCTACGCAAATGCAAGCGCGAAACACCCACACAAATTGTAAGCAACAGTAACTTGTACAGCAGGTCTTACAGGTTAGATAACATGGTGATAAATACTATACACCATGTCGGATCACTGCATAATCATGAGGTGCTCATTAGTTGTTCTTAGAATGAGATTGGATATGGAATACGATGATTATGAAGCATAAATTTGCTGGAATTCTGAAATTCTAGACGTGGATGTCTGTAAGTTTTCGAACATTGTAATATATTACTTAGGTATCAAGATAATTAGAGATGGATATATTGATCTACTCGTCGACATTTACAACGAATGTGAACGACAATGATAGCTCTTAATCATGATTTGAAACACTCTTGGTGTGTTCCGGTTTCTTTGAACGTCCGCTAGTTGTCAAAGATCCTACTTTAGCCCACTTTTTACGAACAAAATATAAGAAAAGAATAAATATAAAAGAAAATTATAAATAATTAACCTGGTAAGCCATGATATCAGGCAGGCTGTGAAAAAAGTTGACTTAATATTGAGTAATATTCAAGTTAATTGTTTAAATAGTACGTTATTTTTGCAAGATTTTATATTTTGTTATACAAAAAATGATCAACTTGTTATCACAGCCTACCTGATATGACTTACAAGATTAATTATTCATAATTTTCACTTACATTTTTGTCATTTATTTCTTCAATAAAAATGCACTTCAAGCATACCTTTTCAATAATAATTCACAATTTCACGTAGATTCCGAATATATAAAAATATATAGGGTGTCCCAATTGAAATATGACAGTTATCACTTTCAGTTAAACCGGAAGTGTTACCATCATACCAAATACCACGATTTGTGAGCCCCGACGTATAGTTTACATATATACTAAGAAAATTAAAAAATAATTCTAAATAAAAAAGTTATTTTGAGTGGCCCGTATTTTAATGTCGAGTTGGTTTATACAGGGTGTAACAGAAATAACTACATTAAATGTAACCAGTGATAGAACTCGTCGAAAGCAACAATATTTCTTAATAACTTTTTTTCAAAATCTCATTTTTGTTTAGCATTTTATACCCCCCCCCCCCTACACTCTCTAAAATAAACGAGTCGTTTAGGTATTTTCATAATAATACGATCACGTAGCAATAACAATGAAACAATTGTTTTTGACAAATGTAAATTTTAAACTTTTTCAAATAAATTTTGACAAATAAATCAATTAATAATTATTATAAAAGTTATAATCAGTAAAATTCCTACCTTTACGGATAGCGAGTATACAGACATTGTGTTGACCATGGTGAAGCTTGGTAAAACACTGCTCAAGGTCGGCAAATTTATTTGCAACGTTTCCAAATCGTCATCTTGACGAGTTCTATCACTTGTTAAATTTAATGTACTTATTTCTGTTACACTCTTTATTATACAGGATAATACAATCCAACTTTAGTGTTCATTTTACATAGAATTTGTTATAAGTACACTTTAAAAAATTAATTCGAACTTATAGCGTTTTTAACTTATGGATTGAGTGCGCACTAACGTGCACCGAGTTCTCATTTTGTTTTCATCTAACGTTTTTACTGTGGCTTGTAAAATTGCACTCAGTTCGCAGTGAGTGCACACTTTTGTGCACCGACTACAGGAGCAAGTACACGAATTTCAGTGCAAATATGGCGTCTAAAAATAAAATCATATTGACAATTGCCCAGGAATTATTAGAAAATTCGCCATTAGATAGGGATAAAGAGTTATTAAATCAAATAATAAAACTTGATCGGCAACAACGGCCAAAAGTAAAAATATGTACCATATGTTGTACATAAATATACAGATAAACAGATAAGAATATAAACTCATGTGAGTACTTGAAACAAAATTATTTTCGTCTTTAGTCCGAAGATCTTTTTCGGTTACAAAGAAGTACTTCCTTCAAATTAATAGATAATTTTGAAAAACGCGCCAAACTACCAGGCTCCCATATTTGCAGTCATTTATGGTCGCGTTGCACTAGAATACTTCGGGTCCAAACTGATTCCATGCATTTACGTCCCATAATGCACTGACTGCGCAATGACACCGAAAACGCTATTAATTTCAAGTGAGAAATAAATAAATAACTGTTTAGTTCTTGTATTCAACGGCCTAGTACCTACTTGATTTTCTTAAAAAAATCTGATGTAACTAACATAATACCTCCCGCTATTTACTTTTTATTAATTTAAATATCTATGGGGTCTTGTGGCTGAGTACCTGATTGTCTGATCGCGAGTCTGGGGTACCGAATTCAATCCACACCAACGCCAAATATTTCGAATTTTAAATGGCACAAAATTGAAACCTGTGCTGCACACTCCACGCTAGAAATGAGCTCCCGTGAGGCGAAGCTTGGTAAATGCCCGCACGATACAAATATATCATTATCATTACCGTAATCTGTGTACAAAGCAGATTAGCACTCCCAGCAATGAGTAATATGCCGTGATGGTATATTTATTATTATTTTTTATTTAAATACATACCTGTATATTTACTAATGTTGGAAACTATGTATATTAAGTTCAATATAACTATTGTTCTATTTACAATTTTCTTTTTAAAATGTTACTATTACTGATTTGAAATGATTATTTTTTTGACAGTGACATTTATCTCTGTAAGTTACATACATTTGAAATATGAACTGTGTAACTAAGAAATTGTGTTTATCTTTAAAACATAGACTCCGGGATTTATACAATTGATTATTTTATCAATTTATCTATAAAATATATAGAAAAATTATTAATGCATGCCTGTAATTTTTATAATAACATACTCGCGAAAAAAAGACATTTAAAGGTATTTTTGGAAGACAAAATATTTTGAGCTTCAAGTAAAGAGCGATTTCCGGTTATCCGATTTATACCAAAATCTAATGGCTTACTTCCATATTAGAATAAGTTCAGAATACAAGGTTTCAAAATTTTCCGAATAATAGAATTTGAGTTAGTGTCCAGAAGATCCACACTCGCACACATACACACATAAACACACACATACACACCCACAGACATCATTGTGAAAATGTTAAAATCGGATTCTATGGACCTTGAAACGTGGTCATTTATCAAAGGGTAAAAAATCTTTTTGAAAGAGTGGAAATAAATCATTTGATGTTTCTGCTAATTGGAAAGAATGTCAACCTATCGAATTTTAAATTTTGATAGAAAGTAACCCGATGCTTGTTATTATTTTATGTTTTTACTATAACTAATAAGCAGGCAACAGAAGTAATCAGACGCCATGGCAAGTAACGACATGAAGTCTTGTAGGTGTTGTGCTTTATGCTTCATTTTGTCGAGAGCTGAGACAATTATGTGTGGAATACTCCACACAGAGGATGCCAGAGTAATTAATGCACAAGAACTTTCACCTTACACCTCTGCTGTTTTATAATGCATATCACAGCTACACAATAGACTTGCATGCTCCACCCAAGATTTTTTATAAATATCTTCCAAGGAACACAGTTTGTTATACTTAAAATTTAAGGATCAAGATTGTTAAAGTTCAGCGAACTGGTATCTTTATATGAAGAGCTTTTCTAAGTTTGTTATAATTCTATTTTTCCGTCGCGTTGTCCTCTTGCTCTGATTCATCTAAAAGTTAATTACGATTCTCTTTCCGCAATATGTTTCTTTGGTAAAGTTTTAATATGATTTCAGTTAAATTTCCAAGTTATGCATTTCTGTGCAGCATAAGTTTCCAAGTTTAGGGAACTTGTGACCTAGCCTGGCCTTAAAAACAGCCTCTATCTCTCAAATATATCAACTCAAGAAAATAATTTCAGGCGACGAAGAGAAAAGAGTTAATAGGAAGAGTTTATTAGCGAAAATGAGATGTTAAGAATAGCATCTTCTGAAATATTATAAGATAATACAGTATATATTTAAAAATAAAGATTTAATCCTCAAACACTAATGTGAGTTGGGGTAACATTTATCTTAGGGTCATAGATGGCAGTAATGTATCAAATATTTTTATAGTTGCTGTCAAATGAGTATGGATTTCTACACTGTTGTCTATTCACGGGCATTGTTGAAAATTCTAAGGTATGAAGAAGCCGCAACACCGCAGAACAAGAAATACGGTGCGGAGCCGGGAAAAGTTGAGCATCAGTCCATACTTATTTAACGATGAATATAGTATACCATGACCATAACCTACAAAATTAGCGTTTCTCTATCAAATATTGGATAACCGGAAGTAGTAGTGTTTTAACAAAAATCTTCTAAATATTATTTCTTGAAAATTTATGTTATTACAAATATTAAAAAATCTGTTGTGGCCAGCACAATACCTCTCGCCACTTCCTTTTTTTGGTTACATAAGTATAGGGCGCGAACGGTAATGTTACATTTTTGGGCTTGACAAGCAAATGTGTGGGCCCGTCTCAGAATGATAATTAGTAATTATGTACATAGATGTCAAATGTTAGAATTTTTCATTAAAAATTTCAAGATTTTCTAAATTTACGTAGTTAATTTATCACCAGGAGTTTAAAGTTTACTTGTATGCCTTAGATATTTAACATTTAATTCTGCTCCACATGGAATTGGAAAATCACTAAATTTAGAATGAGAAATTATGATATTTGACATCTATATACATAATTACTAGCTATCATTCTGACATGGGCCCCCATATCTGCTTGTCAAGGCCAACAAAATCATATGACTGCTCGCTCCCTATTGTATTTAACATTTCTTGTATACCTACACTCTACACCAAAAATTCTACTTACGCATATATCTATTCCATATATATTTAGATTGTTTTACATACTATATTTCTTCTATCTCTAAATCTATAGAATATATTGTAAAATATTTAAATGTATCAGAAAGAGAATTTATTTTTCTTTAATATTATCAAGAAAAAATTTCAAAAAATATTATTTAAAAGATTTTTTTTCAAGAATCTTCTACTTCCGGTTGTCCAATTGTTACCAAAACCTTTTCAGATCTTCCCATGAATGTCCGATTGGGAAATACGTAGTTAAAAAAATTTAAAGTCTTATAGTTTTTGAGTAACCGTCCTTCCAACATCCCACACACACACACTCATACACACACACATCCACACACACACACACACACACACACACACACACACACACACACACACACACACACACACACACACACACAGACATCATCGTAAAAATGATAAAATCGGATTGTAGGGACCTTAAAACGTGCTTATTCAATAAAATCTGGATATGCGATTTTTAGCATGAATGCAATACCTCTCTTAGCGAGAGGTAAAAACAAAATTCTCTATCCGACACATTTAAAGAATTTATTATATCTTCTACAGATTTAAAGATATAGAAATATGAACTATAAAATAATCTGGTGTAGTAAATCTCACAGCCTGCCCACAGCCCAAACATTTCCATGGTAACTACTTGAGAAATTTAAATGTGGTAATTGACAAATAAATGTCACTAATGTCAGTGTCAAATATTCTGAGATAGTTCTGCATGCTTTTACTGGGAACGATATTTAATATTTCTTATTATATTATTAATTATATGTTTAAAATTATAGATATATTACATGAACCCTTCAGAAATACCGCCAATCCCGTTAATGAATTGGAAAAACCTCGAACATTTAGAAGAAATGGAGAAAATTTGCTCATAGAATGAATTAAAATTATAGAAAATACGTAAATACGAGTATAAAGATTAGGTGTAATTAGAATTTTTGTGTGTACAAGAAATGTTAAATACAATACTTATATATACCACAATGGAAAGGGCGAGAGGTATTGTGATGGCCACAACAGGTTTTTTTATATAAAATTCTGGTGCATGAAACTAAATATATTTAGGTTCGTTCTTAATATAGATAACGTTGAACACCGTGCAGTAATTAAGTTTTTTTTTTCTAAAAAAGCCTCAATTTTTTTTTAATGAAATGAAAAATGTCTTGAGTGGTACACGCCCGCACGGTAAAAATGGCATCAGCCTTACCGAAATCTGTGTACAAAGCAGATTTGCAAACCCAGCAATGGGTAATATGCCGTGATGATATATAAATATTTTACTCGAATATGTTTTTGATCTATAATCAACAAATGCGGCACCCATCTCAACGAAAGCTTTTTCATATATATGTAATTATTTCTGTGGGATATGATATGTTCGCTCATCTGATACGCCGGTTCTATAAAACAATATCATGCACTCTATAGATCGTTCCTTTTGTCATTGCACTTTTTAAATGTACCTACACCAATCGTACTGCAAGTTGGAACGGGCACGCTTAAATTCGGCTGCCAAATTTTGACAGTAGTCTATGAAAGTGAAGTTCTCGGAAACCATTTTGAATGAAAGCTCAACCTAAAATATATATAGTTTCATTGTTAGGTCACGGATTTTTTAAATGACCCTCGTACTAACGGGTTTTAAAATAATATTTAGATAAACTCTTTCCAATATTTAAACTTTCTTATCTTATTGAACTATATTAATTACTGCATATCTCTATCTGTAGCTCCGTATGTGTGTACAGTAAGTAAAAACAATGGTATGGTATGATAATGACACTAATGTCATCTTAAGTAAGAACACGGTTTCTCCATTACACACGCTCAGTCTAGGACGTTCATTTAATCCAATCAACGCAGACTTGGAGAGCGACTTAGCCCAAACATCAACACAACCAGACAAATTAACACCAGAAGAAAAAACCAGCAGGTGGAAGATAAATAAATATTGAAAGGAAAAGGAATCGTAGAGTATTTTTGTATTAATGTAGAATCGAAAATTGTATACCTATGCAAGTAGTTCGGGTGCAATTATATTACAGATTCATCTTGCAGATAAAAATGATTTAGAGCTGAAATAATAGTACTATACAACTTCTAAACAATTTTCATTTACAGGTAATTTATAATAAGTGTAACAGACTTTAGCAGTTCGTTGAAATCATTTCGAGGAAAGAAGATTATATAAACATTGGTCCTATTCCTTCTAGATAGCAATGCACAAGAAATTACAGTTGTATAAAAACAGTTCATTTTGAAACTGTTAAAAATGCACAAATAAAATTTATCTAATATATAGAATGAGCACAATATCAATTTTTCTTATTTCAGTTCGAAGTAAAGTACCTTTAAAAAAATACAAATGTTGAAGTGAAGAGGAATGCACGAGAGATGATCTGGCTTTAGCAACACCAACAGTACTGAATTGTGTTATTTTATGACAAAATAAAATTTAATTATGCCACTTTTCTGTCACGGTTTTCCGGGCAGTTTTCCAATGTCGTAAAGGAAAAAAATTGCGGAGAAAATGTCGGCGCCCTAGTTACGGAGTTAATTCAAAAAGTTCTCGGCCTAACAAACCAAACATCAATTTTGACAATTTTTACCTTCCGTCACCTTTACGTAAGGAAGAAGGTATTGTCTTTGGTCAAAAAATTCAATGATGAGTTTTTAATGACTAAGCATGTTTTAGAGTCCCTATAATACGATTTTACTATTTTTACGATGATGTCTGTATTTATGTATGTGTGTGTGTGTATGTCTGTGTGTCTGTGTGTGTGTGACGAAAGTTTCGGATAACTTCAATACCACGATCCCAAGTGATTAGATTTTGGTTATTATTGGTGAACCGGAAGTAGCCTCATTTGAAGATTTAACAATTAAATTTGATTTATCGACATTTAACGTTATTATAACTTAAAGAATATATTACTCTCTATGCGATTTGATTGCATTTTCTAATTCATATTCAATAGATATAGAGTTAAAGAATTTTAAAGAAATTAAATTTTATAAATCAGCCAGCTATGCAAAACATGGAAACTACTAATATATTCATATAATTCAAATTAACAGATGCCAGTATCAATAAAAAGTAAATGAACGTGGCAGAGAAGAAGATGTTGAAGTAGATGTTGGGGAAGACACGGAAAGATACTGTAAGGAAATAACTAACAAGAACTAGTGTGTAAACATCGAAAATTCAGTGGGGTTCACGAGTAAATGGGCCCATGGGATATGTATTCAATAGTTTAAAAACGTTTTTAACATTTTCACTATGATGTCTGTGTGTATGTGTGTGTGTGTGTGTGTGTGCGTGTGTGTGTGCGTGTGTGTGTGTGTGCGCGTGTGTGTGCGCGTGTATGTGAGTGTGTGTGTATCCTCTTTACGCAATAACTCAAATACTATCGTTCAAAAACATTTGAAGCCTTGTATTTCTACCTAACTCTTAAATGGAATGATGCCATTAGATTTTGGAGTAAATCAGATAACCGTAAATGGCACGTTACTGGAAACTCAAAATAGTTTTCCTACGGAAAATATCTTTAAATGTTATTTTTTCGAGATTTATGTTATATAAAAATTAAAGATTATTAAATTTTCTACTGGTTTGCATTAATACTTTTTCTATACCTATATTTTATGGATAAATTTTAATCCCGGAGCCTACGCTTTAACTCCATATGGTTACACAGTTCCAGATCTCAAATGTATGTAACTGACAGATATATGACACCGTCAACAAACTAATCATTTCAAATAATAACAGTAACGTTTTAAAAAGAAAATAGTAAATGGAACAATAATTATATGGAAAGGAACATAATACAGTTTCCAGTATAAGTAAATATATAGGAATATAGGTAAGATAATAAATATATACAGGGTGTCCCTTAACTTGGTGCACAAACTTTAAGAGCATATAATACTGATCAAAATGAGTAAAAAAAGCTCAGTCAAAATGTGTCCGATCTTTAATAGTTTCCCAGATATAACGCAGTGAAAAATGAGTTTTTACGAGATTTACCTTTGCTATCTCGAAAACTATAAGAATTACGATTTTGATTAATTGAGACTTTTTGTTTACCTTTGAGAGGTAATCTTAGATGGCCTTTTGTTATTTTATAAAAATCAAAAGTGAAATGTTGTGGCGACCTTGGTCAATATTTAATTTTCATATAACTACGTAACTATAAGAAATTGAGAAAAATGTTTCATATAAAATTTTATTGTTTTTTATAGTCTTTTTACTGACATAGACAAAATTTTATTCGATCGCTATCTTTGTCAGTTTTTCTTAGATTTTTCGCTTTTCTCGGAAACAGTTGAAGATCATTCCTATGTTGATGAAGCTTTTTTATTCATTTTGGTCAGTACTATATGCCCTTAAAGTTTTTGCTCGAAGTTAAGGGACACCCTGTATATATATATATATATATATATATATATATATATATATATATTATAATATATCATCACGGCATATTACCTATTTCTGGGTGAGCCAATCTGCTTTTTACACAGATGTCGGTAATAATAATGACATATTTGCACCGTGTGGGAGTTTACCAGGCGTCATTTCACGCGACTCTGGGGAACCGGGTTCGATTCCGACCGACGCTAAATATTTTAGAATTTTAAATGGCTTATTGTTATCTAATAATCTAAGTCTAATAATTATAAAATTCATCTTCCCTTGGCAGATGGAAAATAAGAAAACTAACACTGAATTTGCAATAATTACGGAGGCTTTGACTCTTAGTCAGCAGAAAAAGTTCTGACAGTTTTGACCGTCAGAAACCAGTTTGTGATAGTCGAACAGTACGCGCTGGAACACCTAACCGTAGTCGCAAAGTTGTCAGTGGTACGGTTTGAACGGTATTTAACGGTATTTTGTTAACGCATGTGTCTGACAAACCTAATAAATAATGGATAAAACATATAAAATAAAGAACCAAATTTATAGTATAAATCTCGTGAGTTAATTTCAGTATCTCAATCTTATGTTTTGATTAAAAATGCAGCACTTAAGCAATGTTGCATTGTCAAGTACATACTTAATATTCTGCTGAAAGTGCAGTGCTATGTTCGTTCCACATTGTGTTTAATATTAGTGAGTACTGTGTAAGTATTTAACGTGTTGATGACGGACTGAAGTAGAGCATTGTAATGAGAATTCCGTGTCGGTAGTTTTTGGATAATGGACCTGGACTCGTCGCGATCAGGTTTGTAAATTGTAATCAGGCCAATTTGGAGTGAAGAGCTGTTGGATGGGTTTTAAATGTGCAGTTTGATTAATATTCAACAGAGAGCGCCAACTAACGCGCTGCTTTTTTCTTTTTGTTTACAAACTTTTCTCCACATTGGGAAATTATTTCACCGACGACCGACGACGAAATTATCGCTAAACCAATGGAATTTACAACACAATGGGCTACTTTTAACTGCATGTAATTCATAAAATCGTCATCCACTAGAATGTATGAAGTAGGAATTTGACAATTGATTAGCAAAAAAATATAAAGACACTAACAGAGTTACTATAGTAGCGTTGATATGCAGGTGTCCAACATGGGGATCTCGATAACCATAAGAGGTAGGAAGCTGGTTAAATTAGACAAAAGGTGCTACATTACGAAACTATTGTAATGGTGTTTTATTATTTGAGAGGATATGCTTAGGTTACTAGATATAGGCGAAAATGCAAATTTTGCAGTTTTACCTCTCGCTGAGAGATATCGGATACATGCTAAAAATCGCATATCTAGATTTTAATGAATAAGCACGTTTTAAGGTCCTTACAATCCTATTTTAACATTTTTACGATGATGTTTATGTGTGTGTGTGTGTGTGTGTGTGCATGTGTATGTATGTATATATATATATATATATATATATATATATATATATATATATATATATATATATGGATGTTGAAAGGACGATTTCTCAAAAACTATAAGACTTAATATCTGTTTAACTACGTATTTCCCCATCGGACATTAATGGGAAGAGTTGAAAAGGTTTTGGTAACAAGTGGACAACCGGAAGTAGCAGATTCTTGAAAAATTCTTCTAAATATTATTTTTTGAAATTTTTTGTACTAGATAATATTAAGAAAAATAAATTCTCTATCTGATACATTTAAATATTTTATTATATCTTCTATAGATTTAGCGATAAAAGAAATATAATATATAAAATAATCTGTTGTAATAAATCTTATAGCCAAAATAATATCATGGAAACTAATTGAAAAATTAAAATGTTTGTAACTGACAGATAAATGTCAGTGTCAGAAATCCGGAGACATTACTGAAGACTTCTTCTGGGAAGTACATATATATATATATATATATATATATATATATATATATATATATATATATATAATATATATATACATTATTTCTTATTGTATTAATAGTTAAATACTTAAAATTATAGGTATATTACACATACGCTTCAGAAATAGGTACTGTTAATCTTTCACAATGAATTGGAAACATCTCGAAAAAATAGAACAGTTGGATTAAGATACGCAATGGTGGGGGGTGAAATATGGAACGGAGCTCATTCTTCCTAACTTTGCTGCAGTTAAGATCGGAAAGTACAAACTGGGGCGTAAACTATGAAAAGATTTAAAAGTTACCTCATCTCAGACATAAATAATATTTGTTAAATTTCAGTCTCATTCTATATTAACATGTAGTAAATAACGTGCTGGTAAGTTTGTATGTATATGTGTAAAGAAACAAAATTTATTTTTAACAAAAACATATACCAGAGTGTATTTCTCGCGCGTACTATCTATCTCTTTCCCCCACGAATATTTGCTAAATATGAAACTAAAAAATTATATTTAATAATTATACTGATTTATAAAATTATAAATAATTTTCTTCTTAACATACATATTTATTATATTTTTGAACATAAATATGCAAAATATAATTTAAGAAATAAGTTTGATTTAAAAGTTGAAAAAGTTTATAAAACTAGTTCACAAAATTCCTTAGACATCAACGGATTTAAATTGTACACTATTCTGCCAGACATAACAAAAATAAATTATAGAATATCTAGCTTTAAAAAAAATCAATTCTATTACAAAGTTTCTAACTCTTAGAAAAATTGCTTTACCTAATAACCAATAATAGTATAGTTACAAATACTGAATTAAACTTGAAAATTAAAGGCTGTAAATTTGTTCCTCTTGAATATAATTATTTTTAGTAATGTTACAAACACTTAGTTACAGAATAGGGGTAAATGTATTGAATTTATTAAAAGTACTCGTAATAAATAGATAATATCTTACTTTGTGAATGACATAACTTTACATTAATTACACTTATCATTATTATTAGTAATATGAATAAATTAAAAATGAATTCCTAGCAAGTTTTCCTACATATTCCAGATAACAAAACATGTATACATATATACAATAGGCGATAACTATTAATTCCTTATCGATATTATTAATTGAAAATTCATGTCCAGCTCTCGACTATTAATTATACCTTACGAACAACAAGTAGCCAATTGGAGATAAGAATATAAGACTAGCTACAAGGAAGAAAAATAAGATGAATTGCTATTGGTTGCTTCTTGGGAGGTGAGGAATTTAAAATATACCTAGATACTACACGTAGAAGATAATACATAACAATATCTTTGATTATTATCGTATGTGAATATCTATGAAATATTATTGCGACTAAAATATATCATTTACAAGATCAGTATATGAACAAAGTTACCATATATTTTAAAACAGATATTTATACGAGAGTTACACAAAAATAATTGAGAATAAGAAAATTAGGTAGGCTATGGAAAACAAAATCTGCACTACCAACTTAAAAAGATATTTATCTATCATTTGAAAATACATTGTCAAAGTTAAGTTAGCTAAAACAATTTACCGTTAATATAAAGAATTTGAACGAAAAAGGACTTCTGTTTGGCACCAAAAAGGAGCAAGGTGTCATCCTACAGCTGTTACCGGTATGAACTTTACTGTTGTTAAGAAAATAATCGAAGAAGACAATAATTTTACTTATGCGGTAATAGTTGCTAAGTTTACATGCAGTTTTAAAACCGTTTTCACAATGTTTTTAGTTTTAAAAGCGCCATATATACAGTGTTAAAACGGTTTTGAGTTATCCCAAACCAAAACTAAAATTCGTGGGTTTGACATGAAATCTAATTTCAAAACTACTCATATAAACATGTCAAATTCAGTTTCGATATTTCACATGTGTACGTAGTACGTAGCATAATGTTTCTGCCGTTGTTGCGATGTTTTGTGTGTATTACTAACCTACAAATAAACTAACAGATTCGTAGTTTTTGTTTTGGCAAAAAGGAATATTTGGAATGAAGAGGACCTGTCACTTATATCAGCCAAATACATAAGTGCCGAAACTTTTCAACCAATCTATAGACTGTAGACTTATTTTGAAAATTGCATGTAAAGAGTTTCACGTAACTTTCACTGAAAACTGAAACCATTTTCAAAACTGCGTTAAAATTAGTAAGTGATGCATAAACTGAAGATTGGTTCCTCAGCAATTAATAAAATTATACATTATCATTGATCACTTACGTTTAAAAAGTTATACTTTTTGTACCATAACAGCTCTTCGATTTCCAAAAAGCGGAATGTATAAAATTTACCACATTAAACACTATTAAATATTGATGGTCATCAAATTGTTTTTCAAATTTTTTTTCGATGTACTTACACGCCAAGAAAGTAGTCTCAAAATGTAATGGATGTAATATACTTAGGTAGGTAGGTAGGTACCTTACAAATTCAGGATTGATAAATGTATTTAAGGTGGATGGACAGTACACAGTTATATATGATTTACTGAAAAATGCCTGACCCTCGTTTACAGTTGGTATATAAGTATATGTTGACAGTTATCAGACATGAAACACAGGGGCGGTTCGTTGCATAGAGCCAAGGAGCCATGGCACTACCTGTAGTATTAATCTCAGCAAGATTAATTAATTCTAAAAGCACTTTTTCGTCATATTAAATGTTAAACAATGCCTGCGTAAGTTTAATAAGTAGGGAAAAATCGCAACGCATTTGTTCTGCAACGCAACGGCGTTAACGGAGCCAACTTACTTCTGGCACGGCTTTTCCTTAGAATGTTGACTGCCGCGCGGCGGAGTATGGAGAGGGAAAGATGTCGCGTTATGTGCATTTGGAGCCAAACGTTTTCTGGCTCATCACGTGCGACGTGTACTTGTTAGTCATATTTCGCCAACACCAAGCCAAAACTAAGACGAAAAGTTCCGTCCGCGCCATACACAATGAATAAAATTAGTTATTAGTTCATTAGGGAATAAGCCTTTTTTGCTCATGTACTATCGAAGAAAAAGCGCAAATTAAACAGTTAGATAGACATCTGCCTAATTTGATTCAGTTTATTTTCTTTTCAATATGATATTTTTTCTGCTTCTAATTGCAGCTTTTTAAATAATATCATTAAATAAAACCGTTTGAAATTATAATCCTTTACTTTACAACTCAAAATAAACTTGGACTAAAAAGATAAATCCTTCTATTTTATGCTGAGTGGCTCTACCAACAAAATGTTCCACGAATCGCCACTGATGAAACATATGAGAAAAAATCTGATGTGGTCAGCACAATACCTTCCGTCAATCCTGTGTATTATGTACAAATTCCATACATAAATTTTCTTGCAAAAGATTCTAAATTTCCAGTAATATTATTTCATGCAAATGGCACTTGACACTGACATCTTCTTCTTTAGCGTTTCCCACTCGTTAGGGGTCGCTATTCGTTATTTTCTTCTTCCATTCATTTCTGTTTTGCGGGTCATCCTCATGTCAAAAATTTTCATTCAAAATTTCATTTTTTGGTATTTTATGATTCATTTTCTCGTCAACTGAATTCCACACCCCTGATAATAAATAAACCACATGAAATAAGAAAATCATAAAATTTTGAATTAAAAATTATGACATTTGTCAGTTATGGACGTAATTAATAGCTGTCATTTTGACACGGGTCCACATATCTGCATGCCAAAGTCAGCAAAGTCACGTCACTGCACGCGCCCTACACATAATTTTTTTGCAAAAGATCCTATATTTCCAGTTAAATTATTTCATAAATAAACTATGTGACTTGCGCTTGACACTAACATCTTCTTCTTCTTCTTTAGTTTTTCCCATTCGTTAGGAGATCGCTATTTTTTATTTTCTTCTTCCACTAATTTTTGTTTTGTGTGTCATCCTCATTCAGTTCCTTTTCTCTCTTTTCATCTTATATTTGGTGTTCCTATCTTTCTTCCACCTTCTGTTATAAGCTATTCATTCTTCCAATATACTCATCTCTCCTCATGACATGTTCAAACCAATGTAATCGTCTCTCTTATATCTTTCTAGAAACGCCAACACTAGAGTTATTTCTCTTATTCTTTCATTCATTTACTTTTTATTGATACTAACATCTGTCACTTTGAATTACCTGAATATATTAGCAGTTTCCATGGTTAAGTTAGCATACCTGGCTGATTTATGAAATTTATTATCTTTGTAAGTCTTTAACTCTATATCTGTTAAATATGATATATAAAATGCAATCAAATAGTATAGAGAATAATATATTCTTTAAGTTATAATAAAATTTAACTGAGTTTTTCAAGAAAAACTGTTAAAATCTACAAATGAGGATACTTTCGGTTGACCAATTATAACCAGAATCTAAACAAGTCTGCATATGGTTGTAAGGAAGAGGAATACGCAAGAATTGTAATTTTTGGAATTCTAGTATTGGAGATATCGTACACGAAACCGCAGTCACACATACACACACACGCACACACGAACACACACACACACACACACACACACACACAACACATACAGACATCACCGTAAAAATATTAAAATCGTATTGCAAAGATCCTAAAACGTGCTTATTCAATGAAAACTCACCACCGAATTTTTTGACCAAAGACAATACCTTCCTTACCTAGAGGTGACGGAAGGTAAAAATAATAATAATAATAATAATAAAGATTTATTTGACTGTTAAAGTACAAAGTACAAAGACATAGTCACAAAAAAGGAAAAAACCATAAAAATATACATTTCACATAGATACAAACTCTTCAATTTTGTAGAAACATTTACATAAAAGAAAATTTTTCAATTTCATTTTGAAAGCTTTCAAATCAGACATAATTTTAATATCATAAGGTAGAGCGTTATAGAACTGAATAGCTTTGTAATAGGCAGTATTAGCAAAGAAAGCAGTTTTATGGAGTGGAATACTTAAATCAAAATTATGTCTGGTTTTCATATTGGAGAACACATCTTTGTTAAAAGTGAACAATGACAGGTTATTTTTGACAAAAATAATGACTTCATAAATATAAAGACTTACTACGGTCATTATTCCTAGTTCAACAAATAGGTGTCTACAATGGGCTTTTGATGAGACACCAGCTAAACATCTTATTATTCGTTTTTGGAGTACAAAAATTTTAAGTGCATGTGGACTATTACCCCAAAAAATTATACCATACTTAATTCTACTTTGAACATGTGCAAAGTAATAAATTTTAAGAGTGTTTGTATTGGTAATGTTTCTAATTTTATAAATTGTATAGAAAGCAATAGACAATTTCTTGTGTAAATCATCAATATGATTTACCCATTTTAGATTTGAAGCTAAGGTTAGACCTAGAAATTTATTACTTGGAGCAGTTTGTAGAGATTTGTTGTTTACTCGTACAAGTGGACTGAAATTTATATTACGTATGCTAAAGATCATGAGACATGTTTTATTGCAATTTAATACTAAATTGTTACGAGTACACCAATCTGACATATCATTAACAGTGCTTGAGGCCAAAAAGTTTAATTCTTGCACAGAATCCGCACTAATAATACATGATGTGTCATCTGCAAATTGACATAATTTGTTACAATTTATATAATTTTGCAGATCATTGACATACAAAATAAATAAAATTGGGCCAAGAATTGATCCCTGAGGAACACCGCGTGTTATAAATGACTTAGCAGAATTTATTCTTTCAGTGCAACCATCTACATCGCTATGGAGAGATACATATTGTTCTATGTTATTTAAATAGGAGCGAATCCAATCACATGCATTTCCTCTTACTCCGAAATTAAACAATTTCGTAAGTAGTAAATTATGGTCTATAGTATCAAAAGCTTTACTTAGGTCAAAATAAATAGCACCCACATTTTTTTTGTTATCTAAACAGTGTGATACAAAATTTAAACAATCAAAAATTGCATCAGTAGTATTCTTGTTTGGAATGAAGCCATATTGGTTCCGTGATAAAATATTATGCTTGGTAAGGAAGGACATTAAACGTGAATGATAAATTATTTCAAATATTTTGCTGAATGCGGAAAGAACTGATATTGGGCGATTAGCAAGTAAAAAATGTTTACTTGCATTATTTATATTATTTCGTTACTAATTAATAAACCAAATAAACTGTCTGTGTTGTGTTGTAAAACAAATGTACAAGAAGTGACGAATAACTGCCATTTGAAAGACTCCATTGTACATCAGTGCAACCTACAACCCAATTCATTATTTTTCTCAATTTTTCTTCCTGCGTCTATGTTCTGCTTGCCGTGCAACGTCCTCTTTGTTTGTACGATATTAGGTGAGACTTGTAACTGGAGCATAATGACAGGGAAGTGTTCGTTAGATGCAGAACTTGACACTGCAGCAGGAGTAGCAGGAGAGTCCTGGCCTGCCAGCTAACCTAGTTAGCAGGAGCTAAGTGCGTTACACTATCACCACTAAGTAACGCCAAAAGCCTGTCGCTCCCAACATTCAAATAAGGACGTTTATACACAGAGAAGGATAACGAAAGGACTAAGAAACAATATATAACAAAGTTATAGCGGAATATTGTAGAATATACTGATGAAAATTTCAAATTTTCAATAAGGATAAGTACAGATACGACGTTTGATCAAAAAGTAATGAATTTTTGAATTTCGCGTGTTACTCTATTTCCTATCGAGTACTTTATCATAGTTAAAACTTATATTGAAAATTTGTGTGACGTTTCACGTTCTAAGCAATGTTATTGGTTACCTGACTTTAAAAACATGATGCGCGCTCGACCTCTGGTTGGGACCTGATAGGTCACACGCCAAATTCTGAATTTTAATAATAGGGCTGATGTAAGAATTTCTATATGACTTCTAAGCACTACATTTTAAAACATGTTGCTCTTCAAATAGCCTCAAATAACAAACACGACTTGCAAAAATAAGTGGTGAAAATTATAGATAGAGAGAAACAACAGATTATTTTACTACCCTTGAAATAACTAATCTAATTAAATTAGTCGACAAATATAAAAATATAAATGTGGGAAATTTCTCGATTGTGATGTGGATAAGTTGTTAACAATTACTCGAAATCTCAGTCAAATAGCATTTATTCTAAAACACCGACGTTTCGGTACAAATTTGCACCTTCTTCAGGGTATTAAGATCGTACAGATTGTTACATATTGTAGCGCACGCCAATCCGACGCGCCGAATGCTTGCGCCGGCACTGGTAACATGTTCTCGACTAAACTATAATGGGGAAGTTTAGCGTGATTGAAATTACATGTGACATATTTTTTAATCGTAAATATATAAATAATTATAAGTTAAAATGTAATTGAAAGTTAAAATTATGTTCCCGTTTATTTATAATTAATTATTTATCATCGAACTTTTGTGACGTCACAAGTGACATGCGCATGCCTAGAAAGGTGAGACCTGACTTTTTGAACGTATATTGAGGCATTACACTACACACTTCTGGCTAGTTCACGTGGGTGTGTTTACGTTTTCGCGAAGTGAGGTTAGGATTTTTTAGTTAGTATTGGAATTGTATTTGTTTTCAAAACTATTATACGATACTTAATTTTTAATATTGAATACAATAATACACTAAATGAAATAAATAGAACTAGTCGTTTGCACAAGAAGAACAACAAAACTATGATAATCACAAGACAGAACTGTCACTGCTTATAAACGTCAAAACATGTGGATGCCATTTTACAACTTCCTGTTGCCATGTGAACCTAGCGCGCCTGCTTCATGTAGACTATACGTTCTCCGTGAACTTCTGTGACGTGATTATTTAAAAAAATCATTTTTTGAGAAATCTAGGCATCTTTCAGTGAAATACAATATAGAATATCACTTTTGAAGACATTCTTAATAAAATAAAATTTAAAAAAATCGCTAAACTTCCCCATTCATAGTCGTAGAAAAATTTACATCCTAGCAAAATATGTCTTTTTCCTCACTTTTTACAAAATGTAATATTAATATAAATTATACCCATGATGAAATTGAATAATAATATTGTCTCTTCATCAATGACGTTTTAAAATGTTTTCTAATATAGTCAATTACTTTTCGTCGTTTTTTGATCGTTGTAGGTATATATGTACTTGAAAGTTGGCTCATGAGAAACTGTGAATTGGTTTCTATTAGTTTTGATTAAAGATGTTATCTCGTAAGGTGAGAAGTTTGGGAATTGACACCATTGGGTTATATCATCCTATCAGAGACAGGTAAAGCTATGCCCTTATTGCAAACTTATAAAAACTAGTTAAAAGTTTTCTAGCTGGGGAATGCGAAAAGAAGCACACACACACACATTCCACCGAGATGTCCGAAAGAAATAGCCACAAAACTAGAAGGAAAGATAAAAAGAATGATGATAAATATATAAATAAATATAGGTATCAGAATTCTTTGTTTAAATTAATAGAATTCATTAGTTTTTATATAATAATAATGATAATAATAATCCTTTATTACTTTAATAGATAAGATAATAATAATAATAATAATTTTATTCAAGCATAAATACATACATAAAATGTTTAGCCAGGTCAAAAATGAAATTTGATTAATTTAATAAAATATGAAATTTGAATACAATAATAAAATACAAAAATACAGTACATAATCAAGAAATGGAAAATACAGTATACATTGGATAATATATTATTCTAACATCTCCTGATACTTGTAAAATGCCTTCTCAAGAAGCATATTTGTGACGGTTGTTTTAAACTTTGCATATGGTAGTATACGTATATCAGGCGGCAATTTATTAAAAAATTTAGTACAAACGAATTCAGGACCATTTTGAGACACAGTTAATCTTTTGCTCGGAATAATAATATCATTCTTTGTTCGAGTATTGTAGGTATGGCATTCTTTATGCATACTGAATTTATTTAAGTTGCGCTTTACGTACAGCAAGTTTTCTAATATGAAAAGTGAGGGCATAGTTAAGATCTTATTTTCTATAAAAAGAGGTCTACAATGTTCGTACAAAGATGATACCCAATACAAGTAAATGTAACAATAAATAAAAATTTACATAATAAAAATGTCAACATCCGAGCAAATATTATTATATAAGTTGCACATTACATATAATGGTGATTTGTACATAATAATAGAGTTGTAAGATGGCAAATAAAAAGTTAAATGACATCTTGAGGAAGGTAGGAAGGTGGTACACGAAACTGCAGTTTATTAAGCAAGTATTCACTATCAATACTGTTATTAATAATTTTAGATAAAGTATCTAACGCAATGTTTGTGTGACAATGCTGAATACTAATCACATTAAATTGTTCAGCAAGTAGTTGAAACTTTTGAACCATAGATACGTATTTTAAAATATTTCTTTGGACTTTTTCAATTTAAGGTTTAGATTTAATATAAATGATTCAGGTTCTAATTATTACTATGGTTCCATCTAATCTAAAACATGCCCTACTAGATGTAAATGTATTTTTGTCTAATTATCGTCAATATAGAACATAGAGATGATACATTTATCTCGTGTAGTATTTCCAGTGCGTTAAATGTTTATAATAACACTGCACCGAATTTGGTGAATATGATAAACCAACAAACATAATTAATTATTTACGCATTGTTGTAGTTGAATATAGTTTGCAATCAACGCATAATTATATTTTCTATTACACTGTTGGATTATTATAAACAATGCAATTTAGATTACCGCACAGTGTGCTGTTTGCGAACCATTCATTTATTACTAATTGTTTACTCTACAATTAGATTTCACTGTTTTATACACCACATGGAGAAAGATAGAAAAATATAATAGTAACAGTTTGTTTAAAAGACTTAAGGGTTAGAAAAAAGAACCTTACTCGAAATATTTAATAATATTTAATCTTTTATTATGTGATTAAAGTATTACCATTGATTAAATAAGCAAAAGTGTTGAAAATAAAATTGAAATTGAGTTCCAATATTATGGATCTCGTTGTACTTGTTGTTACTACGCAATTAAAAACATAGATGTTAAAAATAACTACCTACTTCGAACAAATTTAATTAATCTAATTAATTATTGCACAGTTCTTTGATCTATTATCTCTCAAGAAAGTCATTTGAGAAATAGGTACTGATAACTCTGAAAATATGAATTATTTAATTTATAAATATCATCTAAATATATTGTCCATAAAATCATTTACATAAGAAAACAACAAAACAGTAATAATAAATGGAATAAAACTAGAAAGTGTTAGAACCTAAGCCTACGAATATCTATAGCAAATATGATAACACAAAATGGAAACATAGATCTTGAAATAATCAACGGACTAAAGAAGGCAAATAAAATTTACTGTATTATAAATTGTACAATAATGGGTAAATAAGAAGTAGATGAGAAAACAAAAATTAAGATATACAATACAACAACCGCTTCAATCATCATCAGGCTAGCGAATCTTGGATTACACAGATGAAAGAAAAATAAACAAAATTAAAATGAAATACATGAGGAAGATCGCAGAGAACCAAAAATTGGGCACAGAAGAAAAGAAAACATAAGGATGTTGAATTTTTTAAAAAACTATACATATACTCGTAATAACAGAATAGGACAGAAGCAATTGGGCTGATGGTGCAGACAGAAAATGAGGAAAGCATAGTAAGAAAAGTAGAAGCTGGAAGTAGCTTTGTTCCAGCCTGTCATTGCTGATAGTTGTGAGTGTTGTGACTATCAGACACATGCGCATCAGTAACAAAATACCATTAAATACCACTGACAAATTTACAACTACTGGTTGTGTTCCAGCGCGTAGTGTTCGACTATCATAAACTAGTTGCTGACAGTCTGAAAGTCTAAACAGTCGGTATTTTTCTATTAACTAAAAATTAGAATCTGCGTAGTTATTACAAATTCAGTGTTAGTTTTCGTATTGTCCATCGGTCAAGGGAAGATGAAAGTTATACTTATTAAAATTATTATATTTCATACTTAATTTATAACTTTTCTTGACATAATTTTATTTTGTAGGAATGGAACTATTTTACGCCTTCTCGAGGTACAAATGAAGGTTTATTTTATTTACCTCGAGAAGGCGAAAAATAGTTCCATTCCTACATTTTTAACGAAGTAATTCAACACAACATTGCAAAAAAAAATTATTTTAGTCTTAGAAAAATGCCCGATGTAGACATTTGGTATATATTGTTGTTAAATAATTTATTTACTTTTCAGATTAGCTACCTTGTATGCAACATATACTCGTTTTGGTACCGTCAGCGTGCCATTCAGATTTCCAAAACTTACGTTTCAAACTTGTCAGTAACTATTTATGTACACGCATAAAAAAATGTGATGTGACCAACACAATACCTCCCGCCATTTACCTATGGGGTCTCGCTGCCGCTTGCCTGATGTCTGGTCGCGAATCTGGGGAATCGGTTTCGTTTCCGATCAACTATTATTAATTTGAAATGATTATTTTTTTGTCAGTGACATTTATCTGTCAGTTACATAATTTGAGCTGAACTATGTAACCACGGAGATGTGTTTAAAGCATACGCTTCGAAATATAATTTTTATATTACTTTATAAATTTATCCATAAAATATATAGAAAATGTATTAAAGAAAACTTGTATAAAATGGAATAATCTTTAATTTTTATAATAAAATATTGAGAAAAACTATCTTGAGCTTCAAGTAAGCTGCCAATTCCGGTTATCCGATTGCCACCAAAATCTAATTAGAATAAGGTAGAAATACATGGTTTCAAAACTTTCTGAATAATAGTATTTGAGTTAGAGCGTAAAAAGAATCCACACACACACACACACACACACACACACACACACACACACACATACATACATTCATACACACATACACATAGACATCATCTTGAAAATGGTAAAAATGGATTCTAGGGATCTTAAAACGTGGTCATTTACCAAAATCTCGACATGCGATTTTAAGCACAATCCCTATACCTCCCATACCGAAGGTAGCGGGAGGTAAAAATCAGAAACTTATTACAAACTTGTCCAAAATTGTCAGATCGAGGAAAACATGAGAAGGAAGAATAACAGAACTCGGAAATGAAATAAAAGAGGTATAAAATTGGAAGAAATGGTTGTTCTTGATATATTCTACAATTGAATTCTATCGACTAGTGTTATTCCAATACTAAGGTAAAATACATATATCATCCACACAGACCTGTCAACAAACAAACAAATCTATAATAACATTTATATTACATTTTTTTGGTTTATTACACTTCCTTTTTATTTTAACTAATTTACTCTCTCTTAAAAATATAATTTCCCATTTTTCACTGAAAAGCAATCAATTCATTTGAACTGTAATAATTACATGTCAATCTCCAAATTCAATTACTGTTAAAGAGTCACAGCTTTCTGAAAAACCTTCACCGAAAACCAACCCCCTCCCTGCTGCCAAAGGGATGAAACACTGCAAAAATCTACCCCGCAGGCATATCAAATTTTTTCCTCCACCGGCCGCTACAAAGAGAGACAAAACCTGCGTTCTCCACCGCTCCGCACATAATTAGAGGGTGTCAGGTGATGATAAAACAAGGGTAAATGAGGGGTGAAGAGGGACGAAGCACCCTGAAGCGTATAAAAGTTGTAAATGCAAATCTGAACGAAGGAGAATGAAAAAATAAATTGTTGGAAAGTAAATATTTGGTTTCTCGCACCTTAAGAGCATAAAAGTTGTCTTGCGACATCATAAATATTTAGAAAACAGGGGTTATCTTAATAATATTAATATTACAGGGGTGGTTTAATGGTTCATACAGTGGTTTTATAAGTAAAAACTAATTATAAATACTCTCATGCACAGGAAAAAATCTGTTGTGGCCAGCACAATATCTGTCGTCATTTTCATTTTATGTTGCATAGGACACGAGCAGTTACAGTAAAATTTTTGAAAGATGTCCGATCAAGGTTGTCTACGAATTGTATGAATTCAGATTTTTGCTCCGCCCATTCTGACAAATTCAGTAGTGTCGTTTGCTTAGTTTTCATGAGGGTACATAGGATACTACTGTTATTTTATTATTATAAAAATATATGTTACAATAAAAGCATTCAAAATTCAAAAATAAGTCAACTGGTAAGTTTATTAGCAAATGTAAAACCAAATATGTGAACATTAAGATACCGACACAATGTCCGTGTCAATGACTGACAGACAATAACGTTATTCGTACGGCTATTAATCAAGGTAATGTATCTGAATTAATAAATAAACTTACGTTACAGCGAAAGTGTTATCAACAACGAGCATCTTTTTAAAGTGGAATGTCCTAACTTAGTCGCAACAATATGAATTTTTGAAAGACGAGCGTGTTATATCCATCCTTATAGCACACTCTTATTGCCTTTGCAAAAGAAAGAGATAAATGTATGCCTATTTGTTATAGGTGTCAAATATCATACGTTTTCATTCAAAACATTATGATTTTTCAAATCCATGTGGATTATTTTCCTCGACAAGTATATTCCATACTATGGATGACAAATAAACATCAGCATATTTCGAAAATTTTAATGAAAAATTATGATATATGACAATTGTGACATGTATGTAAATAACTACTAGCCGTCATTCTGACACGGATCCTCATATCTGCTTGCCAAGGCCAACAAAGTCACATGACTGCTCGCGCCGCATACATAACGAATGTAACATTTCTTGTACTCACAAATGTTTCTCTTCTTTCGTTCTATGAGAAATGTTGTCCTACTATTCTAATATGTTCAAAATTCTTCAAATTCATTGACGGTATTAGCGGTATTTCTTAAGAATATATGTAATATTAACATACGTATAATTTAAATACATATTTAATAAATGATACAATAATATATATTAATTGTACTCATACCTGCCAGAACACACACACACACACATACACACTCGCACACACACACACACACACACACACACACACACACACACACACACATTTATCATCGTGAAAATGTTAAAATTGGATTCTAAGGACCTTGAAACGTGCTCATTTACCAAAATATCGATATGCAATTTTTAGTACGATCCCTATACCTCCCTTACCAAGGGTAGCGGGAGGTAAAAATCGACAATTTTTATATTTATCGTGAAAAACATAAACATCTTTAAAGTTGTCTACTAGTGGGACAACTTTTCTCTAATTTAACTGACTTCGTATCTCTTATAGTTTCCGATATCTCAATGGTGAGGCTCGAAAAACACGCTTACCTACCCTGTATAATTATAGTAATCAAAAAACAAGTATCATATTTCAATCTGTTAACGTACGAGTCCAAGTTTTACAAAGCACGATTACGTTAACGGCCTTATGAAACATGTTATACTATTTTTTCTATTGAGGTAATTTTACAATGAGATTTTTTTTAAATGTTACTTGTAAAAAAATTTGATGTTTTTTGTCAGTTATGTTGGTAGCATTTCCCGGTACACAATTGAAATTTCACATTTTGACAATTATATAATGTGTGTTGTGAATTTTGTCTGATTATATACATGAATACATTGTATCAAACAGTGCGCTTATAGATCTTCTAAACGACGTGTTTGTAGTGCTTTTATAGACCTATAAGAACACCGAAATAGAAAAAATATATCTTCAGTTACATACATAAAAGACATGAACTTATTATGAATTAGGTTTTTCATTTTACAAAACGTCCTGAAACTTATATCCTTATTGCAACTATGTAACCTCATCCATGTACGCTGTACAGGATAACATTATCCTTTGCTATCTAAATGCATCGAAACGCGATCTCTTCTTTAATAACCGCCTCGCTCACTCCCTTGTTGGAATTATTTAAATAGACTTATAAAATATGCTAAATAGTGGCTCCCCACAATACAATACAGATATATGTAGATTGCTAGAGAGGGTAGTAGGGGTAATGATATCGCCAACGCCATGATCAGGACTACAGGATAGGATGCATAAAACATCAAATGTATGGATCGATTAGGTAACAGCTGCAAGGGAATGTATGCTTTTTTAATTATTTCTATTCATATTTATGGGAATCGCATATGTGTGGAGGGTAGAAATTTTACATTTTAACTCTTTTTAAAAGAGGGAATTCATAAAACAACAATCTGCGTTACTCACGAATCAGTGAAGTTATTTCACTGGAAATAATTTTATATTTTCCAAAAACCCTGACGACTTTCAATTAAATTGATTTATTATTTTTGTTTTGTTTTCTAAGTCGTGGCATTGCATCGCGCTTCTATTTTTTTATTATACCCCGTTCGCTGAAACGAGAGAATGTGGAACTAATTCGTGAACAAAGGCAAGTAATTCTATTGGTCAAAAGAAGATAATTTTGGAGTCGATCAATAGAATGACTTGTTTCTGTTCAAGAATTAGTTGTACAGTCTCTCGTTTCAGAAATCGAGGTAAAAATGTATTTAGTATACGATTATTCTAAAAAAAATCTTTTTACCTCTCGCTAAGAGAGATATTGGGTTCATGCTAAAAATCGCATATCCAGATTTTATTGAATAAGCACGTTTTAAGGTCCCTACAATCCGATTTTAACACTTTTACGATAATGTCTGTGTGTGTGTGTGTGTGTGTGTGTGTGTGTGTGTGTGTGTGTGTGTGTGGATATATGTGTGTATGTAGGATGTTGCAAGGACGATTACTCAAAAACTATAAGACTTTATATTTGTTTAACTACGTATTTCCCAATCGGACATTCATGGGAAGATCTGAAAAGGTTTTGGTAACAATTGGACAACCGGAAGTAGAAGATTTTTGAAAAAAAAATCTTCTAAATAATATTTTTTGAATATTTTTCTTCCTAATATTAAAGAAAATTAAATTCTCTATTTGATACATTTAAATATTTTATTATATATTCTAAAGATTTAGAGATAAAAGTAAATATAATATATAAAATAATATGTTGTAATAAATTTTACAGCCGAAACAATGCCATGGAAAATAGTTGAAAATTTAAAATGTTTGTAACTGACAGATAAAAGTCAGTGTCAGAAATCCGGAGACATTACTGAAGACTTTTTCTGGGAAGTACATACATTATATTATTTCTTAATGTATTAATAGTTAAATATTTAATATTATAGGTATATTACACATACCCTTCAGAAATACTGTTACTCCCGACAATGAATTGGAAACATCTCGAAAAATTAGAAGTGTAAGACAAAATTTCTTCATAGAATGAATTTAAAATTAAGAAATCTAAATATAAAGAATAGATATACAGTAGAACCCCGGTTAACCGAAATAAAGGGGGCGCAGCCGTTTCGGATACCGAATTTTTCGGTTAACCCATTAACACCTAAAAATAGCCTACATATGTACTAAAATGGGTGTGTACGGGAAATGAATTATTTTGAAACAATGTACATTACATAATATACATATGTAGTTACAGTTTTTAGTTACAGTACAGTATGTACATATGTTTTCAACTTCTTTGATAGCAGCTAATTTATCCGCAATAGAAATCACAACACGCTTCCGCTTACATGCCATCTCACAACAATACGTGGAATTGTTTCGGTTAACCCGGGTTTCGGTTGACCCGAGTTCGGTTAACCGGGGTTTTACTGTAAGTAGAATTTTTAGTGTAGTGTAGATATACAAGATATACATAGGGCGCGAGCAGTCATGTGACTTTGTTGACTTTGACAATCAGATACGGGGACCCATGTCAGAATGATAGCTAGTAATTATGTATATAGATGTCAAATATTATAATTTCTCATTCTAAATTTAGTGATTTTCCAATTCCATGTAGTTTATTTTCCTCGACAAGTTAATTCCACACTCCTGGTGACAAATTAACTACGTGAATTTAGAAAATCTTGAAATTTTTAATGAAAAATTCTGACATTTGACATCTATGTACATAATTACTAATTATCATTCTGAAACGGGCCCACACATCTGCTTCTTAATAACATCAAAAAAATTTAGTGCGAATAACGTGACACCGACATAGGTTACTATTGATTATAAGTAGTAACATAGAATTGTTACAATGTCATTAACTATAATAATACAGTAAAGTAGAAAGTTATTCTATTATTTCAAAATCTCGTATATATCTATATGATTTACTTACAGGATTAGGTACAATTGTAGTGTTAAATCCAGATTTATTCAGATCATCGATAATATTATATAAATGAAAATAGTGGAATTAATAATTCTTTCTTGTTTTCATCATTATTTTAGTTAAAATAGGATTTAAGCAATTTTATTTTTAATAATAATACGAATAGTGCAATAGTATCAAGAATTAGTTACAAAATAAAAACATGCTCCTATATGATATTAAAAATTACTATCATTATACAAAATTCAAAAAATATGGCAAATTTTATTGATTTTATTTATATCCCAAACATATTCACTAAAAAGCCCTATGCTTCAATGGGTCTACTTTTACCAACTTTCAAAATTTGCTGAACGAAATTTCAAAAGCTGATTTTCTGTAAGCAAACATTTTTTATTTTTATTTAATAAATAAATATTGGTAATGATGAAATATTTGTACCGTGACATGAAAAAGTGACATATCTACTTTATCTTGGAACCACAGATATATTTATTTATATGAGTTCTCTATGGTAATTCTTTTCTATGGATATAATATAAATCCCGTTCGTTTGGTAGTCTAGTTTGTGAGACTAGAACATTCATTTGAATCTGGATGCAGACGTTAGTCTTATCGACAGACAAAGAAGTGTGAAATTGAGGATTTGCATCTGATTTAAAATTGTAGACGCAATCTTAAACGGATTACGGTATGAGAGTTTATTATCAGCTCCGAGTTTCATGGAATTTCTAACAAATAATACTTCACCTACAAATTCATACGATGGAGAGAATGAGATCATGAATTTAATAAAGATATTCAGATAGACTAAAAAGTAGTTTTTTTACTTGCATTTCTTATAGATGCGATGCTATGAGTTACTATAATATTTTTTTGGTTAACATTTCTTGAATGGGGGATGTATTATTATTAATAACAAGCGTCACACTAGAATAATTGAGAATAAGACATAGATATGAGTATTAGTCATATGTTTTATAATTTTATTTTAAACGTGTTCAAAATAGTTTCTTCAACAATAATACACTTCGCCATTCTGTCATTCCACTTCTAAAAAGTTCACAACCAATCTTCTTTTGGAATTCTTTCAAAATAATAATGAATTTTATTATTGCAACACCCATCTCTTCTTCAAACGAAAATCGTCTACCCCATTAAGTCTAAAAAATAGTTAAGAATAGTAAAATTATGTGAATAATAGCTCAGTTCGTAGAGCGTTACTCCGGCAAAGTAATGGTCCATGGTTCAAATCCATGTGGCTGACATTATCTTTTCACACTTTCATAATTTATTTCGAACAACTAACCGTATAGTATTTTAGCCTCTAGCGTAGTGTCATAATAGTCTTGCATTATTTGACATTTATAGCCAAAGAAACTTCTTCCCAAGCACGAACCTTCTTCATTAAAGTATTATGTGGCGATAGTTCGCCAAATGAAATACTAGTTCATTTATTTACTATTTGCATCATGACATCTACTTCATTCATAGTAAAATTATACTTGCGTTGATTATTGTTCACTGTATGCAATGTCAGATGCCTAATACAGTTTTTGTTTCGAGAATTCAGTATTAGGCTAAATTTTAATAGCGTGTTACCACAGTGCTAGTTAACACTCATTTTGGTGTTTGCTAACACCCTTTCGAGAATTTGGGTATAAAAATTTTAAACAACGTATTTTTTACAGTGTACGGTAGAATAGTATCCTACTGTGTATGACAGATGACAAATGTGTAGTTCATATTTTTATTTTACCGTTAAAATATTTTAAATGATAAAAATTTGAACTCAGTACAATATCTAGTTCTATTTAAAATTACGCAAGGTCCAATTTGGTTACAAAAGTACTTTTAGTATTTAGATGAGAGTCCAATTTTTACCACCACTATCTGTTTTCATATTCCTGCGTTTATGCTAATCTGTACGGTAAAAGTTATGAGTATAATTGAATTTGTGTATGAATCACTCCAGCTCTTCCTGCATCTATTCTATCCTCCTGCTATTAGCCGTGGATTTGCGTCAGTTGCACCCCAAGACTGTCACGGCCACTTCTGCCCTGCGGCCTGCAGGAATCATACAGCGGAGCAGGAATAGAATACTATAGAATACTACAGCAGATATATGAATTCGTATTTACATATTTGAAAAGCAATAACTTCAATCCCTCTGCTTTAAATCAATCTACTGCTGTCCCCTAACTTCTCGCCTGACAAGCTAAATTTTGACCAATTTACATATTCATACCGGACGGACATCTGTGAGTTGTGTAGTTCTTTAAAGTTTCAAAAGTTCATAGGATTAGAATTTGGAATTAGAATAGAATACAAAATATATGTAGAACAAAATATAGAGAACGCCTTCTGTTTCAAATAGTACATAAGTTCTCAAAACTAGTTGTAGTTTCACATTTTTACAGGATGCTGCTAGTCTAATTTAGTTTAACCTAAATAAAAGTTTGTAATATTCAAATATTCTAAACTATATACAAAATCACCGATTAATTTACAAGTGTCTCCTTTCGAGTTTGGCATAAAATTCTCAGGTAAAAAATACTAAAAATACAGATTATTTTTACCTTCCATCACTTATAGGTAAGAAAGGTATTGTTTTTACCTCTCGCTAAGAGAGGTATTGCATTCATGCTAAAAATCGCATATCCAGATTTTATTGAATAAGCACGTTTTAAGGTCCCTACAATCCGATTTTAACATTTTTACGATGATGTCTGTGTGTGTGTGTGTGTGTGTGTGTGTGTGTGTGTGTATGTGTGTGTGTGGGATGTTGGAAGGACGGTTACTCAAAAACTATAAGACTTAAAATTTGTTTAACAACGTATTTCCCAATCGGACATTCATGGGAAGATCTGAAAAGGTTTTGGTAATAATTGGACAACCGGAAGTAGAAGATTCTTGAAAAAAAAACCTTCTAAATATTATTTTTTGAAAATTTTTCGTGGTAATATTAAAGAAAATTAAATTCTCTATCTGATACATTTAAATATTTTATTATATATTCCATAGATTAAGAAATAAAAGAAGTATAATATATAAAATAATCTGTTGTAATAAATTTGACAGCCGAAAGAATGCCATGAAAAATAGTTGCTAATTTAAATTATTTGTAACTGACAGATAAATGTCAGTGTCAGAAATAATGAGTAATGAATTAAAAATGTACTTGGAGAATCCCTTAGTTCTTGATCTGTGACTATTATGGAGATGACAAGTCTAGGTTGAAGGACTTAAATTTGTTTCAAACATTATGGGACAATGTACACCAGTACTGTAGACTAGAGTAACTTTGAATTGCGAAAAAGCTATCAAATTCTTCTCAAGTAAGTTGTAAATATTGACAAAATCGGAGTGCAATCTATCCGTCACTTTATTAAAGGGAATTAAGGTTATTTAGATGTAACAAGTATGAAAAAATAAAATGTAAAAGAAGATATATAAGAATAGATGCACAATCCAGATATATACATTTTAGACCGCCCAAAATAATGTTTTTACTAGAAGAATATGAAGAGAAAGTAAACAAAGTTGTTCGAATTGAAAATTGCAGTTACCAGCCTAATATTTATATATGGTAAACTCTACTTTGTAATTTATTGTAACATAATTTATGGTAAAATATCTTCATGTTGAGACATGCTATTATTGAATAATAAAGAAGTTTATACGTCATAGATTTATATGAATATATTATTTGTATTTATAAAAATAATCTTTGCTTTATGCATACAGCCAGGTAAAATATACGGCGAGAGGTTATGTGCTGGCCACATCAGATTTTTTCTCGAAAAAATCGATGGTGAGTTTTTAATGAATAAGCACGTTTCAGAGCACCTAGAATACGAATTTATTATTTTTACGATGATGTGTGTATGTGTGTGTGCGCGCGCGTCTATATATGTATATGACGCTCGTTCCGAATGGCATAACCCGGGACCCTTGGGTCGTGAGTCGGCTACGGTGTCCACTACACCACCGGGATCGGTTATAATAATAATCTAATATTAATATGTATTTTCTCTAAATTTGGTCAAGGTCACGTACGCCTTTTATGTTATTATACAAATTAAAGATTATCAAATTTTCTACAGATATGCATTGATACTTTTTACCTTCTGTCACCTCTAGGTACGGAAGGTATTGTCTTTGGTCAAAAAAATCGGTGGTGAGTTTTCATTGAATAAGCACGTTTTAGGGTCTTTACAATACGATTTTACTATTTTTACGATGATGTCTGTATGTGTGTGTGTGTGTGTGTGTGTGTGTGTGTGTGTGTGTGTGTGTGTGTGTGTGTGTGTGTGTGTGTGTGTGTGTGTGTGTGTGTGTGTGTGTGTGTGTATGTGACCGCGGTTTCGTGCACGATATCTCCAATACTAGAATTCCAAAAACAGTTTTTCTTGAAAAACTCAGTTAAATTTTATTATAACTTAAAGAATATATTATTCGCTATACGATTTGATTGCATTTTATATTTCATATTCAATAGATATAGATTTAAAGAATTATAAAGATAATAAATTTCATAAATCAGCCAGCTATGCTAACTTAACCATGGAAACTGCTAATATATACAGGTAATTCAAATTGACAGATGTGTAACACGAGGGGGGTGTTACAGGGGCTCTAATGATGGTTATCTTGCACTTCTTTTACCAACGATGACAACTTTCACTAACTGATGGTCGCTTGGATGGTCGACCACCGCTTGATTACGGAAACTATAATTTAGAAAAGATTAGAAAAGTTATTTATTTGTTATTGCTCGCCTTGTTACAGATGTCAGTATCAATTAAAAGTAAATGAATGAAAGAATAAGGGAAATAACTCTATTGTTGGACGTTTCTAGAAAGATATAAGAGAGACGATTACATTGGTTTGAACATGTCATGAGGAAAGATGAGTATATTGGAAGAATGAATAGCTTATAACAGAAGGTGGAAGAAACATAGGAAGACCAAATATAAGATGAAACGAGAGAAAAGAACTGAATTAGGACGACACACAAAACAAAAATGAGTGGAAGAAGAAAATAAAAATAGCGATCCCCTAACGAATGGGAAAAACTAAAAAAGAAGAAGATGTTAGTGTCAAGTGCTATTCGCATAGTTTGTTTATGAAATAATTTAACTGGAAATATAGGATTATTTGCAAGAAAATTTATGTGTAGGGCGCGTGCAGTGACGTGACTTTGCTGACTTTGGCAAGCAGATATGTGGACCCGTGTCAAAATGACAGCTATTAATTACGTCCATAACTGACAAATGTCAATTTTTCATTCAAAATTTCATGATTTTCTTATTTCATGTGGTTTATTTATTATCAGGGGTGCGGAATTCAGTTGCCGAGAAAAGGAATCATAAAATACCAAAAAATGAAATTTTGAATGAAAAATTTTGACATGAGGATGACCCGCAAAACAGAAATGAATGGAAGAAGAAAATAAAAAATAGCGACCCCTAACGAACGGGAAAAGGTAAAGAAGAAGATGTCGAGTCAAGTGCCATTTGCATGAAATAATATTACTGGAAATTTAGAATCTTTTGCAAGAAAATTTATGTATGGAATTTGTACATAATACACAGGATTGACGGAAGGTATTGTGCTGGCCACATCAGTTTTTTCTATATATAAATCAATTTATAAAATAAATCATGTTTATAAATTCTACTGCTTATTATGCTTAAATACAAAAACGATAAAATTATCGATTAATTTGCTCTAAAGAATAATAAAAGGAATGATTTATTAAAAATAAGGTAAGTATATAATATAAGTTTCTTTAAGGATTGTGAACATCAGAACACCCACTTCTAATTTTCATGAGCCGCCACTGTGCATGTCCATTACAGGGATTGAAGATCAGTCAGAAAGGCAGAAATAATGCCTCTCTAAACCTATCCGAAATTAAGTAGTTTCCATAACTACTAAGCCTGCGTAAAAATATAATACCACCAAAAGCATATACATATAATAGTGTTTCTAGGCGGATACTCATTGACTGTACTATAAAATTACTATTGCTTTACTGTCACATAAAAGTCATCTCCCGATTTCATTGACGATGACAATATAAGCAATTCACAAATATTATTGTATTACTAAATGTAAAAGAGAATGCAAATTTATTATTCTGCATATTTAAATGTGATCCTAATTTAATTATCTGATCCTTGTCTTATACTAATTGCATTGTATATGTTGCAGGTACGTCTTATCCTTCACCCTGTAACTCTTCATTTGTAAGTAAAATGTCTTTATTAAAACTGTAAAATTCCTTATCAACGCAGTCGGTTTTCAAATTGAATTTCCCCTGCATCGGAACGGAACTTCAAAGAGCTCTATTGCTTTATGCTTTAATGTCGCGTTTCTGCTTCACACTCCATTTCGAACATTACATGATGGAAAATAGGTTCGTTGATTTATTTTACTCTCTATCGCCCATACAAGAGAAAGGAAAAATACTAAAGTATAATAATACTTTAGTAAATTTACAGTTAAAACTATTTTAGTATTAGATATTAAGGTATATTCACAGTTACGAAAATGGGAAATATTAATAAAATTATGGTTGGTGTTTACAGCTTCGAAAACAAAACATATTTTATCGCCACTCATAGTTCATCATGCCACTCTTTTAAAAAAATTGCAAATGTTGGGAATTCACGGTTCATTACTGCGTTGGATCGAATCACGAATCGTATGTGACAGATCACAATTAGTTTGCTTTTATATTGTTTGTAAACGATGCTTTAACAATTCTAAATTTTTACTCTATGCCGATGATCTTAAGATTTTTAACATTATTTCAAAAAATGACGACAATTTACAACTTCAAAGTGACATAAATAACTTACAAAACTAGTGTACTTCACATAAACTTTCAATAAATGTATCTAAATGTCAAGTGATGAGTTTTACGCGAAATTACAGTATAGATCGAACCACATTACAAAGGAAAAATATTATTAAAGACTTGGGTGTTCTCTTTGATTCGAAATTTCTATTAAATGATCATACAGATAATTGTGTAAAACAATCATATAAAATATTGGGATTTATTTTACGCTGTTGTAAAAACTTTAATAATCCCAATTCCATCATATGTTTGTTTAACACTCTGGTGCGGTCAAAACTGGAATATGCATTGATTATCTGGAATCCTTGCTACCCAAAAAATAGAGATATTATAGAAAAAATGCAAAAAAAATGTATTCATACTCTGCAGAAAATTTAATATTGAATGTAATAACTATAAAACAATATTACAATATTTTAACATGCTTTCTTTCGGAGAACAATAAATCTTCTTATACAAAACATGTAATAATTTGCTTGATGCGTCAACGTTTGAATTTAAAATAAATTTTTCTGTTAGCCGAAAGAACACTAGATCTAACGACCTGTTCATTTTACCGCATTGTAATACAAACAACTACATATAGGAAATCACCGATAAATAGAATGATGTCCACGTACAATTCTAAATTTGCTGATGTTGATTTGTTTTGTACATCATTGCAGCAATGTAAAACTATTATTAAAAATAATTTATATTAAGTCTTAAGTTCTTATTCACTCTGCGTATCATCATATCACTATTTTAATTTTTGTTAACTATTGTTGTTTATAATTAACTTTGGAAACCTGTAATTCATACCTATGTACTGTTGGTTTCCTTTAATAAATAAATAAATAAATAAATAAATAGTTAATTAACAATAATAACAATTACACCACTTCTAGTTAGCTGTACGCAATCATACTCGTACATGCGATCTTTTTTCTTAAAACAGCTTTTTTTCCAATTATATTTAAATTTAAATTTATTTTTTAGTTAGAACCAGAATATAAATAGAGAGTTGTTCAAATGACAGTTCACAAAGACAAAGACATTTTCTTTTCCACTCGTTCTAATTGAATGGAGTACAGTAAAAATTTTGAAAGATGTCCGATCAACGTCGTCTAAGAATTGTATGAATTCAGATTTTTGCTCCGTCCATTCTGACAAATTCAGTAGTGTCGTTTGCTTAGTTTTTATGAGGGTACGTATGATACTACTGTTATTTTACTATTATAAAAATATATATTACAGTAAAAGCATTCAAAATTCAAAAATAAGTTAACTGGTAAGTTTATAAGCAAATGTAAAACCAAATATGTTAAAAATAAGATAATGACACAATGTCAGTCTCAGTGACTCTGACAGAAAATAACGTTATTCGTACGGCTATGAATCAAGGTAATGTATCTGAATTAATAAATAAACTTACGTTACAGCGAAAGTATTATCAACAACGAGCATCGTTTTAAAGTGGAATGTCCTAACTTAGTCGAAAAAATATGAATTTTTGAAAAACAAGCGTGTTATATCCATCCTTATCGCACACTCTTATAGACTTTGCAAAAGGAAGTGATAAATGTATGCCTATTTGTTAATTCTTTCGTGATACAGATAACCTTGACCAGACATCTTTCAAAAATTTTATTGTATGTGCTTACTTATGCTTATGTGAAATATTTGACTTTTGCAATTCCTTGTTTTTATATCTTCAGTTTATTTTTATTTTAGAATGCTATGAACACTTTCATAAATATCTATTATTATTTAGACCAATATGTTTATTTTTATGTGTAATTTTATTTTATTTAGCTGTGAATGAAAATTAAAAAAATATTTATAAATAGTTATTTTATACAACATTTTTTTGTTAATAATAGTTTAGCGCGTAAAAAGTGTGACTTAGATTTTATTGATAACACTTCGCAAAAAATAGTGAGCATGAAAGAAATAAAACAATAAACAATGTAGAGAACTAATATGAACATGGAACATTAATAAAATGACAAATAAATCCGACGTTTACTGTTTGTAAATACTAAATAAAGAAATAAACTACTCACACCGTCTAACAAACAACTGTCACAAACAATGATGTTTCTATATTTCAGCAGTAGATAGCGCTGTCATCACTTCCAACTATCATTGGGAAAATCTCCGGTACTCCGATAAAATAAATGTTTTTAATATTATTTTAAAATAACTTATCTCGGCAAAATTTAATGAAAATCGACGTAAAGTTTTACATTTAAAAGAAAAAATCTTTCACGGAAATAACTAATAATATATTAATATTATAATCTTAAATTGAAAAAAATATATAGGTAAATAAACATATAAATAAAAGTATTAGGCGTTGTTATACTACCTAAATGTAGTCCAGCATTATTTTATTTTATTTTTTTCATGAAAAATAGGGTCTTCCATTATTTTTTTACTTTATTTTTTATGAAACTTTATCTAAATTGGAAACGATCTGCATTTCCAAAATATCTTAATTGTTTTTAATTAAGCCGTAATATTTTTTTATATTCTATGACGCAGAGATGCACATTTTACTCTTAAATATTCACGAATAATTGATCTTTTTTCAATAATAATAAAAATATATAAGTATGTTTAAAAAAAAATTGGGGTCAATAATAGCAAATATCAATTTCATAATAGTACATTAAGATACAAGTTTCATAAGACATGATTTTAGCGCACGCGTCTTTGTTAGAAACGAGCGGCTTGCCGCGAGTTTTCTAACGGGACAAGTGCGCTAAAATGTCTTATGAAACGTGTATTTTAAACTATTTTTTCTATTTTGGTCCTTTTGTCAAAAAAATATTTACAAATATACGTGATTTAATTTTTAGGAATATTTTAATTTTTATTTGATTGTTGGTAACAGTAACAGTGATTGATATTCGTTACTATGACGTTTCATTGTTATTGTTTACAATTTAAATAATATTTACTTTCAAATGACAAATGTAGGTACTACGTTCCAACCTAACAGAAATTAGGTTTGAGTTATTTTAAGAAGTACTTTATGACATCCAAATGGGTTTCATAAAGTACATATTAAAGAACCAAAATAGAAAAAATATTTAATAAAAAACTAAGTTTATTATAGTCCTAGATTTGATTGTCACTGGCAACTTATATACAGGATGTTGTCCGCAACACCGGATCATAGGACTTTAACTTGTAAAATCATACTTTCGTAATTTCCCGCTTGCCTTATTATTTTAGGTAAAAAAAGCTTCAAATAAAAGTGAAGCGTAAAATTTTGCATTAAATTTGATTCAATAAGCAAAATTAATTTTAAATGCTCTATACCGGCAGAAATTAGATATGAAAATGTCAAAAACACGCCAAAAATCCATAATTAAATAATATAAACAGATACTGGGCTGAAAAACTTTAAATAAATCCGGACACGAAAAAGGTAGTAGTTAAGTAAGTGACAGTCATGAAATTGAAACTTAATATTAATAAATGTTATCCATTTATCTGTCAAGCTAAGTTAATTTTATTATTATTATTATTATTATTCATAATTTCTGTTAAAGTGTAAAATTATTTATTTAAATTAAAAGATAATTGTTCACTTTAACAGATATTACAAATTCATACCTAATAAAAATATATTAACCTAACTTGACAGGTAAAACGTTACACGTTGTGTGATTTTCGACATTCTCATATCTAATTTCTGCTGCTACAAAGGAAGTAAAATTAATTTTATTTATTGATTCAGATCCCGAATTTTAAGCTCTACAACTTTATTTTAAAGCATGTTTACCTAAAATAATTAGAGAAGCAAGAGATTATGAAAATATGATTTTACATGTTAAGGTCCTATATTCCGGTATCCCGGTCAACACCCTGTATATCGTTCCACATTTCTTTTACTTTCATACAAACCCAAATGGTTTCTATTGCGCGAAACATAATAAATTCAAGTGATCTTTGATTCATTATTTTAGTTGTTTCCTTATTTTCTGCATTCATTTATTTGGAAATGGGTTTCAAAATGGCTATAGCAGAAGGCTTGAGAGAAGTGAGAACTTTTTATAAACTCTGATAATTCCGTTCATACAGTTTGAAGGTCTAGTTTTATATAAACAATGAATATTTCAATTTGTTACTATGTTGGAGGATCGTTTTATAAAGAGAACAAGAATATTTTTAAAAAACTGGCTAAACTCTTGTGGTTAATAATTTAAAAAACTTTGTAGCAAATTCTCAATCTTGCTAAGAGCAAAAATTCTTTTGAAGTACAACATAAAACGAATGAATATACAAGCACGTTATTTTTGTCAATACAGGGTAAATATAAAGCAGCGATAAAAATTTAGTGGTATTTTTACAAGGATATGTAGTTATAGTTTGAAGTTATTGGGATATAAAGACTTGATGGAGTATTAAAATTTATTTATAGATCTATTTTGATTGAAGCTATAAAGATCTATGATGTCACTCGTGAGATGATCATAGTTCGTATTTCAATATAGAAAGAAGAAAAATAAATATTATATTTGAAGAATCAAACCATCTTGTTATTGATCTTCAATTTTTGTAACGGACAAATCTCTATTTCATGTAGTTTCTGTGATATAAATATTTAAACATTTTTAAAGAAAGCACTTTCAATGTTGTATATTTAAAATTATTTCAGCAAATCAGAATATCTACACATGTCATACTACTCACCCTTAAATTTATGACATTAAGTTCGTTTCCACCCTGTATATATATGTTGAATCCAAATTTTTACAACATAAGTCGAAATCTCTCTTACGTTTCAAGTTATTAATTGTTAACTTAAAAAAATTCGAAACGAGAATATTATAAAAATTTAGAAAGAATAAGTCTGGTGGTATATCTCATCCAGCTTTCAATTGTATAATGACCCAATAAAATTCTAAAAAAAAATGGTAATTAAATTAATATACTGGATGTTTGTTTTGAAGCAATCAGTGCTTTTTTGGGCGAACTGTTGACTTTACAGAAAATGTTATATACAAAAAATGATCAAGAATAAGGGTCTAATTTATCCGTAATAAAAATTCGATAATTCAACCAGTGATCCTTAAAATGGTAGAACAAAATTATATTTTTTTAAATGGTACCCTATATATTTTTTAGCGTATTAGCTAAAGATTTTTTTCTGATTTCAACGATATAAATATTGTGTAGGGTTGTGTAACAATTATTTCGAGAAAAATGGTATTAAAAATTAGAAATAATGTAATAAAAATAATTGTTAATATTAATATTTAAATCTTTAAAATGAGAAAAAAAAATTCTATCTAATGAGCTAAGAAATTATACAGGGTGCTGTTTAAAAAAATATAATTTTGTTCTACTGTTGAGAACCACTTGTTAAATTTTCGGTTTGTTATTTACTAATAAATTAGACCCTTAATTTTTGTATAAAACATTTTTCTGTAAAGTGAATTTGCCCAAAAAAGCGCTGGTTGTTTTAAAGAAAACACATGTATAGTTGTTCATCAATATTTATTTTTCTACTTTGCATGCAGTAAATAATTTTCTATTATTTAAGATATGATCCTCAGTTAAATTGAAATACAACAATCTTTAACAGTAAGGAAGCTAAAAAGGTTTGTCTTGGTTATCTCAAATTCAATTTTTTTTTTCCAAAAGCACCTCAATTGTTAATATTAATATAATTCAATACTTATGTAAACATTCAAAATAAGCATGTCTAACTCCAAAAATTTGTATATTGCATAAAATTGTATACTTAATCCAAATATGAATAGAACAACATGATGTCTTAGTTTCAAGACAATCATCCCAATGGGGTCCTATACCATTTTTTTAAAAAAATTATTCTGGAAAAACAGGATGAACTAAGAATTTTATTGCAAACGCGACTTAAAAATTGTACGTAATAAGCGAGATATGAATTTTTAAAATTAAGAATTTGGTGCAGGACGTAGTAGGTCTTTACCAGTGGTCGACAAACTGTTAGTTTTAGAGAGTACAAAAATTGTTTCAGGGTGGCATAGCTGAAATATTTTTATATATAAACTTATACGTTATATTCGTAAAGAAATTATTATTAACCATAAATAACACAAATAAAATGCATTTTTCCCTAATAAATTATAGAACATTGAAACAGTGTGACCATTGTTTGACAATATTGTGGCAGATGGCGCTATTGTTTTTCCATTGATGTATGGCTGTAATCAAAGTGCAAAGACCTGATACGTCATCCTAATTAGTAATCAAAGTCAATCACTTGTCATAGATTTTCTGTACTTTGCCTATTTCATGCAACTTTTTGCGTATATGAGACTGGTTTTATGCAACTAGTTTATGATTTATGAACATGTTTGAAAACTTCGTAGACAAGTTGCGGATAGGTGCGTACAAACGATGTTCGCATGCGCGGTAGTACTTGAAAGTTCCTAAACACACGTGTTTATGTTTTGATATGAAGTTTAAAAATGTGTTCAACAGACAATCATTTAAATACATATTTGGTAACGGCGGTAAATGTAAGTAGAGATTTTCCATATGGGTATGAGACGTATAAAAACACGTTACCAACATTAAATATGTACAGCAAACGCCAAACGTGATGGCGAGAAAAAGATATGCGCAGGAGATCAAACTGCGACCTTACCCCTACTCCAGATGGCTAAGTACAAAATTAGTTCCGAGTCAGTGGCGTAGTATTGTTAAGTAGTATTTCAATATCCATATACTGGATTGGTGAACATATTTTAACAATTGGAGTATGTACTTTTGATGTTCTTTAATTCTTTGTGTTAATTATTTTTCACTTTGGCCATTACAAGGGTCACATTCAAGTTAATACATGCCGGTAATTTACACAAAGAATTAAAGGACATCAAAAGTCCATAAATAATAACAAATTTAGTATTGGTTTTGCCGCACATTGTGTAGAGCAGAAACATACTTTAACGTTTAACGGTAACTTGAAACTATTGCACGTACAACAAAAAAGATTAAAGTTAAACTGGAAAATTTAGAAACTCAAGAAAAGACAACATTGTATGTACATATTATGTTTTCTTTTTTATTGAGTTAATTTGTTGAACCTCTTCTTTAGTAGACTTGCACGCGTTTTTATGTTAATAAATAAATAAATGAATTTTGCTGTAAATAACCTAAAATATAGGTAACCCTGCACACTCGTGATAACAAGAGTTGGGTATTTTGAAAAGTTGCGTCAAATCAGCTGCAGACATGAGCGTACGCAGGGTGGGGCAAGGTGGGGCAGTTGCCCTCCCCCTAAAGTTTCCATATAAAAAGTAAAATGGAAAATTTATTGTAGGTATATTGGCAGAGATAAAACAGTGCTAGTCAAATGCTCGCTAATCACTCTTAATCACTGTTCATACTAGCGGCCAATTGTGTTTTATACAGTATAAAATGTATAATACATGTGTATTGTACGGGTATAATAACATACATTTTATAAGAACCAAGAACATATATTTTTATAAGTTTTATACAAGGTCTTTTATACATGTGATGTATAAAAATAGAGGAAGAAGTGACACAAAGATTTTCTGAAAATCTACGACGGTTAATGTTTTAGAAAGTTTAAATACCTACCTACACTAAATATATTATTAATTTTATTTGATATTGTTTTGTTCTTTTTTTAAAAAATAAAATGATTGTCTTTGGTATCTACTAAGTAAACTTTTACCTTTAACCAAAACATTTTATACATAATTTCTTCTTGCGCCCCTAAATAAATTTCTGCGTACGCCCATGGTTGCAGATACCTGCGTACGTGTGATACCCCTTTATATTTTCGCATTCTTATCTTAGTTAAAATTTGACTATGGTATAGTACTCCTTTCTGTAACAACTCTTAGCAACATTACTATAGCAAATAAACAATAATACATAATTGCAAACACTGAATACAACTTGAAAATAACAGACTTTACATTTGTTTATACTGACGGTTAATTTTTTTAGCAATGTTGCTATGACTGCAAATTTCTTACAGAATTGGAATGTTTGCTACAGAATTGAGGTGATTTATTATTAAATTTGAAAAAAATCTTTTTCCGTAAGCCTTCCGAAATCATCTTTTCTAAAATTCATTAATCCATGAAAAATTTTAATCCATATAGTCCGGATTGTGAGTGACTATACGAGCACGTATTATTTGAGAATTACGTACATTACAACACGTAATTAATATACATTACACCAATTGTCCCATCTCTAACATATGTACAACAATTATACACGTCATTATAAAAACGTTTCACCATACATGATGGCGTATCTCGAACAATACCAGCATTGAACGGTGCGGACTGCGAAGCATATAGGCGATTGCATTGGACACAATGATGCCGAATATCTCATGTCATTATGGAATGCACATTATGTTTAAACAACTGCCATAATCAAACACCAGCAATTCAATTAGCAGGACGTGAAGTAGTGCCGCAGCAGGACGGTGTGGATTACATGTATGATGCCTATTGTGAGGATAATTAGCGTCAATATGACAGATAGGGTTGGGTTGCATGAGAGGAGAGAATAGACCGATCACATCAAATATGGAAATATTTTTGTACATCCTACAACATTGATTTGTATATTTTTGTGAATTTTAACTAAATCGTTTTAGTGGCGGATATATTAAATATGGCGATAATGTTTTTGAGAAAAATAATCGAGTAATTGGAAAAAGTGTACAGTGAGGTCTTCTTTTTTTAACTTTTTTTATAAAACTATCAAAATTGAAAGCGGTATGTAATAGTTATTTATGCAACAAGTGTGTAAAGTAGTACTTTTTTGGTCGAGTGCGATGTTTTAAATTATAATACTAGATAAAAAAAAACACTATTTTACACATGTGTTGCATAACAAAATTATACAAATTTTACATTTAATACTTATATTAAAATTTAGGTTAAGTTAGAACATTTTGTCAAAGAAATGTTAATGTTCATATGAATTAGATTAATATTCAATCTGTTATTAAAAATTATTACACTTATTTCATTTACATTTTACATATTAATATTTCTTAATAAATTTTATTACTTTCATTATTATTTACTAACTAATTAGCTACTTGAAAGGTAAATTAACCGAATGTGTATGTTGCTTAACAACGCCTTTTCGCGCACTTGTGGTGAAAAAGTGACTCTTTGTACACTGCCGCCATTTAATATTGCGTTACATCACCTTTATTAGTAATACCAGCTTTAATTCTATTAGGCATTGTATGCCTAAGCCCTGCAAATTTTCCTGTGAGTATTGTCCCATACGTCTTGCAAAGGTAGGTTTTACTGTACGAACTGGATTTTTACGAAGTTGTTTTCCATTAGTCCAAAAGTAAAGGGTCTCGGTAAAAGCTAAGTCTGGACTAGAAGATGACCCTGGTGGAACTATTATCACCCATCATTTGTCCCACAGTTTTCTTTAAGTTTTTAGTCTATATTTAAAGTAGCTGAAAGAACTTTGTAGAAATTTCTAACTAATTGTATAGGTTTTATAATTTGTTGAACATGTAAACCGGTCGAACTATTATGAGTTTGGGTTCGTAAAATTTCATAAGCTTTTTTGTAAAAAAAATCGTTATATACGGGTACAAAAATATTGTACATATTACTGAATTCAGAAATAAATTCTCTAACGAATAACCAGAAAATATATGTTCATTTAAAATAAAACAGTTAAGTCGCGTGTTTTTAGATCCACTGGTACAATTTTTTTTTTTTGTTTCTTTAAATCAGTCCTGTAAAATAGAACTTGTTTGTTCATTTAACCGTCTTTGTAGCTCTTATAACTGAATTTGCACATTTTCGGTTATATGTACATATTTAGAGACATGTGTATTTTTCCTGAAAAAAAAAGTCTGATGTGGCCAGCACATAACCTCTCGCCGTATATTTTACCTGGCTGTATGCATAAAGCAAAGAATATTTTTATAAATACAAATAATATATTCATATAAATCTATGACTTATAAACTTCTTTATTATTCAAAAATAGCATGTCTCAACATAAAGATATTTTACCATAAATTATGTTACAATAAATTACAGAGTTTACCATATATAAATATTAGGCTGGTAACAGCAATTTTCAATTCAAACAACCTTGTTTACTTTCTCTTCATATTCTTCTAGTAAAAACATTAATTTTGGGCGGTCTAAAATGTATATATCTGGATTGTGCATCTATTCTTACATATCATCTTTTATATTTTATTTTTTCATACTTGTTATATCTAAATAACACTAATTCCCTTTAATAAAGTGACGGATAGATTGCACTCCGATTATTCTTATATCGATGTGTAATTTTGTCAATATTTACAACTTACTTGAGAAGAATTTGATAGCTTTTTCGCAATTCAAAGTTACTCTAGTCTATAGTACTGGTGTACATTGTCCCATAATGTTTGAAACAAATTTAAGTCCTTCTACCTAGACTTGTCATCTCCATAATAGTCACAGATCAAGAATTAAGGGATTCTCCAAGTACATTTTTCTTTCATTACTCATTATTTCTGACACTGACATTTATCTGTCACAAATAATTTAAATTTTCAACTATTTTTCATGGCATCCTTTCGGTTGTAAAATTAATTACAACAGATTATTTTATATATTATATTCCTTTTATCTCTAAATCTTTTGATTATATATAAAAATATTAAAATGTATCAGAAAGAGAATTTATTTTTCTTTAATATTATCAAGAAAAATTTTCAAAAAATAATATTTAGAAGATTTTTTTTCAACAATCTTCTACTTCCGGTTGTCCAATTGTTACCAAAACCTTTTCAGATCTTCCCATGAATGTCCGATTGGGAAATACGTAGTTAAAAAAATTTAAAGTCTTATAGTTTTTGAGTAATCGTCCTTCCAACATCCCACACACACACACACACACACACACACACACACACACACACACACACATACACACACACACACACACACACATCCACACACACACACACACACACACACACACACACACAGACTTCATCGTAAAAATGTTAAAATCGGATTGTAGGGACCTTAAAACGTGCTTATTCATTAAAATCTGGATATGCGATTTTTAGCATGAATGCAATACCTCTCTTGGCGAGAGGTAAAAACGATACTTTATTAACATGATCTCCTTATGAGGCAACTATTGTCTAATTTAACTGATTTCGTATTGTTATTTGTTAGTTTCTTTATAGCAGTAGAAACATTATGTACACCTGCAGACAGATTCAAAATTTCAAAAGCACAAAAGGGACCCTTGTGGAGCTCTCTCTACGATAATTTTGAAAGCCCGTAAAACAACGCCTAGTAAACGCCCTCAACATCCCTATGCAGAAAAGTCGACATTATCGAACTCTGCAAATAAAAGCAGATTGGCACACTTAAAAATGGATAATAACTAATATGATGATATAATTAAATTTCTTATATTCCCGAAGGAAATTCTTAACTACAATTCTGTGATGTTTCAAAATTGATTTAGAACTTTAATAAAAGTCGTATTTTCTTTTTCTCTATTTTCACCTAGGTTCTATTCATCATCTATTTTCTACTTTTTTTGGCGAATAGTTTGATTAGATCGCAACATTTCACCGTGCATCACTCAACTGTCGGGAACCGATGCATTTAAATCCAATATCGATAAACGTCACGACCATCACCGCTGATTATGATTCGCAACTCTGCAAAAACACTCATCAGCCGTAGTTACATCACCCTCTGGTAATTAAGCATCAACACATTCATATACTTCACACATCGATGGGTTAAGGATAAAATAAACATCATTCGAAAGCGTTTATGCCGAGAGAAAGAATAAATGGAAGAGATTGATTTTATAAATGATCGAATGTAATTCTGGAGTTATTCCACTCTAAAATTTCGTTACTTAAAATTTACCATGGCATATTTTATAATTTCCTATATTTTGAAGTACCTACTCGTATATTTTCGAACCTTGGTAATCCGAACACATTTTAATACGAATTCGTCTGTAATCCGAACTCTTGTTTACGACGTTAAGAGCGAAGTTTATTGTCACTCTTTGGTGTAAACGACCCTGAACCATATAATTTTTGATTTTTTAAATAGAATGCTTTTTTATTTTCCAAAAGTAATTTAAATTAACTTTACTGTAATCGTAAATATGTACTTACATTTTAACTAAAAATTAACCTATAATATATATATAGTTATTATTTATTCAAAATTATAAAACTTTAATTCATTATCAGTGTGCCATGACATTTGTACCTTCTTTGTTTAAGAATATATTTGGACGGTTTTCTTTTGTTGCTTATTTTGAACAATTTTATTTATTTAAGATTCAAAAAAGTGTAAAATTAAATACAATTTTTTTTTGTATTTGTATTTTGAGCTTTAGCGCCTCGAACGGCTACTTTGTAACTTTTGGATACCGAATAAATTTTGATATTTTGAGAAGGTGAAACAATTTACAACTTTATTTTGAGTTTTTGCTATTGTATATGAATATTATACATCATAATGTATTGAAATGAGCAAAGAAATTATTAAAAATACTATATGTCACTAATTCAAAAAAATCTGTTGTGGCCAGCACAATACCTCTCGCCATTTTCATTTTATGTTGCATAGGGCGCGAGCAGTTATGTGACTTTGTTGGCCTTGGCAAGCAGGTATTGGGGACCCGTGTCAGAATGACAGCTAGTATGTACATAGGTGTTAAGTATTATAAGTTTTCATTCAAAACATTATGATTTTCCAAATCCATGTGGATTATTTTCCTCGACAAGTATATTCCATACTTTGGATGACAAATAAACTTCAGAATATTTTGAATGAAAAATTATGACATATCTGCTTGCCAAGCCCAACAAAATCATATGACTGCTCGCGCCCTATAAGTAACGAATTTAACATTTCTTGTACACACAAATAATTTAAATTGTATCTCTTCTTTCGTTCTAAGAGAAATTTTGTACTACTATTCTGATATGTTCAAAATTCTTCAAATTCATTGACGGTATTAGCGGTATTCCTTAAGAATATATGTAATATTAACATACCTATAATTTAAATACATATTTAATTAATAATATATAATAAATGTACTCATACCTCCCAGAAAAATCTGACACTGACATTTTGCATTTATTTGTCGATTACAAAAATTTAAATATCGCAACTGTTTTTTGGGGAACGAGATTTATTACAACAGATTATTCAATATTATTATATACTATATCTCCAAACCTATACGAGATATAATAAAAAAATTAAATGTGTCAGATTGAGAATTTAATTATCTTTATTATTTGTAGCAACAAATTTTTAAAAAATTATAGTTAGATTTTTTTTTAGAAACTACCACTTCCGGTTGTCCAATTGTTATCAGAACCTATTCAACTCTTCCTATTACTGTTAGATTCAGAAATCCGTAGTTACACAGGTCTTTAGTCTTATAGAATGTGAGACATCGTACCTCCAACAACCTAACACACATCCAACACACACAAACACACACACACACACACACACACACACACACACACACACACAGACAGACATCATCGTAAAAATGTTATAATCGGATTCTAGGGATCTTAAAACGTGCTTATTCATTGAAATCTAGATATGAGATTTTTAGCATGAATCCAATACCTCTCTTAGCGAGAGGTAAAAAGTTCAAATATCAGGGAAGGTATTGTAACAAAAAATATAATTTTTCTCATAATATGTGTGATTTCTGTAAACCATTTTATCATATTTAATTTTATATTAAATTATATTTTATAATATTAATTAAATATTATAAAATATACCACACACGGAAATTGCGATTAAAGAGTTGTAGAACTTGGATGATGTTTTTCTATTATATTCACAATAAATGAAGAAGATTCTTCATTAAAAATATACCAGGCTCTAAATGGAATCAATAGCACAAGCTCAGAAAGGAAAATACACGAAAAATACGAACCTTGTGAATTTTTACATTCTACCTGACCATTAACATTTCATATGGTACACAATCTATAATAAATATACGAATTATGTTAATAATAGACTTCTATTGTATAAAACTGCAAGTATTATACAATATCTTATTCAAATATTACCTTAAAAAACACATTTTTGTACAATTCATTGTTGCAATAAAAAACCATTGTTTGAATTTTATTCATAGAAATTTCAAAATTATTCTGACATAAAACATAACCTTGCTACGTTACCAAAACGACCCAAAACTTTCATTCTTGTCTGACTACTTTTGTTCATACTACCTATAAATCAAAAACATATAATAATCGGGTAAACGACAAAATATTTCCTCAAACAAAATGTACAAATTTTATGGCAAACTGATAATGCATTGCAGTTTAATATTTAAAAAATAATAATAACTAATTTGTACAAGTACATATTTGACGTATTGAAAAGCTAATTTAAATTAATTTCGGCAAATATCAACAATTCTATCGCTTCCAGTGAAACCGGAAATAGAAATCAGGCCCTTTCCACACCAAAAAGTGGCTTTAAACTTTGTCATTTAAATTATGTCTAAAATTAGGTAATAATAAAAAATAGCCATTTGTCTTCTGTTTTTCCAAAGACCCGTAGATATGTATTTAGTGCCTTAAAAATATATAATACCTGTAGTAATACTTGGAATTCATTCGATATTGTATTTCCTCTTTATGTGCATCATGCACTTTCCTTTGCAGTTAGGAATGCCCGTAAACTGCAATCGTATAAATCGTCTTTGCGAAGTCAATCAAAAGAAACGAAATTTTCTCATCGACTTAATACTACTACTATCTGTCCCACGAATCTTGAGCTCTTTCTACCCTTGTTAATCTTAATTCCTTTTTAATACAGTATGTTTTCACCCAGGATAGTAGTTTATGTGAGACAGTCCAGGTGCACCCCTAAATAAGGGCTGAAGCTGCTGTTTGACTTGGGGTCGAACGCTATACGAACGTGACTAACGTGGTTTATTTCTACCTGGTTGTGGTTGCCAGTAGTGAACGGTTTACGGTTCTAAGAAATCCCTGTCAATAGAGAAACAACCCTTAGATTGTAAAAGAGCATGACAGATTTGTAAACGCCAGAAAAAATATTGTAACAAAATATTCGTATGGTACTCATAGTGCGTTTCACATGAATTTCCTAGTTTCTTAACTTTCATAATTTGGTTAACAATAAATATATTAGGAGCAAAGACAGAAAACGAAGAAAGGCCGAAATTACATAAAATTTCGGTTTGTGGACTATTTTAAACAACTAAACGCGTTTTGATTTTTATTAAACTTGTGGATTTTCTTGAATTATCATAGATACATCGAAATAATTTAGGAATCCGTATTTTGGCTATACTCAAAAGGATTAAAACGCCTTGCAGAAATATGTTAGACGCTTAGACCAAATCGCTTAGTAAGCGAAATACATGACGACAATGTAAGTTTAAAAAACTTACAATAATTATATGCGGGCTATTCAAAATTGGAATTTTGTACAATTACTTTCGCTGTATAATTCGCAACAGTTTGAAATCCAAACAGAAATCGTGATTCTAACAAAAAATGTTCTGCTATGACGCGTGGCATTTTTCTGCTATCTATAATAATAGCGTTTATCAAAATCGGGTTGATGAAAGTGGGGCTTGAATTTTGCCGACCCTACAAATCTGCCACCACCGTTTAGCCCCTACGTAAATATGCGCCTGAGATAAGTACTTAAGTTTTGTACGTTACATAAGGTTATACAAATTTGTTCAAAAAAAATACAAATAAATTTATTAATTTAGATAAATCAGCAACGCTTTATGAATGGTTTTGTTTTCACTTTCTGACCATTTTCGGTCACACAAGCCAATAGCACAGTTTTATCTATTTTGTTTGATTCATTACATCTGTATGTTCTGTTTGTGATACTGGTACTAAAATTTTGTTGTATTATTATTATTTCTAATAATAGTAAACAATAATGGATACTTGGGATTATTCTAAAGGATTTTTAACTAAATTTGTCACCATTAAAAAAAAACTCTCCTTGTTTGTGGAAATATGTTTTTTCTGTGACGTTTGCAAAGGTTAAATATTTTAAATAATAAAAATAATTATATTTCATGTTGACTCTGTTTGCAACTAAAAGTCGTGTGGAGGGCGCAACCGGTTCAGGCAAATTCGTCCGTATTTGGCCTGTATAGGCAAGCCGCAGTAAAAGCCGGATCGTGTGAGGGAGAGGGGGGCTTTATAGATTGAAAAAGGTTGGAACGAATCTCGTGTAAAACGTAATTTCCAACTTTATGTTTTCAAATTTTGTAATTATCCCGAAGGATATCTTATCGAACTATTCTAAATATTAACAAACAATCCACCGGCTAGTTTCTTAGAAAAACTATTGTTCGTTTTCAACGTTCTAATACATAAGCTCTTATGATAGAAACATTTCCGCACATACTTTTTGTTTGTTTTACATTGATATTTCCAACTTTGATGAACAAAAAGCAAATATAATAAAACTGAAGATTCATAATATATAACAAAAGATTTATAATATCTTTTTACCGTTCAAATTAAGCAGAAAATTAACGTTAAACATTTTTTGTTCATTTTCGTTCGGTAGTAGCGAAACAGATGAAGAAGGAATGGGCAACGTTACACTAATTATTTTTGTAAATTTTAAAATTTGTTTTATGACTTTAATTAATGATATTGATAGATAAATTTAATATAATAATTACAATAAGTAAATAAATATAAACAAACGAAAGCGCGCTCACAGAACAAGACATATAACTTTCGATGTTGAAAATACTGAAGCCATTTCAGTGTATTTATTAAGTAAAAATTAATTATGTATTTATAAGCTCAATATACTTTTATTAATTAAAATTATAAGTTTAGCAGTAATTATTTTAGAAATTAAAAGAACAAAAAATATAAATGTTATTTTGACTCATTAGTTCCGCTACAACCACCTTACTATGCTATAATGTGGTTATTTTATTACAGTTTAAGACTGGTTCATACTTTATATTTATTGAAGTGAAATGCATTACGAGTCTACTCCAAATAAACAACTATGCTTAGAAATGTTTCTATGTTAATTAAAAACTGTTTTAATTGAGGTGCATATTGTTTCAATTAGAATTACTTTCCCATCCTAATTAAGTTATTTCTTGCAAATTAAAATTATTTCATATTTCGTGGATGAAGGGCATTAATTTACTCTCTATACATTCTTTGATACATAGAAAAAATTAGATTAGAATCGTAATGAGAACGTGAAGGGTCTGGCTGACACAGTGAGATTTTTAATTTAATTTGAGAACTGAAGGGATGATACTCAACCCGCATAGAGCTGTAATAACCTTCGTTACAGGCCAACAAAGCTAGGTGCAATTAACGAGATACGAAATCTAATCGCATATGTGATACGGTGTTTTTTAGGGTTAGAGGTTACTCTGTATATTTTCAGATATAGTTACATGCATGAATAAATTAAGGTCCTCTCTTGTGGGGTAGGGTAGTATGATATCTAAAACTATTCTTACGTCCATGGTTATAACAAGGAAACGGATGTAACGATTCTGCTTAAGACTGTCTCTTACAGATCTGCAAATATGAAAAAAAATCTTGCGTCAATCCTGTGTATTATGTACAAATTCCATACATAAAGGTTCTTGCACAAGTTTCTAAATTTCCAATAAAATTATTTCATAAACAAATTTTGCAAATTCCACTTCACACCGACATCTTCTTCTTCTTTAGCTTTTCCTATTCATTAGAGGTCGCTATTTTTTATTTTCTTCTTCCACTGATATCTGTTTTGCTTGTCTTTCAGGTCCTTTTCTCTCAAGTCTTCTGCAATACAGTTCTTCCATATTACCTTTGGTCTTTCTCTGTTTCTTCTACCTTCGACTACTAAGCTATTCATTCTTCCAATATATTTCATCATCTCATCTCCTCATGACATGTTCCACCCAATATAATCGTCTCTCTTGCATCTATCTAGCAATTTCTATCACACGAGCAATTTCCCGTAATCTTTTATTCCTTATCCTATCTTTCCGTATCTTCCCCAATATCTAACTCAACATCCTCATCTCTGCCACATTCATTTTTTTTTTCATTGACACTGACATCTGTCAGAATTTTCTTAATATTTTAGCTGTTTCCATAGTTTTAGCACAACTGGTTGATATCTAAGATTTAATTTCTCTATATCCATTGAACATGAAATATAAAATACAATCAATTCGTACAGACAAGAATATTCTTTAATATTTATAATAACATTAAATGTCAAAAATAATATTTAACAGCGTTTTTTCAAGAAAAACTGTTAAAATCATGAAATGAGGGTAATTATAACCAAAATCTAATCAAGTCTGCATATAGATGTACGGAAGAGGAATACGTAAAAATTGTAATTTTTGCAATTCTAGTATTGGAGATAATCGCGGCCGAAATTATAGTCATACACACACGAACACACACACGCACACTTACACGCATAAACATAGACATCATCGTAAAAATAATAAATTGTATTGTAGGGACCTTAAAACGTACTTATTCATTAAAAAACTCACCACCGTAATTTTTGAGCCAATACCTTCCTTATCTAGAGGTGAAGGAAAGTGAAAATAATGTTTTTAGAAAAATAGTGTATGATTAACGTATGTCCCATAAGTTTTGGCACAATTTCAACAATTTTTTTTTAATAAAAAAATCATTAACTTATTATTTTGTAATACTTAATAATTAACTGCATCATTAGTAACAAAATTATGAACTTAAATTAAATAAAAAGGGACGTGTTCTTCCACAAGGCGTAACATTCTACGGACACCTATCATTTGGTTTTTGACGACATTCCAGACATTCCTGATTCCTGTATATTCTGCGTTGAAGTTTGTCCTCATTTTGGCCTTTCCATCATCCATCGTAATCTTTTCAAGACAAAAGAGCCCAAAAATCTTCTGTAGGACGAGCCTGGGGAAGGTTAGGGGATTGTCCTTTCGCGGAACAAATAGTATGTTTTGAGTTTGTCTTGCATAGTGACAGGACGTATTTTTTTCAATAAAATTATCCAATTTTGTAAGACAATTATCGATCACTATCCAGGGCTTTACCACACTCGACCCACATAAGGCCTGAATACACCCCTTGTACAAATAGCGCACCATACCAACACCTTCACTACGAATTTGTATTTATTTGACATTATTAGGGACATCTGCAATATTGTCAGTATAAAAACCCTCATTTCCCTTAATTTTGGAGTTGCACAGTGTGAAGTCCGGGAAATTGATGTAAATACAGGTGTTCGTGTTCTTTATTTAAGTTCATAATTTTGTTGCTTATGAAGTAGTTAATTATTATGTATTACAAAACTTTAAATAAATTCTTTTTACCTCTCGCCAAGAGAGATATTGGATTCATGCTAAAAATCGTATATCCAGATTTTAATCAATAAGCACGTTTTAAGGCCCCTACAATCCGATTTTAACATTTTTACGATGATGTCTGCGTGTGTGTGTATGTGTGTCTGTGGATGTTGGAAGGACAATTTCTCAAAAACTATAAGATTTAATATCTGTTTAACCACGTATTTCTCAATCGGACATTAATGGGAATAGTTGAAAAGGTTTGGTAGCAATTGGACAACCGGAAGTAGCAGATTCTTAAAAAAAATCTTCTAAATACATTTTTTGAATTTTTTTGTTCCTGCAAATATTAAAGAAGATTAAATTCTCTATCTGATACATGTAAATATTTTATTATAACTTTTATTGATTGAGAGATAAAAGAATATAATATATAAAATAACCTGTTGTAATAAATATCAAAGCCCAAATAATGCCATGGAAAACAATTGAAAAATTAAAATGTTTGTAACGAATAGATAAATGTTAATGTTAGAAATCCGGAGACATAACTGTAGACTTTTTCTGGGAAGTACATACATACATTATTTTTTATTGTATTAATAGTTACATATTTAAAATTATAGGTATATTACATATACCCTTCACAAATAATGTTAATCCCTACAGTGAATTGGAAACATCTCGAAAAATTATAAGAGTAGGACAAAGTTTCTTCATAGAATGAATATAAATTTAAAAATATTAAATACAATAGGGTGCGAGCAATCATGTGACTTTCTTGGCCTTGACAAGCAGATATGGGAGCCTGTGTCAGAATGATAGCTAGTAATTATGTACATAGATATCAAATATAATTTTTCATTCTAAATTTCGTGATTTTCAAATTCCATGTGGTTTATTTACCTCGATAAGTAAATTCCACACTCCTGGTGACATATTAACCACTTAAACTTGGAAAAACTTGAAATTTTGAATGAAAAATTCCGACATTTGACATCTATGTACATATTACTAATACTATACGGACCCCCATATCTGCTTGTCAAGGCCAATATAGTCACATGACTGCTCGCGCCCTATACTTATGTAACCAAAAACGAAAGTGGCGAGAGGTATTGTTTTTATTACAAAAAAAATATTGTTGAAATTTGTGCCAAAACTTATAAGATATATGCTACGAGTTAAAAGAGATTTTATTTTGTTTGAAACTTCCTTCTCACAAAATATGTCACTTTTAACACATATCATAAATAACTATTCTTTGTAAACGTAAATAAGAGGCGTTTAATCGTTTTATGAAAATCATATAAAAAAATTATCCTCTGTTAGGGAAGTAGCCTGCTATTAGAAAGTCAATAATCGTAAATCTTAACAAGTACTATACATTCTCTTTCTCTATATGAATATTATGTCTTCAGTTCAATTCTCTTTTAAATAACATCTCCATATCTCTATAAATTTTCGTCTTCTAACTATCCTGTCCTTCGTATGGGCCGTCTTCGTTGTGTATGTTAATTACGAGACAACCTCCTATAGCTCCGAATGAGTCTTTGTAAGATCTCTGTTCGTGACGGCACGATTTACGGCCCTAATGGCTTCACACATCTTCATTCATATTTATACGCGACAGATACATCGGGGATTAAGCCAAGATAAGATATACAGACGATATATTAAAAGAAATGTCATTCATATTGTAATTATTACCAGTTATTTCATATGAGAGGATAGAGGAATTTTCTTTTGAATTTGTGGTAGATATTTTATTATTGATTGGTGCATTTTTTCCAAATGATAAAAACGAGAACTCAATTCGTATTTCTCTTAAATCCAAACGCTAGTTTTTACTTTCCGTCACGTTTAGGTAAGGAAGGTATTGTCTTTCGTCAAAAAATTTAATGATGAGTTTTTAGTGAATAAGTATGTTTTAGGGTCCATATAATACGATTTTATCATTTTTACGATGATGTCTGTATGTATGTATGTATGTGTGTGTATTTCTGTGAGTGTGTGACGAAAGTTTCGGATCGCATAACTTCAATACCACGATTCCAAAAGTTATATTTTAGTCATATTTCTCAAGTTTACATCCAGAAGATCAAGTAATTAGATTTTGGTTATAAATGGTCAACCGGAAGTACCCTTATTTGAATATTTTAACAATTTTTCTTGAAAAAACAGTTAAATATCATTTATTGACATTTAACGTTATTATAACTTGAAGAATATATTATTCTCTTATACTTCATATTCAATAGATATAAAAGTTAAAGAATTATAAAGATCTAAAATTTTATAAATTAGCGAGATATGCTAACCATGGAAACTGCTAATATATTCAGATAATAAATATTGACAGATGTCAGTATCAATAGCTGCGTTCAATAAAGTAAGTAGTTCAAGCAAATGCTAGGTAAGCAAACGAGACTTGTTGCTTAAATACACTGAAAGATTTGCTAGCAATATGACTACTGATCATCGTGAAAGTTATACAGTTGTCAAATATAACGTGTGTCTCTCATATCCCTTTTATTGGTCTGGAAAGTTATACAAAATGAATTTATAGATAGGTACAGTTATTTGCAGATAGTGGAATTGAATTAAATTTGAACAATTTTTTAGATCTTAGAAAATATTTCAAATTTAACAATGATATAAACATTTATCACAAAACTTTGAAAGCCTTTTTAACATGTAATTGATATAAACACACCATAAAATACAGATAGAAACAGTACAAGTTAAATTCATGTATGTATAATTTGCATTTTCCGCCATTATATTTCATAGGTTAGCAAGATAAGCGAGAAATTTGGCGCTTGGTTTGCTTGCGAGCAAATCAAGCAAATACTAGGCTAGTAAAGTCGTTCAACAAATTTTACATCCAATTGCTTGTTTTCCTTGGGCTTATTGAACGCATCTAATGAAAAGTAAATGAATTTGGCAGAGATGAGGATGTTGAGATAGATGTTGGGGAAGACACGGAAAGATACGGTAAGGAATGAAAGAATAAGGGAAATAACTCTCGTTTTAGAAATTTTTAGAAAGATACAAGAAAGACGATTACATTAGTTTGAACATGTCATGAAGAGAGATGGATAATATTTTGGAAAAATAATGAATAGCTTAGAAATAGAAGGTTGAAGAAACAGAGGGAGACCAAAGATAAGTTGGAAGGACTGTATTGCGGAAGACTTGAGAGAAAAGGAACTGACTAGGAACGACACGCAAAGCAGAAATGAGTGGAAAAAGAAAATAAAAAATAGCGGCCTGTAACGACTGGGAAAAGCTAAAGAAGAAGAAAAAGATGTCAGTGTCAAGTGTAATTTGCATAGTTTGTTTATGAAATAATTTTATTGGAAATTTAGAATCTTTTGCAAGAAAATTTATGTATGGAATTACATATTACACAGGATTGACGGACGGTATTGGGCTGGCCACTTCAGATTTTTTTTTCGTATTGGTTGTCAACGTGTAACGAAAAAAAGGATCCTATGATCATATTTTGTAAGTAACCCTCTTCGCACCAATAAAACTGTTAACACTTTAAAAAATGAAAGTAACACTTCCATAATTTTATTTTTATACGAGTACAAAATACTGTATATCAGAATTGTTCAAAAATATGTGTACACATGTTGATTTGTAAAAATCAATGTAAATACCTACTTAAAAAAATCTGATGTGGCCAGCACATAACCTCTCGCCGTATATTTTACCTGGCTGTATGCATAAAGCAAAGAATATTTTTATAAATACAAATAATATATTCATATAAATCCATGACGTATAAACTTCTTTATTATTCAATAATAGCATGTCTCAACATGAAGATATTTTACCATAAATTATGTTACAATAAATTACAAAGTAGAGTTTACCATATATAAATGCATCTATTCTTACATATCATCTTTTACATTTTATTTTTTCATACTTGTTATATCTAAATAACACTAATTCCCTTTAATAAAGTGACGGATAGATTGCACTCCGATTATTCTTATATCGATGTGTAATTTTGTCAATATTTACAACTTACTTGAGAAGAATTTGATAGCTTTTTCGCAATTCAAAGTTACTCTAGTCTATAGTACTGGTGTACATTGTCCCATAATGTTTGAAACAAATTTAAGTCCTTCTACCTAGACTTGTCATCTCCATAATAGTCACAGATCAAGAATTAAGGGATTCTCCAAGTACATTTTTCTTTCATTACTCATTATTTCTGACACTGACATTTATCTGTCACAAATAATTTAAATTTGCAACTATTTTTCATGGCATCCTTTCGGTTGTAAAATTAATTACATTATTTTATATATTATATTCCTTTTATCTCTAAATCTATAAAATATGTATAAAAATATTTAAATGTATCAGAAAGAAAATTTATTTTTCTTTAATATTATCAAGAAAAATTTTCAAAAAATAATATTTAGAAGATTTTTTTTCAAGAATCTTCTACTTCCGGTTGTCCAATTGTTACCAAAACCTTTTCAGATCTTCCCATGAATGTCCGATTGGGAAATACGTTGTTAAACAAATTTTAAGTCTTATAGTTTTTGAGTAACCGTCCTTCCAACATCCCACACACACACATCCACACACACACACACACACACACACACACACACACACACACACACACACACACACACACACACACACACACACACACACACACACACACACAGACATCATCGTAAAAATGTTAAAATCGGATTGTAGGGACCTTAAAACGTACTTATTCAATAAAATCTGGATATGCGATTTTTAGCATGAATCCAATACCTCTCTTAGTGAGAGGTAAAAAATCCTTCATATAATTCTTAATGAATGTTTCAAAACACAATAAAATTGAACATTTTATTTTAAGTTGAGAATGGGGTCTTGCACGATTTTACATTTTTAACTTTAATCGATAGGTTAATGAAAAATATTAGAACCGTATTTTATATTTTTCCTCAAATCGATCTTTAATAATGAAAAAATTGCAATTAAAAATGACGTTCAAAACGCAGCTGATTTTCCCTGCCTTGTACCTCGCCCAGTGACGTATGCAGTTCGTCAGCGGCCATTTTGATTTTCACACTAGGATCTAAACGTTTTAGTGACTTTTAAAGATAACCTGCAATTTACAAAAGTAAACATGGCGAAACGTTGTTTTGTGTAAAAATAAAATGTTATAGCAGAATCACAGAAGAAATATTTATTTTTGAAACTAGTGACTTACGACCCACTTTATTTCTATAAAATCAGCATAATTATAGCGCTATAAATAGCAGGTGTTGGATAAATAAAATTGGTATGAACCTTAATATGGATTCTTAAAAAAATCGTTATGCGAGTGTATGAAATGATTATATCTCTCTAGCGAATAAGCAAATGAAAAATATACGTTGCTATTTAAAATAAAAGAGTTAAGTCCTATATTTTTAGAACTGCTAATATAAATTTATTTTTGCTGATATCACCAATTTTGTAATTCAAAATGGCACAATTTTGCTCATTTAAACAAATTGGTATTTCTAATAATAAAGGTACCAATAGTGAGCAAGCGTATTGAAACACCCTGTATTGTCCTAAATTCATGAATACATTTTATAAATCTTGATGGAAATGGAAACTAGAAAAATTGCTGCAAAAAGAAATGATATATAACTCGAATCAAATCTCTACATATTCCAATTTGTTTCTCCACTGTTCTTTATAGTGGTAAAATAATAGCTTGTATTATTTATAGCAGCAAAAGTGTAAATAGTTGTATATAAGAATTATGCCCGCATAGCGTGTGATGTTATAATGTAATAACCCACGTGAAAAATACACAATGAATAACGGAGTAAATATACTTGTAAGTAAAAAATATAGGCAGTGCGGAAACTGTATTTCATCGTCTACCTAATCAACAAGTTCACAAGATGAATGACATGTAAATAAAGAAAAGAAATATGACATAAGTTTGACCTTCTTTAAAATGTTAAGCGCAATAACTCATTTCGTAACGAAAAAGAATTACACGACGAAGAAACTTCAACGTGCGAAAAATTAATGTTGATTTTAAACTATCTTAACTAACTAGAACAAATAGATATCCTTAGAATATTCCAGGAACGGTAAATATACTTTATGAATTCCGTTTGACTACATATTTTACAATTTATTTATTATTCAGAAGTATTATAATATAAAATTATCTTATAAGTATCATCATAGAATTTCTCATATTCCTAAAATAAACTTTCTTAAAATTTATTAAGAATGAACTATTTTAAATATAAATATTCTGATAAAGGTCCTACATGAGATGCAGAACTTAAAACCAATTTCTAAGCGTTGTAATTAAATTATAATATTGCTTAATTATAAAATATAAAAGTTTATTAAACGATAAATAAATAAGAAAAAGATAATGAAAGATAATAAAAATAACGAACACTATAAATAAACAAATATAAACGCTAATTTATGACTAAGAATATCATTTAATACTTAACCACTGAGATTATTTATTTATTTAAACAATTAACACAACGCGTTATTTATTAACACCATATTTATTTCACTATGTTTATATCATTAATTATTTATTTCGACTCGATTGTCTCGACTGGACTGAACTAACTGGCTTCACTAACTGAACTGAACTCCGCTGAGCTGCGTCACCTTTTATACACCGCTCTCCATTATTGCCGAAGTTTCGAGAACCTTCGAAGCGATAATGACATCGAATACATAAGAATCAGGCGAGCGCAAATAATTAAACTTATCGCGAAGATTGTTTAGACAGCTGCACGCTCTGTAATTACGCACCCGACCGGAGACGTCGGGCGCGTACGCTGCAATATATTATAATGTTCATATAAGATATTTTATGAAAAGGTTCTATGAACAAACCTCAATGTTTTAGAAATGATACAAGTGTTATAAAATTCCATCAGCGGTGGTTGAAATGTAAAATCAGAGCTGGATCTGATTTTATGAATAAAGGATTGTTTAGAAAAAAATCTGTTGTGGCCAGCACAATATACCTCTCGCCTTTTTTATTTTATGTTACATAGGGCGCGAGCAGTTATGTGACTTTGTTAGCCTTGGCAAGTAGATATGAGGGCCCGTGTCAAAATGACAGCTACTAATAATGTACATAGGTGTCAAGTATCATAAGTTTTCATTCAAAACATTACGATTTACAAATTCCATACTATTGATGACAAATAAACATCAGAATATTTTAAAATTTTGAATGAAAAATAATGACATGACAATTATGACATATATGTAAATAACTGCTAGCCGTCATTCTGACACGGATCTTGATCTGCTTGGCAAGGCCAATAAAGTCACATGACTGCTCGCGCTCTATAAGTAACGAATTAAATAATTGAAATTATATTTCTTCTTTCGTTCTATGAGAAATTTTGTCCTACTATGCAATATGTTCAAAATTCTTCAAATTCATTAACAGTATTAGCGATATTTCTTAAGATCTTAAGAATATATGTAATATTAACATACCTATACTTTACATACAACTGCTTTTAGGCAACGAGATTTTTTACAACAGATTATTCTATATTATTATATTCCATATCTCCAAACCTATATGAGATATAATAAAAATATTAAATGTGTCACATTGAGAATTTAATTTTCTTTAATATTTCCAAGCAAATTTTCAAAAAATATTATTTAGAATATTTTTTTCAAGAATCTACTACTTCCGGTTGTCCAATTGTTACCAAAACCCTTTCAGCTCTTCCCATGAATTGATTGGGAAATATTAAGCCTTATAGTTTTTGAGTAGTCCCGCACACATACACACACACGAACATCCACGCACACACACACACACACACACACACACACACACACACACACACACACACACACACACACGTACATCCACGCACACACACACACACGCACACACAGACATCATCGTAAAAATGTTAAAATCGGATTGTAGGGACCTAAAAAGGTGCTTATTCATTAAAATCTGAATATGCAATTTTTAGCATGAATCCAATACCTCTCTTAGCGAGAGGTAAAAACACAAATATAGAACATGTATTTAAAACAAAATAAATATAGTACTATAAAAATAGAAGCTGTAGTAAGAAATTCTTTAATAGTCCTAATTAATATATTCCTTAATATCTCATTGATACGTCATTTTTATAACATACTCACCTCGGAATTTATTTAAACTAGTTAGAAAACTAATAAAATTTTAATACCCACCACAAAAGAAAACGTTTGATCAAATAATTATTTCGTTACCAAAAATAAAAGATGTGAATGTGATCAGAGGATTTTGGACAGGTATCCAATTAAGATTAACAACGGTGTTCCTAGAAAAGTTTAATAAGATACACCTGTCTAGTTGATAATTTAATCAGTGGATGGTCAAATATATTCAAGAAAAAAATAGAGTTGACATGTTTATTAGAAATAGTATAACGACGTTATTTGTCAGCACAATAAGTAAATTCTTTATCTATAGTAGGTAGGTACCACATAGGTAATATACAGGTGCCAAGGTTTCAGTTGACACCTTAGGGATATCTCGGAATCTATAAGAGTTACGACTTCTATTAAATGGGACATTTGTTATGCGTTTGGGAGGCCATTTAAAATATGCTTCGATTTTGTCAAAAATTCTTACAGACTACTAGAAAATGTAAAATTGATAAATAAAATAAATAAAATAAATATTTCATCACGGCATATTACCCATTGCTGGGTGTGCCAATCTGCTTCGTATACAGATATCGGTAATGATGGAATATTTGTACCGTGCGGGCGCTTACCAGGCGTCACCTCACGGGCACTCATTGCTGGCGTGGAGAGTGCGCCACAGGGGTCAATTTTGTGCCATTAAAATGCGATGTAATTTTTAGCGTCGGTCGGGATCGAACCCGGGTCCCCAGATTCGCGACCAGACACTCAGGCACACGGCCACGAGACCCCATGTAAAATTGATTATAGTTGATATTTCCAAATAAGTCTTATCTTAAACTATTAGTAATCGAGTGGTGAATAATCGGACCGCAGTCTTACATAAATTATTTATTTCCTGGCCGACGTTTCAACTGTACAACAGTCTTCTTCAGAGCTATAGAATTTTTTTGCATCGTAGATATGCCACGTATTTTTCAAAATTTCGAAAATTCAATGATTAATAACTTTTTTTTAGTTTTCTGCAGCTAAAAATATTTTAAAATTGACAATATATACACTATATTAAATGAAATTACACCTGTTAATCTCTAATGTTTTGAGTGGGGTTTCCCAATATTAAACTGTTTTATAATTCACCATTTCTAACCCTGAACGTAATTTATGTAAACTGCATGTTCAATTATTTTCTACTCTTCCATTTTGTACCAGTCGATTATCGTTTCATCAATAATCGAAAAAATGTTACATATTTATATTGTTTATCCACTTATTTTTTAATATATGTTTTCGAATAACAGCCATATTGAATTTTATTTTATACAAATTCCTATTTTTGCTCTTTTCATCATCTATAAGTTTTGAGGGTAAAACAAATTTAAAACACAATTTCTTATACCAATGAAAACAAAAAAAATATTTTTAAATGAAAAATAAATGTTTATTCCACTTAAATAATTATAAATTTGTGTTCTATCTCAAAAAATTATCTATGACTATATCATTCATAAATTTATAAACCAATCCAATTTGAGGATTCTACCTAGTTACCAAGTTCTATTTCGACAAAACACCGTCACAAAAAAAATCGTATCCTTCGAGCCAATAAGATGCTGAATTTTTACAAGTGTGTTTTGATAAGCGATTTTTTTTTGACGTTTTAAGAGTACCTTGAAACATATTGTTTATATACCTGTCAAAATTCATATATTTTCAGTGTTTTCAGCTTTTATTACAAATGAGTCGATTCGGACAGGAATCTGTTCAGAACTTGAAAAAGCAATCTTAAATATAACACCTTAAAACACAATAAAAATTTATAGATTTTTGTCAAAAAACTAAATTTTCCTTTTGCTTTCTTCGATAGATTTCTAGAAAACCAGCTCTCGTAACAATCTGAAAATTTTTACGGCAAAAAAATTACCACTTATGATAATTATTATATATGAAAAGATTAATGTTTGTATCATTAATTATTTATTTTGACTCGACTGGCTGGACTGGACTGAACTGACTAACTCACAGAACTGCGTCGCTTTTATATAACACTCCATTATTCTAGAACATTGCCAGTATCGTTCAAGAACGACAAATGGTCAAGCGAGCGCGTATAATTAAGCTTATCGCGAAGTGTGTTTACACAGCTGTACGCTGAGTGGCATCGGTCGCGTGCGCGCTGCACTTAGTGACGTCGATCGCACATGCTACATTATTTCAAATATTATTTAAACTTATATTAAGAAACTTTTATAGTACCTATTCTCTACACGATTGCTTGGTGAGTCCGTGATTACTGAAATCTGCTAATAGAAGCAAATTGATACACCCACAAATAGGTAATTAGTCGTAATGACGTGTTTATTTATTAGGTGGTAACAAATACTCGAAATCTGAGTTATAGCATTTATTCTTAAAAACCGACGTTTCGGTATATCTTACCTTCTTCAGGGTAAGTACGAATAACATCTTTTATATTTCTAAACATAAAATCTTGTCTCCCAAAAGCACGCCAGGTGTCCCGTTTAACCGAAGTCGTATATCTTATAGTTCCAGAGGTCCCAATAATATCAATCGAAATCTGGATAACTTGTATAACCTAAATAGAATCAAGCCCATATTTACACTTTCTTGAATTCGTAAGTTAAGCTGACATATTTATTTCCTGTAACCATTTACAACCAAAATTTTAGGAAACAAAAAAAATTATTGTTCAAAATAGCGAAATTGTAAAATGCTCAAATTGATAATCAGGCTACCAGACTACGTAACGTATGTTCTTTACGGTCCATTCTATTTTCACCCTTCTCTCCGGAAAATGTGGTTTTATTTACCGACTAGTTTTGTTAGTTCATTATTCTTATTCAGAATAAAAACTACTCTTTCCTTCTTGCTCAGTGACTGATGCTCGACCGGAAGGAAGAACTCCGGCGTTGCTTGATGTGCACTGGACTTCCGGTCGTCCTGACGCCTTCAAAAAGCATCAAGCAATTCGTACGCCTTTAGGGTTTAGTGATATATGTTCTTTTGATTATTTCCACAAGTGCTGATGAGTTAAATTGATAAAGCTGTTGCAGAATATAAAAAACAATATACGAGTAGTTTTATTTGTTTATTAACATATCTCAAACTAAAGATATACCTTATTTAAAATTTTAAAAATATAAATACAATAACTTCTTGAAATTTTGTATTGAAACAAATAGAGAATCACGCATAAAATAGAAAAAGGGAAATGTTATAATTATACAGTTCTTATAATGGAAATTTCTATACCAACGCCAATCTCAAAAATTATTATTGTACCTATATCAATTTTAGCAAAAAATATGATATAATAAAACTAAAATATTTTATAATAATTATATAATATTTATAAAAAAAAAAAAAAAAAATTGGTATTGTAACGTCAGGAGACAAACTCGACAACTTCATGTGCGTCTTTATCCTATTCGCTAATTTAATTTCCCATAATTTTAATGAGGGTGTTCTTCTGATCATAAATTGATATTACAAATAATCGTTTTATTTCATATTAATAAAACGCGATTTGATTTAAATAAATGCAAAATAAAAACCTCGACAAAAACATATGGTCAGTGTTTAAAAGGTTTGTCGTATGGTTAAGGTTATTTAATTTTATAATTACACTCTACACTTACATGCGTTGCTGTAGTCACTCTAACTTTTCATTTATGGTTCTGTCTTACAGCGGCCATGTAATATCTCCTTCTTGTAGGTACTTGACGTCAGAAACTATTATTTTTTTTCTTATATTGTTAATTTGTTTACAATATAAAAATACAGGGATTTAATATTTTTTATGAAGATTAATATAAAGAAAAAAATCGTGGAAAATCCCATTGCAGTCCATAATGATTTGCATATTTTTGATATTAATTTGATTGGGACTCTAGAATGTGACAGGAAGTCAAATTAAAAATTTATTTCCAATTTTTAAATACCCCAAAAGTGACAATGTAGTGTTCTCTCTACGACATCTTTGAGACCTCGTAAATTGACGCCTGATATACAATACAGGTACGTGTATTGTCATTACATATATCTGCAAATAAAAACAAATATATATATATATATATATATATATATATATATATATATATATATATATATATATATATATATATATATATATATATATATACAGGGTGAGTCACCGAAATCGCCGTCTTCGATATCTCCCTTGTCGTTAGAAATACAGCATAAGTTTATTAACAGAATTTATTCATCTACTCAAGGAGCATAACGTAAAATTATTTTCACATATACAGGGTGTTGCATGACGGCTCGACGAGAATAGTTTCTCTTTTTTTAAATGGAACACCCTATATATTTTTATATATTTTGAATTGTATTTTATTCACCTATACGAACATATGTATTTTGTTTTAGTTTTCCACGGCGTTGCCAAGTTATTCCGTTTTTTCTCTAAAAAAGACCGAATACACGCGTTGCTTTATAAAGGCTTACTGAAGTTATTTTAATAGTAAGAATTAAGAATTTTCTTTTCTGTATAACTATAACTATACTCTATGTTCTGACATATTTCTTTTTAAATGTATTTATACAGGCTGTTTAATAAAGCGAATCAAATGTGCTCAATTTCAAATGACTATAACTCGTCATTTTCAAATGGAACACCCTATATTTTATTATTCAGTTGTGTGTATTTTTGTATTATCTTCATATGTTATTAAGGGTATCCCATGCCTAAAACCAATAATTTCGGAGATTTTCACCATTTTTCTCTAAATTTATATATTTAACTAAAAATTAAATGTAGTATACCATGGATATTGTTTTTTGAATAAGAAACAATTGCAGTAATGATAGTGTGTTCATTAGCCAGGTTATTATTAATAACAGAGGGATTAAGTAAATTAATTTATTAATATGAGAACTTACGAATATGGTGTACGCACTTGGAAAAGCGGAAAGAAACCCTCTTTTGTCGTACTGAACATGACCAGTTCTTTCAAACCTTTCCCTTAGTTTTTCAAAAGAACGCGGATTTGGATGTCGTCTTCCCGTAAACCGTTATGCATAAATTCTTGATGCCAAAAGAGGGTTTGTTTCCGCTGCTTCAAGTGCATACACCATATTCGTAAGTTCTTCTTGCGCACTCTCCACGCCAGCATTGAGTGCCCGTGAGGTGACGCCTGGCCTGACCAGCATACACTATATTCGTAAGTTCTTCTTGCGAGAGACTCATATTAATAAATTAATTTACTTAATCCCTCTGTTATTAATAATAACCTGGCTAATGAACACAGTATCATTACTGCAATTGTTTCTTATTCAAAAAACAATATCCATGGTATACTACATTTAATTTTTAGTTAAATATATAAATTTAGAGAAAAATGGTGAAAATCTCCGAAATTATTGGTTTTAGGCATGGGATACCCTTAATAACATATGAAGATAATACAAAAATACACACAACTGAATAATAAAATATAGGGTGTTCCATTTGAAAATGACGAGTTATAGTTATTTGAAATTGAGCACATTTGATTCGCTTTATTAAACAGCCTGTATAAATACATTTAAAAAGAAATATGTCAGAACATAGAGTATAGTTATAGTTATACAGAAAAGAAAATTCTTAATTCTTACTATTAAAATAACTTCAGTAAGCCTTTATAAAGCAACGCGTGTATTCGGTCTTTTTTAGAGAAAAAACGGAATAACTTGGCAACGCCGTGGAAAACTAAAACAAAATACATATGTTCGTATAGGTGAATAAAATACAATTCAAAATATATAAAAATATATAGGGTGTTCCATTTAAAAAAAGAGAAACTATTCTCGCCGAGCCGTCATGCAACACCCTGTATATGTGAAAATAATTTTACGTTATGCTCCTTGAGTAGATGAATAAATTCTGTTAATAAACTTATGCTGTATTTCTAACGACAAGGGAGATATCGAAGACGGCGATTTCGGTGACTCACCCTGTATATATAAAGGCTGTTATATTTTAATGGACCCAGCAAATATCTCGCTTATTTATTAAGTTAGTAATTTCTTTCAAACATTGTGAAAAATGTATTGAAGAGGCTGGGAGTCATTTTGAATATTTGTTGTAAAATCATTTTGTTTATATTAAGTGTTCCTTATTCTTATTTTCTGTATTATTATGACAAAAAAATATATTATTTCGTTTAATAATAATAGTTACAATTGTTTTAGTTCCTTGTTTTATTTTAAGCCACAGTCATGGCTCACTATTTTCTTTTCGACTAGGTGTATAAAAAAGTGCCCGCCATTTTACTTTTTAATAATGTAACATATGAATTATTTAAAGCAAATTTGGTGTACTTTTCAAATTTGCAAAAAAATATAGTATGTTCCATTTGAAATTTCAAAGTTGATATTAATCCTAATAAACCGGAAGTGGTATCATGAATGTACATCCGTCATCAAGTAGCTTACATGTTGCTGTATAAATCATGTTATATGAAAGAAATTACTAACTTAATAAATAAGCGAGATATTTGCTGGGTCCATTAAAATATAACATCTTGTATATTGGTATACCTAGAAATAAGTAATAAGCTCTGCAAAATAGTGACATCACGATAAGTTTGAGAGCTCGTAAGTGTTCTCTGGAGTACAGATATGTATAATTGTATATTGTTATAACCTGCAAATAAAAGCAGAATAGCACACCCAGAAATGGGCAATAATCCGTGATGAAGGTGATATATAAATTCAAATTAAAAATAGCAATATCAAAAAGATGTTTTAATTTCCGTTTTAACATTTCATCTCTCTGTCATTTTCAGTTGTGTTTGAAACTGCTTCTTTCTTGTGAAATGGAAAGTAGCCTTTGAGAGCTGTTGCTGTGCTATCGCTAGTGGATGTGTGTTTTTATTTCCGTGACGACAGTGGTGCCAGTTAACGAACAATATTTTATCGATGGGATTTGTGCCGTGGAGAGAAAGAGAAACAGTCGGCCTGTCTGGCTTTGGCATGCCACGTCCGGCCTCACGAGTAAATCTCAATTAGCTGCCGATCCAGCGATCGAAAGCAGGAGACACCAGAAAACGCCAAACGGTGTTTCCGAAAAAGAGGCCCTTTTATATTAGAATCGAGGGAAAAACTGACAAAGATAGTAATCGAACAAAATTCTGTCTATACTACAAATAGACTATGAAAATACAAAAAAATGTAATATGGAAACATTTTTCTCAATTTCTAATAGTTAACAAGTTATTTTTTTACTTAGTACATTTATTTGATTTTTTTGAAAAACAAAAGCACATCTAACATGATCTCTCAAAGGTAAACAAAAAGTATAATTTATATCAAGTTTTTTAGTACTCATCTTGATCATACTATATGCCCTTAAAGTTTGTGCCTGAAATTGGGAAACACCCTGTATGTTCTCATGACAAATGATCAAATAATTCTCGTAACAATCAAAATCTACAATTTTCAACGTACTGATAGACTAAACCCTGACGAACTCTGAAACTCTAGAAGCTTGAAAATGTTAGAGTCAAATTATGGCAGATATAAACATCTCATTCGCGGGCGTAGATGGCGTCACATAATCCTACTCAACTGCACGGTTGTAATTATGCCGCGCTTTATCCACAATTTTACTGGAAATGCAATTAGCCATGGTCTTATATTGATGCGACTTTATGTACAAAACAAAAAAATTCCGTGGTATGCTTGTTTTTAGGGTGTAAATGGGTATAAACTAATTTCTACTCTTAAAACTATTCTATCGCCATCTATCAGGAATAAAAAAAAGTTCCCCGCTTAAACCCTACTTAATTTTTGACAATGTATCCGAATATACAATAAAAAATGGGGACTCCCATTTAAGATTACAAAGTTGCCCCTTTTCCTAGCCCCCTCCTCCCAACAGCGGTGAGGATTTTGATAGAATCGGATGCCCCTCTCCGAACCATCAAACTTTTGATTCGGGACATATTTTGATCAGATGCATATTTATCGAGTTATTCGTGGTGGTACATTTAAATGGGTCACCGATATATTCCATCTATCACAATTTTAATTGGGCACCCATTTAACGGATTTGTGGAACGTTCTACAGTTTTCCAGACATCCTCATAATAATTACCGATCTTGAACATTCATATTGTTTTTCTCAACAATTTCCCCCCTCTTTCGTTTGGATTTGGTTTTGCTCAATTCACGGACATATTCTCTACTAGCCTAATTAAATGGTGGAACTTACTAGAATAAGCTATTCTCGTAACAATACCTTCACTGACGTCTGATAACAGTTCTGAAAAGAATTTGATTGGTTTTCGCAGAAACTTAATAGCTGAAATAGTTAGAAAACAAGCAATTAAGAAAAAGAAATATGTTTCGTGTAATAAAAGAGGGTGAAATAATTGACGCATTTAAATTAAAAATAATCCAAATGTCATTTTTATGATAAGGTATTCAACAGAAAACGTTTTGCACGAAACAACTACGATTATATAAATTCTTCTTTTATTTTTATAAATTTTATCCAAATACATACCTTCTAAAAATTTACGTTCTTCAATGATTATCATTATTTACCTTTAAACCTTTTGCTTTTAAAATTAATTCCATCTATGTCTATACATTTCAGCAACTTCCAGAATTTTGTGATACAAAGAATTAAATTTGATTTATACGCAATTTTTTTGGAAAAATATTTTAGGCATTATATTTTATTTGCACTTACGTATAAACCCTTATAAAATTAATTGCTATGACTATATCATTCATTAAGTTATAAACCAATAAGAATGTGTGATTTTCCTTAGCTACCACGTATTACAGCGGTTATTATTGAGTAACCATGGTGAACGAATATACGAACCTTGGTATATTCGAATTTAGCTACCTTCGTTTGGTTATTTTGTTCTATGTACTCAGAACTGGCAATGTCATTTTTAATTATATTTACAGACATGATCTTTTTCATTCGATCACAGTATCCAGTATACGAGTATAAATGAATCTGTAGTTAGACTTTGAGGAGGAAAATCGTGCGTTGTATGCTTTAAGTAGACATTTAAAATCACACTGACTGCTCCAAGTGCACCGAACCAAATAATTGAACGCATCTAATATTTGACAGCAAGGAATTATGGCAGTAAAAATTTGACAAGTAAACAAATAATTATTTGGATCATAAATCTGGAACTGCACTATTGCTAGTTTATTTGAAATACAAACATTTATTTTCAAATACGAGCATTTCAATGTAAAATAACATACTACTATAACAATATTTAAAAAGATAGGTTACGTAGCATACAGATTGGCGTTTCTGTCAAAAGAAAATAGACCACAGGCCTACGTTAAATTGACTATTCAATTTATTTTTTATTCATGATATAGTCTACCTGTATACAACTCGACAATAGAAAATTCTCGACATACTCAATGAGTTGCCTATTGGAAATGTGTTTCCAGGCAACACGTTTCGTATAATCGAAAATTTTCAATCGTCTTGTTGTATAATATATGACTATAGGACAAGGGATTGCCATCTTCATAAAGGATATACAAATATATTGTCATTACCGTATTAATTTAATTCAAAGTTTATATATCTTTCGCCTTCTGCGGTCTTGCGGCCGAAAGTTTAAGCAGCGCTGCTTTCCTGAGGACAGAGTTTCGGTCCAGTCGTGCACGAACCTCGACCTTTTTCATTTATTTTGGTTAGAGAAATCGGAAAATAGAAGACCTCTTAGTATACGGCGTGTGGTTTTTCAACTTTTCTATTAGGAACGATAGTTCTAATTTTCAAGTGCCGCAGGATAACAAAAAGGGAGACGTGATTCGGGGATGGAATACGCGATGTGTGGTCGACGGGGGACTGAAATAAACTTCTCACTTCGCCACACAAGGCCAGGGATCAAGCCATTAAAAAGAGAAGCTAAAACACCGATCAAAAAGTTGCAAGAATAAAGTTGGAATTTAAAACCAATATTCAGGACTTTACATATTGTTTTTCTCATACTTATCTGTAAAGCTGCAATTTACCTACTGATATATCATTGAGTATTGCCAACTAAAATTAACAAAATAAATCAATTTTGTCTGTAGAAGTCTCTAGAATGTCTCTAAGTTATACTATTTAAAAATCTCCAGATTTCACTAATAAAAACTCCAGATTGTTTCAAAAATCTCCAAAACCAAATAAAATTTTATGTAAATAATATATTTATATTTTTATTCTATCAGTTTTTGTATGTTCATCACTCTTGTCAGCCCGGACCACCCCCATAGACCTTTTCAATTTAAAGGGGTAGATGATATGCACAAAGAGATCTGCATTTAGTAAGTCAACAAATGGCGGGTGTCACGGTTACGCATATATGAGATCCATGGCGTTTGTTTTTACCTTCCGGCATCTCTAGGTAAGGAAGGTATTGTCTTTGGTCAAAAAATTCGGTGATGAGTTTTCATTGAATAAGCACGTTTTAGGGTCTTTACAATACGATTTTACTATTTTTACGATGATGTCTGTATGTGTGTGTGTGTGTTCGTGTGTGCGTGTGTGTATGTGTGTGTATGTGACCGCGCTTTCGTACACGATATCTCCAATACTAGAATTCCAAATATTACAATTCTTGCGTATTCCTCTTCCTTACAACCATATGCAGACTTGATTAGATTTTGGTTATAATTGGTCAACCGGAAGTGTCCTCATTCAAAGATTTTAACAGTTTTTCTTGAAAAACTCAGTTAAATTTTATTATAACTTAAAGAATATATTATTCTCTATACGATTTGATTGCATTTTATATTTCATATTCAACAGATATAGAGTTAAAGACTTACAAAGATAATAAATTTCATAAATCAGCCAGCTATGCTAAATAAACCATGGAAACTGCTAATATATTCAGGTAATTCAAATTGACAGATGTCAGTATCAATAAAAAGTAAATGAATGAAAAAATAAGGGAAATAACTCTAGTATTGGGCGTTTCTAGAAAGATATAAGAGAGAGGATTACATTGGTTTCAACATGTCATGAGGAGAGATGAGTATATTGGAAGAATGAATAGCTTATAACAGAAGGTGGAAGAAACATAGGACGACCAAATATAAGATGAAAAGAGAGAAAAGGAACTGAATGAGGACGACACACAAAACAAAAATTAGTGGAAGAAGAAAATGAAAAATAGCGGCCCCCTAACGAATGGGAAAAACTGAAGAAGAAGAAGAAGATGTTAGTGTCAAATGCAATTCGCATAGTTTGTTTCTGAAATAATTTAACTGGAAATATAGGATCTTTTGCAAAAAAAATATGTGTAGGGCGCGTACAGTGACGTGACTTTGCTGACTTTGGCAAGCAGATATGTGGACTCGTTTCAAAATAACAGCTATTAATTACGTGCATAACTGACAAATTCCATAATTTTTCATTCAAAATTTCATGATTTTCTTATTTCATGTGGTTTATTTATTATCAGGGGTGTGGAATTCAGTTGCCGAGAAAAGGAATCATAAAATACCAACAAATGAAATTTTGAATGAAAAATTTTGCCGTGAGGATGACCCGCAAAACAGAAATGAATGGAAGAAGAAAATAAAAAATAGCGACCCCTAACGAATGGGAAAAGCTAAAGAAGAAGAAGATGTCAGTGTCAAGTGCCTTTTGCATGAAATAATATTACTGGAATTTTAGAATCTTTTGCAAGGAAATTTATGTATGGAATTTGTACATAATATACAGGTTTGAGCTGGCCACATCAGATTTTTCTTTAAATTTTAAAAGTAAAATGTGATGAAAGTCTTTGACAACTTTAAAACAACTTCTCAAAAGAAGTTACAAAAGCTTTTATTCCAGCTAAAGTGTCAAACATTGCAATTTTTCACCGAGAATAAAGGTATTTGCAATATTTTTAAGTTTCGTTTGACAGCCCGGCTGGCAGTTGCAGGCGACATTTTACTTACTATGTGCAGAGATAGAAAGAAATAGCTATTATATTGAAAAGAAATTGCTAAAATATAGGGCATTTCTTCATTTCTTTTTCCTCCTGGACATTCCTAATTTAGGTACTAGTAAATATACAATTTATAATGTAAGTAGGTATGTATAATATTTGAATTGTTAGAAAAATTAGTTTATTAGGTTAGTAGATACAATTTATTTTAATTGTGTCATTAAATGAGATTTTGTAATTATTACAAATATTATTATTTATTGTGTTTTGGTTTATAAATAGAACGTTTTTATAATGAATAAAAACGGCAAATACTCGTACTTTTACTATATTCCGACAGTTCAAACATTATACATTTATTTATAATTTTATTAAATTCCATGGATAACACTACAAATGAGCAATATTTATACATACACAACACAAAAAAATCATGCATATCCCACTTATGCCCATATTCATTAACACTCGTAAAATTTTAAACGATTCGTTATCATTTTTATCCAGTAAAAAGAGTCGGCACTGAAAGAAAAATCGAAATGTAATTTGTCAAGTTTGATTCTTGTCAAAAATTGTAACGAGCTGTTTTAAAACCTTACGAGTGTTTATGAATATGGGCATTAGTGGGTTTTCATAAATCCAAAAATAATAATAACAATAGGAGCTCGGGAGACTCACTCCATTCTCTTGATAACATTCTTATTAACCGTACATCTTCATACACCGAATTATTCCTCACTCGATCGCGCTTTAACATTACATTCCCACATAACCACGTAAATATCACATTTCTACCACACACTCTCCTTTTATAAGCTTCATAGAATTTATAAAATTTGAAATTAGGTTTTCCGGATTACAAAACGACCGAATTGAAATCAGATTAATGATTTAGATTAAGAATTTTATTACTTATCTACAATTATTACCTCTCGCTAAGAGAGGTATTGGATTCATGCTAAAAATCGCATATCCAGATTTTATTGAATAAGCACGTTTTAAGGTCCCTACAATCCGATTTTAACATTTTTACGATGATGTCTGTGTGTGTGTGTGTGTGTGTGTGTGTGTGTGGATGTGTGTGTGTGGGATGTTGGAAGGACGGTTACTCAAAAACTATAAGACTTAAAATTTGTTTAACAACGTATTTCCCAATCGGACATTCATGGGAAGATCTGAAAAGGTTTTGGTAACAATTGGACAACCGGAAGTAGAAGATTCTTGAAAAAAAATCTTCTAAATATTATTTTTTGAAAATTTTTCTTGATAATATTAAAGAAAAATAAATTCTCTTTCTGATACATTTAAATATTTTTATACATATTTTATAGATTTAGAGATAAAAGGAATATAATATATAAAATAATGTTGTAATTAATTTTACAACCGAAAGGATGCCATGAAAAATAGTTGCAAATTTAAATTATTTGTAACTGACAGATAAATGTCAGTGTCAGAAATAATGAGTAATGAAAGAAAAATGTATTTGGAGAATCCCTTAATTCTTGATCTGTGACTATTATGGAGATGACAAGTCTAGGTTGAAGGACTTAAATTTGTTTCAAACATTATGGGACAATGTACACCAGTACTATAGACTAGAGTAACTTTGAATTGCGAAAAAGCTATCAAATTCTTCTCAAGTAAGTTGTAAATATTGACAAAATTACACATCGATATAAGAATAATCGGAGTGCAATCTATCCGTCACTTTATTAAAGGGAATTAGTGTTATTTAGATATAACATGTATGAAAAAATAAAATGTAAAAGAAGATATGTAAGAATAGATGCACAATCGATATATACATTTTAGACCGCCCAAAATTAATGTTTTCACTAGAAGAATATGAAGAGAAAGTAAACAACGTTGTTCGAATTGAAAATTGCTGTTACCAGCCTAATATTTATATATGGTAAACTCTACTTTGTAATTTATTGTAACATAATTTATGGTAAAATATCTTCATGTTGAGACATGCTATTATTGAATAATAAAGAAGTTTATACGTCATAGATTTATATGAATATATTATTTGTATTTATAAAAATATTCTTTGCTTTATGCATACAGCCAGGTAAAATATACGGCGAGAGGTTATGTGCTGGCCACATCAGATTTTTATTTACATATATTTGAAATATATTTGTTTAAAATTAATTAGCAACTTAAACTACAGGAAAATAAAAAGAATAAAATTGTATTTTCTATGAATAGATCTCAAGTTGAGACCCGGTATATCAATTCATATAAAAAAATCTGATGTGATCAGCACATTACATACCGACCGGCAATCCTGTGTATTATGTACAAATTCCATACATAAATTTTCATGCAAAAGATTCTATATTTCCAGTAAAATTATTTCATTACCAAACTATGCAAATAGCACTTGACAATGACATTTTCTTCTTTAGCTATTCCCATTCATTAGGGGTGGCTATGTTTTATTTTCTTCTTCTACTCATTTCTGTTTTGCGTGTCGTCCTCATTTAGTTCTTTTTCGCCCAAGTCTTCCGCAATACAGTCCTGCCATCATCTCTATCGTTTTCTATGTTTCTTCTACCTTCTACTACTATGCTGTTCATTTTTCTTCCAAAATATTCTTCATTTCTCCTCATGACATGTTCAAACTAATATAACCGTTACTCTTGTATCTATCTAGCAACTTCTATCACTCGAACCATTTCCCTTATTCTTTCATTTCTTATCCTATCTTTCTGTGTTTTTCCCAATATCTAATTCAACATCCTCATCTCTGCAACATTCATTTCCTTTACATTGACACTGACATCTTCTGTCAGTTATAATTTTCTTAATATAGTAAATGTTTCCATGGTTATAGCATAGCTGGCTGATTTATATGATTTAATTTCTTTATAATTATTTAACTCTATATCCATTGAATATGAAATATAAAATGCATTCAATTCGTATCGATAAGAATATGCTTAAATATTTATAAAAACATTAAATGTCAAAAAATAATATTTAACAGCGTTTTTTCAAGAAAAGCTGTTAAAAATGTTCAAATGAGGGCATTTTCGGTTTACCTATTATAACCAAAATGTAATCAGGTCTGCATATGGATGTAAGGAAGAGGAATACGGAAACATTGTAATTTTTGGAATTCTAATATTGGAGATATCGCGGCCGAAATTTTAGTCACACACGCACACACATACAAACACACACGCCCACACATATACACAAAATACACAAAAATAGTAATATCGTATTGTAGGGACCTGAAAACGTGCTTGAAAACTCACCACCAAATTTTTTGACCAAAGACAATAACTTCCTTACCTAGAGGTGATAAAATAAAATAAATAAATAAATGTTTCATCACGGCATATTACCCATTGCTGGGTGTGCTAATCTGCTTCGTACACAGATATCGGTAATGATGGAATATTTGTACCGTGCGGGCGCTTACCAGGCGTCACCTCACGGGCACTCATTGCTGGCGTGGAGAGTGCGCCACAGGGGTCAATTTTGTGCCATTAAAATTCGATGTAATTTTTTGGCGTCGGTCGGGATCGAACCCGGGTCCCCCAAATTCGCGACCAGACACTCAGGCACACGGCCACGAGACCCCATGAGGTGATGGAAGGTAAAAACAACGATGACATCGTTTTCGACGAAAAATGTAGGACCTTTTCCCACCAAAAAATGGCATTTATATTCTTTCCCAACTTTATAATTTAAACAATAGAATTAAAATTAGTAAATAATAAAAAATAGCAATATATGCGTATTTTTTCAATGACCCTGTATATACATATTATCTTATGGTAAAATTGTCTTTGGGTGTACGATTTGAAATTTCTTTCGTACATTTTGAAGCTTTCCCTTTTGAAAACTATTTAAATTCCTATTTAAACTTAATCTCCCATCTTTGTCTTAGTTTTCTTCCGTCGTAAATTGTTTTTTATCGCCTGAGCGTTTTATGTCACACTTAGTCTTTTAGTTTTCATTAGGAAAATGTTTGCCGAGAGAAAATAAACTCGGCGTGTGATTGGTTCCCGAAGGAGTGCCTGGAAATCAAATACTAAAGACTCGGCGACGCAGCGGTCCACAATCAAACGGGAATTTCTAATTTTTACCCCCACCCCTAAAGAAATGAAGCAAGATGGAATGTTTTCGCGTGCTACACTACTCAAGGCATGTGATAATATGATAATGAAGCGGATTTTTACATACAAACATAGGTAACATGTTATTTTGTAAAATAAATATCGTATTACAAACCGCCAAATCTGATGACCCACATAGGCAAACGCTTCCTTAGAATGTAATTTGAATTTTAGACATTTCTCTATTCATTGCATATCCTATTAAGAAATATTTTAATCGTGTGACGTATCACTGTGTTCGTTATAGGTGACTGTTGTGATTCAGACGGCCCGGTTTATTTTCGACCAATATTAAACTGGAAATTTGAATATTATATTTATTTTCTAAATAACACAGATGTGATATCACCACTTGTAGTATTCTTTCAGCGACAATTTTGAGAATCCATGAAGTAGAATATAAATAGCTTTTTTTTACCTTCCGTCACTTTTAGATAAGGAAGGTATTGTCTTTGGTGAAAATATTCAATGATGAGTTTTTAGTGAATAAGTACGTTTTAGGGTCCCTATAATACGATTTAACCATTTTTACGATGTTGTTTGTATGTATGTATGAGTGTGTATCTGTGAGTCTGTGTGTATGTGACGAAAGTTTCGGATTCCAAAAATTATACTTTTTTCGTATTCCTCAAGTTTACATCCAGAAGAACAACTGATTAGATTTTGGTTATAATTGGTGAACCGGAAATAGCCTCATTTGAAGATTTAACAATTAAATTTGATTCATTGGCTTTTAATGTTATTATAACTTAAATAATATATTATTGTCTATACGATTTGATTGCATTTTATACTTCATATTCAATAGATATAGAGTTAAAGAATTTTAAAGAAATTAAATTTTATAAATCAGCCAGCTATGCTAAACATGGAAACTACTGATATATTCATATAATTCAAATTGACAGATGTCAGTATAAATAAAAAGTAAATTAATGTGGCAGAGATGAGGATGTTGAAGTAGATGTTGGTGAAGACACGTAAAGATGGGTAAGGAAATAACTCTAGTGTTACAAGTTTCTAGAAAGATACAAGCGAGATGATAATATTGGTTTGAAAATGTCATAGGGAGAAATGAAGAAATATATTGGATGAAGAATGAATAGCTTAGTAATAGAAGGTTGAAAAAACAAAGGAAGACCAAAGATAAGATGGAAGGACTGTATTGCGGAAGACTTGAAAGAAAAGGAACTGAATGAGAACGACACGCAAAACAGAAATGAGTGGAAGAAGAAAATAAAAAATAGCGACCCCTAACGAATGGGGAAAGCTAAAAGTAGATGTTAGTGTCAAGTGCAATTTGCGTAGTTTGTTTATGAAATAATTTTATTGGAAATTTAGAATCTTTTGCAAGAAAATTTATGTATGGAATGTATACATAACACACAGGATTGACGAAAGGTATTGTACTGGCCACAACAGATTTTTCTGAATTATATTTAACTCTCTCATATTAATGATCAATATTAGAATCCTAATTTTAAATTTTAACTTTGAGATAAACAAACAATATTAATTTGGACTATTAACAACAATGATAAATTAATCATTTGACAGTTATTTCGTTTGAGTTTTGTTAATTTAATTTGCAGTTAAATTTTTTACAGGAAATTGTAATATTGGCCCTAAATTGATTATTCTGATTTACAGTTACCGCTGTCTGAAATTAAATTGACTATTCTGAATTATAATTATTGATAAGTTCTGAAATTAAATAGATTATTCTGAATTACAAGTGACAATTTGTATTCATAACCAAACATACCCGGCGTAATTCAATTTTTTTGATTTTGTTGTCTAAAAATTGTCACACATTACTGTAATCTCGTAAATAGAATCGGATATCTAAAACCGCGCACAAACCAAAATCAACTGGTCGCGAGCAGTTCGCGATCAATTCACCAACTCAACGTCCACACCACATATTTGAATTATGAACTTATGTACACCATATAATTCGGAAAAAAATTGCGTTTGAAATTAGCAAAGAAAAAAAAATTGTGGTAATGTCAATGTCAACGAGTGAGGAGGATGATAATTTGCGCAAGATTCATAATTATTATTATTAAAACGACGAAGAAAAGACAAAATTGCGCTAAAATGAGGATTATTTTGTGTTCTATTTCTTCTGACTTCACATTTAACCACCACACCAATTTATTGCATCGAGTCCTTTTAAATAATATATGTTTTATTACGATTTTTGTATTCCATAAATTTTGATGTAAATGATACTGCACTATTAAATTCATGATATTATCTTTGCTCCACTCGATTGCGCTAACTGAACAGAACACAAAACTAAATTTCGTCCACACTGAAATGCTGTTCACTGCGAGCTCGCGAACAGTTTCTTTGATCTTACTGCTCATATAGCGAACTTCATCCGAATACACGAACCGAACTGAACAGGCTTGTTGCCTTTTGACGTATATGGCACACCTTAAACGTTAGGCGGAGCAACGCGTTGGTTCAAATATTTTTCATTTGTACTTTACACATATAATGGCGTATGTAACATTTTTTTTTATTTTTACATAATATGATACTAAACAAAAAAATAAAATACCCGTATTTTTATATCGATTAATTATTTGTACTTTGCAAATCTTCTTTGTACACAGATTTCGGTAATGATGACACATTTTGTACCGTGCGAGAACGTAATTATTAATAGGGATATGTGAGGTGAGCATGGTAGGATCGTGGAAGAAGACGGATAGACTGGGACGGAACGAGATAGTTATAGTCAACTGTCGCCATGCCATAACCTACCACAACATAATTGCGACGCTGATCTATAAGGCAGTGGTCACACTGGACAAGTGAGATCAACTGACGACGATTGATTCCGTTCGATTAAAAATTAAACTAAGACTAGCTTATGGAAATGGTCACACTGCATGCATCCACTATGGTCGAACGATGTCGAACATCGGCGAGCGGTTTGATATATCAAACATGTTTGATTTTCTAGTCGATCGACAGCGATTTTCTAATAACTGTTTTGACATTTGTGTACAGGTTAAAAAAATGTTAGAATATTACAGCCATATAGTATCATGAGGGAAATGTGGAAAGTTAATGAAATAGACCATAGTTGAAAAATTGTGTAAGAAATAATGTACAATTTTATGATCAAAACACACCAGCATACAGTAATAATTGTATGACAATGGATACATTTTGGATGCAAATTTCTCTAATTTTAAAAACAAAAACGCATAAGGTTTGTCATTTATTTAAATATTTCTGAAAAAAATATTTTCGTCGTTTCAGTGCAAGAAAAAATTAATTTTCTTTCAATAGTTGGTATCATTTTTGTGGAAATATTTACGTCGATTCATGCAATGTGATATATCTCCTAAAATTTCGGTCGGTCGCTATTGATCTGCGACAGTCGATCTTGGTTGATTGATTGCATTCTACTCAGTGTGACCACTGCCTAACTATTTCTTTCTCGCCCAGTCTATCTGTCTACTTTCACGATCCTACCATGCTCTACTCACATCATATCCCCCTTCCCCAAAACATAACATTGCTAATAACAATATTATTACAAGCTAGTATTTAGTTTTTATATTTTAGGACATGTATTGAAATTCTAATATGGTCACATACCCAATTGAAATTGGACTTTAATTTAAAATAATTCCCGCATCGTTTGACATAATATCATTTTGTTATTAATATAAAACTATATATTATTTCGTTTTACAATACAATAATGAAATATTTTAGAAAACATCATATAGCATGCAGAGTAGCACCAGAATAACAAAATATCTATAATATTAAAAATTATCAATAATTTTATTTTGTTATTTTTATAATATATTGAATAAATAATTAAATTAAAGCTAATCTAAAATGAATTGCACTTTGTATATTAAAATGTTTTATATTTAAAATATATTATTGTAACAATATCATGAAAACTCTTCAAAAACAGATATTGAAAACAAATATTCCTAGTATTCGTTTCAGGTATTAATCATATTTAAGTCGGTTCTTTTATCTCATGAAAATGAAGTAGGAAGAAGAAAGTAGGCAGCTCAAGGAGACATGAAAATTTAAGGACACAAAGGCTTGTGAAAAAGGCGGACAAAAAATTGAATTACCTAGTCCTGTCAGAACAATTTTCCAGGGAAATTTTTAATGGCTTATAAAAACCATCTTTTCATTTTGTTCGTCAAACTCTCGGGAGAGTTTAAGAAACCCCGCACCTATCTTGCAAAAGGAGAGAACTGTTAGAAAAGAAGACATTTCAGTGCATTTAAAACGAAAGAGAATATATTTTAAAATCACTGGTTACTAGAATTAATTTGACATTTTTTCAAAATTGAAAATCATCCATGTTCACTAAATTATTGTTCTAATATTTTCTGTTGGACTAAAAATATAATCAGTTTTGTTCAATTATGATTCTATAGCTGTTTGGTGTTGTGTTAAGAAAATTATTTTACATGATAATCTTGTATTTATAGCTATTTGAATTGAAATATTTAACATGTATATATTTGAGCAAAATGGGGGTATATGCCTTTGACAAATTTAGAGAAAATATTTATGTAATATATCATTAATATAGAGTTAAAAATAACAACCGTTTTTACCTTCCTTCATCTTTAGGTAAGGAAGGTATTGTCTTTGGTCAAAAATTTCGATAGTGAGTTTACGAATATAATGAATAAGCACGTTTTGGGGGTCCCTAGAATACGAATTTACTATTTTTACGATGATGTCTGTATGTATGTATGTATGTATGTATGTGTGTCTGTGTGTGTGTGAGTGCGCGCATGCGTGTGCGTGTGTGTGTATGTGACGATCGTTTCGGATCGCGTAACTCCAATACCACGATTCCAAAAATTATAATTTTTTCGTATTGCTCGAGTTTAGATCCATATACAGACATGATTAGATTTTGGTTAGGTATAATTGATTCACCGGAAGTACACTCATTTGCAACTTTTAACAGTTTTTCTTGATAAAAAGCTGTTAAATATCTAAATATTTTAAAGAATATGTTATATTCTATACGATGTGATTGCATTTTATACTTCATATTCAATAGATTTAGAGTTAAAGAATTTTAAAGATATTAAATTTCATAAATCAGTCTGCTATGCTAACCATGTAAACTGCTAATATATTCAGATAATTCAAATTGCAAGATGTCAGTATCAATAAAAAGTAAATGAATGTGGCTGAGATTTATTTTATTTATTTATTTATTTATTTATTTATTTAAACCACTCAACAGGCCTTACGTCCCAGTTACAGAGGGTAACATTACAAAATATAATACACACAAAAAAGTATTCTAATCGTAACAAAGCAGTACAGTGTAAACAAATTGAAATAATAAAAAGATTGAAAATAAGAAAAACATCAATTCACAATTGTTTTAAAATAAAGAATTAATTTATGTTTGTAGACATTAAATTTATCATTAAAAATGTCAATATCTACACAATATCATTGAAATACGAGCATACGCGCCTTACAGGGCATTTTAATTCGTAATTTGCCTTTGCCATTGTAACATGAAAAAATCTGATGTGGACACCACACGACTTCCTTGTACGATTATTAAACTATACATATTTTTTTAATAAATAAATTACAAATTATTAATTTTAAATTCAAAACATTAAGATATATAGCACCCATAATCTAAAGAGAGTTTTGATTACAACAAAGAAATATTTGATTACAACAAAGAATATGACTAATTTCACAATAAAAATATAATATTTGTTATTGTACGAATCATAAAATTGCACGTATTTAACGTAATTTGACATGAACATTTTTTTTATGTTTTTGTCCTAATCCATAGCAAGCTTTATTACAAAAACAAAAAATCTGATGTGGCCAGCACAATACCTTCCGTCAATCCTGTGTATTATGTACAAATTCCATACATAAATTTTCTTGCAAAAGATTATAAATTTTTGGTATTATGTGATTCCCTTTCTCGGCAACTGAATTCCATACTCCTGATAACAAACAAACCACATGAAATAAGAAAATTATGAAATTTTAATTGAAAAATTATAACACTTGTCAGTTATGGACATAATTAATTGCTGTCATGTTGACACGGGTCAAAGTCTTGTTACTGCACGCGCCCCATACATAAATTTTCTTGCAAAAGATCCTATATTTCATTAACAAACTATGCAAATTGCACTTGACACTGACATCTTCTTCTTCTTCTTTAGTTTTTCCCATTCGTTAGGGGGTCGCTATTTTTTTATTTTCTTCTTCCACTCATTTTTGTTTTGCGTGTCGTCCTCATTCAGTTCCTTTTCTCTCAAGTCTTCTACAATACAGTCTTTTCATCTTATATTTAGTCTTCCTATGTTTCTTCCACCTTCTATTAATATATTAATCTCTCCTCATGACATGTTCAAACCAATGTAATCGTCTCTCTTATGTCTAGAAACTTCTAACACTAGAGTTACTTCCCTTATTCTTTCATTGATTTCATTTTATTGATACTGACATCTGTCAATTTGAATTACCTGAATATATTAGCAGTTTCCATGGTTAAGTTAGCATAGCTGGCTGAATTATGAAATTTATATAAAATTTATTATCGTTATTCTTCTTTAACTCTATATCTGTTGAATATCAAATATAAAATGCAATCAAATCGTATAGACAATAATATATTCTTTAAGTTATAATAACATTTAACTGATTTTTTCAAGAAAAACTGTTAAAATCTTCAAATGAGTGTACTTCCGGTTGACCAATTATACCAAAATCTAATCAAGTCTGCATATGGTTGTAAGGAAGACGAATATGCAAGAATTGTAATTTTTGGAATTCTAGTATTGGAGATATCGTGCCCGAAAAAGCGTCCACACACACACACATACATACACACACACACACACACACACGCACACACGAACACGCACACACACATACATACATCATCGTAAAAATAGTAAAATCGTATTGTAAAGACCCTAAAACGTGCGTATTCAATGAAAACACCACCGAATTTTTTGACCAAAGACAATACCTTCCTTACCTAGAGGTGACGGAAGGTAAAAAGTATATAATTTTTAAATTTACATACCTCGCTTATAAAAAGGGCTAATTTAATAATACTTGATGTGCTAGATGCAGAAATTAATTCTCTAAAACTTTTATTTGAAGCATTTATTTCTAAAATCAAAATAAAATCATTTTATTCAAGAAAAACTGTTAACAACTTCAAGTAATGTACCACTTCCGGTTAACCTATTTTAACCAAAATCTATTATGTTATTTCGATTGACATAAAAGTCTTGTATACCAAATTTGAAAAGTTTTGGATTATATTTTAAAACAGTTTTTCATTAAAATCTATTATAGGCTTCATGTAAAGTGCCACTTCTGGAAATTGTATAATAATCAGAAAGGGAGGTGTACAACTAGATGTTATAGGAGTCCTAAATACAAAATTTCAACTTTCTACGGCTTACCGTTTTTGAGTTATGCAAGATACGAACGTACGAACGGGATGATCAAAATGGATATTTCCGCTGAAATCTGAAAACCGAAATTTTTCGCGATTACAATACTTCCTTTACTTACGTACAAGGAAGTAAAAAGGGTTTCTATCTAGGATTATTTGTACGGGGAACATGGAAATTTATGAGAGATAGAAGATTAGAGTCTCTAATGTTATTGTTAATTAATTTGAAAAGAAATATGCATGACTGAGATGAGGATGTTGAAGTAGATGTTGGGGAAGACACGGAAAGATACGGTAAGGAAATGACTCTAGTGTTACAAGTTTCTATAAAGATACAAAAGAGACGATTACATTGGTTTGAACATGTCATGAGGAGAAATGAAGAATTATATTGGAAGAAGAATGAGTAGCTTAGTAATAGAAGGTTGAAGAAACAGAGGATGACCAAAGATAAGATGGAAGGACTGTACTGCGGAAGACTTGAGAGAAAAGGAACTGAATGAGAACGACACGCAAAACAGAAATGAGTGGAAGAAGAAAAATAAAAAATAGCGACACTTAAGGAATGGGATAAGCTAGAGAATATGATGTCAGTATCAAGTACAATTTGCATAGTTTGTTTATGAAATAATTATAATGGAAATTTAGAACCATTTTGCAAGAAAATTTATGTATGGAATTTATACATAATACACAGGAGTGACGGAAGGTATTGTGCTGGCCACATCACATTTTTACCTCTCGCTAAGAGAGGTATTGGATTCATGCTAAAAATCGCATATCCAGATTTTATTGAATAAGCACGTTTTAAGGTCCCTACAATCCGATTTTAACATTTTTACGATGATGTCTGTGTGTGTGTGTGTGTGTGTGTGTGTGTGTGTGTGTGTGTGGATGTGTGTGTGTGGGATGTTGGAAGGACGGTTACTCAAAAACTATAAGACTTAAAATTTGTTTAACAACGTATTTCCCAATCGGACATTCATGGGAAGATCTGAAAAGGTTTTGGTAATAATTGGACAACCGGAAGTAGAAGATTCTTGAAAAAAAATCTTCTAAATAATATTTTTTGAAAATTTTTCGTGGTAATATTAAAGAAAATTAAATTCTCTATCTGATACATTTAAATATTTTATTATATATTCCATAGATTTAGAGATAAAAGAAGTATAATATATAAAATAATCTATTGTAATAAATTTGACAGCCGAAAGAATGCCATGAAAAATAGTTGATAATTTAAATTATTTGTAACTGACAGATAAATGTCAGTGTCAGAAATAATGAGTAATGAATTAAAAATGTACTTGGAGAATCCCTTAGTTCTTGATCTGTGACTATTATGGAGATGACAAGTCTAGGTTGAAGGACTTAAATTTGTTTCAAACATTATGGGACAATGTACACCAGTACTGTAGACTAGAGTAACTTTGAATTGCGAAAAAGCTATCAAATTCTTCTCAAGTAAGTTGTAAATATTGACAAAATCGGAGTGCAATCTATCCGTCACTTTATTAAAGGGAATTAAGGTTATTTAGATATAACAAGTATGAAAAAATAAAATGTAAAAGAAGATATATAAGAATAGATGCACAATCCAGATATATACATTTTAGACCGCCCAAAATTAATGTTTTTACTAGAAGAATATGAAGAGAAAGTAAACAAAGTTGTTCGAATTGAAAATTGCTGTTACCAGCCTAATATTTATATATGGTAAACTCTACTTTGTAATTTATTGTAACATAATTTATGGTAAAATATCTTCATGTTGAGACATGCTATTATTGAATAATAAAGAAGTTTATACGTCATAGATTTATATGAATATATTATTTGTATTTATAAAAATAATCTTTGCTTTATGCATACAGCCAGGTAAAATATACGGCGAGAGGTTATGTGCTGGCCACATCAGATTTTTTTAACTTAAAATTCTACGCTAAACTGTAATAAATATTACGATTTGAATGCAACTTACTGTATGAACTTAAAATGACACACAAATCAGACAATAAAAATTAGTTATCGTTCGACTTTTCTTACATGGCTAGGTAGATTTCTTTCTAAACTGCCCTCGTAGATATAGACATTTAACTTTCTGTTCGAGGTATGGTCCAGTTGATATGCGGCAGACATAATGTTGTCTTTATTTTGTATTTTATAATTATTGTAATTGGAACACATATTGAATATTGTTAATTAATTACTACAATTTTAATATGCTTATTTGTTTTTCTATATATAATTCGTATTTAATAAATTTAAATTCTGAAAAATAAATTTTCTGAATAATTTTTTTTCGTCCAATTCATGTACGATAGAAGGTTTTTACAAATATTTTGGGGCCTCACTAATAAAGTTTTCTCTAGGCCCCGCGAAACTTCCAGCCGGCCCTGTCTACCACTGGTACATTTATGTCAAACTACTGACAAAATGTCAACTACTAATGCATTTCCAATTTTTTTATAAGACTATTAATTTTAATTGTCATTTTAATAGGCGTATTATTTCCTAACACGTGAATGAATGCGAAAAATAGTTTGTATTTTTGCTAAACATTAAACCATGTTTTTAAATAACAATATTATACATTTTCATTTCTTTGTGTCAACTACCGGTGCTTTTACCTTAGTTAAATGGTTTAAAAAGAATTGACACATTGATATAACATAAAAATGGCACTTTGATTTTAAAAGCTTCATTTATAGACTACAAATTTTTGTGTGAGTGGTTGGGAGATACTACTCGTACAAGCAGTAACTCTTTACAGAAACCTTCATAAAACTCTATTAAAATTATCGTTGAATCATTTCAGTACAAACAAATGCTGTGCTATGCTGCCATGCTTGCCCCACATAAGAGTTGAGGGACCTCATATAAAAGATAACACCTTTATGTAACACACATTTCGTAGAATAGAAAACAGTACCTTTTATTTGAATTTTATCTACTCGCACATAGAAAACAAAACTTTAGTGTTTAGAATGATTACAATTATCTCTTTTATATTCAACAAAATCTTTCTCATTCTGCAGTGTCCACTTTTTGATAAAAGTCTTTTACGAACAGTTTAAATTTAAACAAATAACTTCTCTGCACAAAACATTTCCGTGAAATGATTCACGAAAGAAAAAGCTGGAAAAGTCAGCTGAAGTTTCGTTAGTAAAAACAGCTTTTGTCGTTGGCGTTCAACGTTCATTTGCAGGTGTCTCACAGAATAGGAAGTTCACCGACGAATACGAATTACTCAAGTTTACAATCACAAAGAGAAGAGATACCGAAAATGGCCAAAAACGGAATAAAACGAAAAAAATTAAGAAAGAAGTTACAATAAATAAATCTATTAAGGGATATACCAGGTTTATTTATTTAGTGTATGGCATACATTCATCACATAATTTAAATATATCAAATATATCAAATGATAAATAAAATAAGTTGTTGGGCGAGGTCGTATTTGAAATTGGCGCTCGTTGTAATGGGGTCGATGGTACATTTGAAGATGCTGACTTGGTCAAGATGGTAGAAGGCGGCTTTCAATATGATGTAGTACTGTCTTGTTTGCCCAAGTGAATCGGCAGAAGGTCTAGTCGCTACCACTGTGTTTGAGCTATTGTGATGAATATAATGACCAGGAGATCTCGAGGATTGTCTGGTCGCCGATTTTTGCTAGTTCTTTAGCGTTACCCATGCAGGGTGCACCACGAGGAGGCGAACTAGCTTTGCCCAATATACCAGGTGAAGAATGGAAATTGCGTTTTTGCCTCTCGCTACGAGAGGTATTGGAATCATGCTAAAAATCACATATCCACATTTTAGAGAACTGTAAGAGTTACGAGTTCGGTTAAATTAGCAAACAATTTCTATTTTACTGGACTATTTTAATTAGCGTAATTTTTTGTTGTTTTAAATGTGATCATATATTTTTATATACTTATTAGGTAGAGAATTTTATTTTTTATTTAGTAATATAACATTTGCATACCCTTAAATAGGATTTTTTTTCGGAAAATTCATAAAGTTTTATATTAATTTGATTAAAATATGACAACAATAAGAAATCCACGAATGAAAAAAAAAATGAATACATTTCGAGCGATCCGTTTATTCAACTTCTCCTCGATATAGCCCATTTCTACGATTTAAAAAATCTGTTGTGGCCAGCACAATACCTCTCGCCACTTCCTTTTTTGGTTACATAAGTATAGGGCGCGAACAGTCATGTTACATTGTTGGCCTTGACAAGCAGATGTGGGGGCCCGTTTCAGAATGATAATTAGTCAGTATGTTTCATTTAGAATTTCAAGATTTTCTAAATACACGTAGTTAATTTGTCACCAGGAGTGTGGAATTTACTTGTCGAGGAAAATAAACCATATGGAATTGGAAAATCACTAAATTTAGAATGAGAAATTATGATACATCTATATACATAATTACTAGCTATCATTCTGACATGAGTCCCCATATCTGCTTGTTAAGGCGCCCTATTGTATTTAACATTTCTTGTATACCTACATTCTACACCAAAAATTGTACTTACATATATCTATTCCTTATATTTAGATTGTTTAATTTTAAATTCATTATATGAAGAAATTTTGTCCTCTTCTAATTTTTCGAAATGTTTCCAATTCATTGTCAGGATTGACTGAATTTTTGAAGGATATATGTAATAGACCTATAATCTTAAATATTTAACTACTAATACATTAAGAAATAATATAATGTATATGTACTTCCCAGAAAAACTCTTTAGTAATATCTATGAATTTCTGACACTGACATTTATCTGTCAGTTACAAACAGTTCAACTGGTCAACTATTTTCCATGGCATCCTTTCGGCTGTAAAATTTATTATAACGTTATTTTATTTATTATATTTCTTTTATCTCTAAATCCATAGAATATATAATAAAATATTTAAATGTATCAGATAAAGAATTTAATTTTCTTTAATATTACCAAGAAAAATTTTCAAAAAATATTATTTAGAAGATTTTTTTTCAAGAATCTTCTACTTCCGGTTGTCCAATTGTTACCAAAACCTTTTCAGATCTTCCCATGAATGTCCGATTGGAAAATACGTAATTAAACAATTTTTAAGTCTTATAGTTTTTGAGTAATCGTCCTTCCAACATCCTACATACATACACACACACATACATCCACACACACACACACATACACAGACATCATCGTAAAAATGTGAAAATCGGATTGTAGGGACCTTAAAACGTGCTTATTCAATAAAATATGGATATGTGATTTTTAGCATGAATGCAATACCTCTCTTAGCGAGAGGTAAAAACTGAATATCTTATTCAAGTATTCCACCATTTAATATTGGGTTACAACGGCTCTATTGGTAATATCAGCTTTAATTCTATTAGGTATTGTATTCCTAAGCCCTGCATATTTTCCTGTGAGTATTGTCTCATATGTTTTGCAAGGTAGATTTTACTGTACGTACTGGATTTTTTCGAAGTTGTTTTCCATTGTGCCAAAAGTAAAAGTTCCCGATAGAAGGTAAATCTGGAGTGGAAGATAATCCTTAAAATGCCGGTTTAACTATTATCTCTCAGCCATTTGGCCCACAGTTTTCTAACCATTTTTGAAGATTTTATAATTTGTTGAAAATGTAAACTGGCCGAATTATTATGAATTTGGACTCGCATGTTAACAAAATTATGTCAAACGGGCAATAAAGTACAAAAATAGATAAATAATAAAACCAATATTATATTGAAGAGCGAACCATTAAAATTATTTTTACATAAGATCTTTGCAGTAAGAATCTAACTTAACATTGACCGTATAAACAACAAAAATCAAGAAGTATCCACCCTTCCACACATTGACTTCTCGCTCGCAGCTTCATTCTCAACTATCCAACTCAAAATTCCTATTGCACATGCACTGCGCATGTTTCTCTCTCTTCTATCTATCTCTCTCTTCATTCTCCATCTCTTTCCCGCTGCTGAATCAACTCTTTAGTTCGTGTTTGTCCGTCGATGCGGTTGGATCGTGTCGCTCTTCTCGGCATGCTAGTGTGGTGAAGTGTCCGTGAGTTGTGACCATGGAAGTCATTTGTGCGGTTAAATATCTCCTGCTCCTGGCTTTTCTAAGCCAATTAGAAGTGAGGGCAGAGTTTGAAAATTCTTGGACGATGTACTATGAGCAACCTTGTTGCGATGGAGGTGGTCATCATTTTAGGCACCATAGAGGTAGAAATATTCATTCTTATGTGGTTGGGATTATGGGGTTATGTGTGATAAAGGGTTGTTGTGGGTTTGGGGATATAAACAAAGAAACAGCGGGCACGTGTTACGAGCGGCTGCGCGGAAAGATCAGACGTTGTTTTGCTAAACTTGCTGATGTTTCTCGTTAAAAATAGTTGTTTCTAAATATAATTTTGTTTAGGAAACACAAAATATACTTCTTTTATTTGTACTTTGTCACAAAACTTGTAATTTAGTGCTAAAAGCTAATAATAAGCTTGTCGAAAAACAAGTGTTTTGTTTATTGTTTGACAATATTCATCCAATAAAAATTGTGTGTTACTAAACTGTGCTCATGTTTCTCGTTAAAAGTAGTTGTTACTAAATATATTTTTTTATTGGTACTTTGTCACAAAACTTGTAATTTAGTACTAAAAGCTAATAATAAGCTTGTCGAAAAACAAGTGTTTTCTTTATTGTTTGACAATATTCATCCAATAAAAACTGTGTTTTGCTAAACTTTGCTCATGTTTCTCGTTAAAAGTAGTTGTTACTAAATATAATTTTATTTAGAAAATGTACAAAATATATTCTTTTATTGGTACTGTGTAACAAAACTTGTAATTCATTACAAAAAACTAATATCAAGGTTTTGTTATTTGACAATATTCATCCAACAAAAATTGTTGTTATTTTTGTATAATTTAAATTCTATTCTATAATAATAACTACTTACTCGTATTTATAGTAAAAGAGAGTTTTGTTGCAATTTGGTTAAACATTTTGAACATTTAACAACACTAATGAAACCCTTAATTTTTCCACTAATATATATCAAAGCTGTGATGATCGTTTCGTTCTGTCGGCATCATCAAAAGATTTAGAAATGAAAGCTGTTAATTCCCAGAAAAAAATGTAAATGAACAAATAGAAGATTCTGTAATAGTTTGTCGAATGAAAATGCCGGTTCTACCGTTAAAAATGTATTGTTTACTTATAATTTTACTGAAAAATTATGTGTTATACACGTAAACCATTTTATACGTATAGTGTGTAATTAAGTGTGAAAATTAGTAATTGCTTAGTCTTTGTTATTGCCTTTGAAATCCTACAGACTCTAATGAAGAAATTGTATTTTTTTCATGTTATTGTAAAACACCATTTTAGAGTTTTCTAAGCGAAATACATTGTTTTAAAGTTAGAGTGTCTTACAGTTGTTGTAACTTCTTTCGCCAAAAGGGCACTGTAACTGATTAGCAGAATGCACGTACCTATATTATGTATATTTCTACTCTATAATACATAATGTGTGTATAGTGTCTAAAGTGTGCCAAATTAATATTTTTTTTTACTTCTTGAAACTGTTTGAAATTTAACGTATTTTGCAAGATTTTAGTACATATTCTAACGTATTTTATGTGGAAATAAATACACATAATGTTCTTGGCGGGATTGATCACTCTACAAAATTTTAGGCTGGAGTGTACCATAATATTCGTATCTAGTTTTTACCTGAAATACCTTTCAATATTACCTGTAATTACTACGAAACCTACCTTTTTCTGTGCACTATATTTACCTGGCAAGTATCCTTCGGAAATCCATGGGTTTTTGTAATTGAAATAGAACCTTTATCTTTGATGTTTTTTGATGATTCTTAGGTATAGTGTCGAGTATAGTGTTTACTACATGTACAAACTTATAAATATACATATACATATAATAGTATTTAAATCTTTTTAAATTCTGGTGTTTTGCTAGATATCATTGTTAATACAATCGTTCAAAATTATATATTCTATCAATAGTTTAAAATTTAAATTTAAAACATTTAAATTCTATGACTGATAGTGACTCCTCTTATAGCTGTATTCTGTACAAAATTATAAGTCTTACAGGTCTGTAAATAATGGGGAGGTACCGGATCGGGATTTGATCGGAATACCGGATTATCCGGCTAACGGTCGGATTTATTGATGGGTCCTCTTAACTACTATGGAAAAGAGAACAAAGGGTTTAATAGTTATTAAATTTGAAACAGTGTTACAATGATATGGAGTCTTCTTCAACATATACACGGGTACACCTACTGGGAACAACATGCTTGATCAATTTAATCTTAACTACAAAATGGCAGTTGTAGACAGAAAATCAGATTAAATTGTGTGGTAGAGTAATAAAACATTTCTTGTTATAAGTAATATAGCTAGCTCAGCTAATAGTGTCCAGAACGATTATTTTCAGAAATACCTACAGATATACCTATATCTATATTGGAAATAGGTGTAGACTAGATTAACATTAGGAAATATAGAAAAGCTACTATTTATACATAATAATTAAAAAAAAAAACTCTAAGGGCCAGTTTTACAATCACTGGTTAGAATTTGAACTACAAGTTAAATAAACAACATTGAATCGAATTATTTGACAGCAATGATTAATTTGTCTTTTGACAGTTCAATTCGTTCTAATTTTATTTATTTAAGTGTCAGTTAAAACTTTAACCGGATATTATAAAATTGGCCCTAAATTGTTAGTTTTTTATGCCGGATCGCCGAATCATATAAACTCTGTGTAGCTGGAACGGTAGTTTTTGTTTTTCAGCCGGATTTAGTGATACCGCCGGATATCCGTCCCGTTTCTAATAAATATACATATAGTAGTATTGAAATCTTTTTAAATTATAGTGTTTTGCTAGATTTCAGTGTAAATACAATGGTTAGAAATTAGATTTTCTATCAATAGTCAATATCACATTACGCCATAAAATTAATGCGTACTAATATAACAAATCACGTGTATTGCTATAATTTGTACTAAATGTCAAATTTATTGTTAAAGATAAACTTCCTGGCTCCTATTTTATCAAATGTAGTATTAAATTTATTTAGAATATCAAGTTGAATTGATTGCTGTAAACAGTATTTATGTAAACTAAGAGATGTCATTAGTACACTATTCCGAGTTGTATTTCTATGAAGTAAACTTGAATTCAAAGTGCTAGAATGTGATATCGAAAGCAGCCTTAATTAATTAAGCTATGATTATAATAATAAATTGTTTTTTAATAATACCAATGTATTTTTAAAAAGTAGCCATGGTAATTAGTTGCCTAATATAACTAAAATTTTGAATGAATGCTACCAGAATTTAGATTTTGCGAACCTTCGTTGCTTCGTTTCTTCCTTGCTGTTTCTACCATTAGAAATACTGATATTTTTAGACGGCTTTGTGCTTGTACTAAGCCATTTATTGTCGTTTAATTTTTGTTGTAACTTAGGGGTTTACGAGACAATATAAGCTTATGTTTAATTTAATTTTTGCTTTACTGTAAAAACATTCTCTGCAAATTTTTATTGACAAAACTCTTAAAAAATTATTAATCTCACAATGTTTATTGTTAGTACCATTTCTCCGTTATACTTATAGTTTAAAAGTAAAAAGTATGTTATCGCTAGCACAATACCTCTCGCCAATTTTATTTTATTTTTAATTAACACATACATTTTTAATAATACAAAGTGCTAAAAAAAGAAAATATTAAACATGTGCCTAAATATCGTTTTTCAAGTTTTAACAAAAAAAAAAAAACATTATTTTTAATCTAAGACAAGTAAGATACATAATGAAAAGAAATTTCCTAACTTCCTTTGTGTTACAGATTTTTGTAATTCAATTTTAACTCAAATTCAATATTAAATATTAGAAAATGGATGTTAAGTAACAAAAATTAAAGAATGATGAGTAATTCGGGATTCAAATTAAGCACAATCTATATGGTGGCTAAATTTTGAACTAAAAATAGTCCAGAATATATTATTTTCTTCCTTTTATAGAAATTTCCTGGAGTTTGCAGGCCATTTAAATAACACAAGTTTCATATCTTTAAATGTCTCTAAAAAGTGTAAAATGCAGTATCACTGACACATTGACAGTTCATACATCCCAGTTGTGACGTCACAACAGGGCTATATAACTGCGGGAAAAGTTGAATTTAATTGCCAATTATATATTCATTGATTTTTATAAATCTAAGAATTTTTTTAATTGTACAAAATTAACGTTTCTTTCAGAAACAATCAACTAAGGTTGTTTTGCTGAATGTTTTGTAGAAACACTGAAACTTTACAATGTGGCTGAGAACTAAAGAGTTTTTTTTATAAACAATTTTACCAAATTTTGAAGCATTCTTGAATGTAGATGTTATATATAACTCAAATTTGCAATATTTGGACTATGGTTGTTTTTGCCACAGGCTCCTTAATTATTACATAGCATTTAATGTTGTATCTATTTCATTTAGCACATTCTTTATTATATCTTTTATAGCTTTAATGATAAAAACGATATTAAATAATCTAATGTAATGAAGTTTATAACATCTACAATTCGAAGGAAACAAACTAATAATTTTATTTATATATATATATATATATATATATATATATATATATATATATATATATATATATATATATATTATATACAGGCTGTTCAATTTAAGTGTTTCACTATTGCTATCTCGAGAACCGTAAGAGATACGAAGTCGGTTAAATTAGCAAACAATTTCTATATTATAAGACTATTAAAATGAGCATTACAAAAATTATTTTCAACCAGTGGTTCTCAAAATACAGAATTCAACTTTTTAATTTTAAATGAGAACCTACTTTTTTTATTCACCTATTCGATTCAGCATTTTTTTTTGAATACAACGATATAAATTGTTTATACCCTTACATAACGAAAAAAACGAGAAAAATGCAAAAGAAAAATTATTATTTTCATATTTATTCCTACATGTAATCAGAGTGCCATGACAAAAATAATTTTTGTAATACACATTTTAATAGTATTATGATATAGAAATTGTTTGCTAATTTAACCGACTTCGTATCTTTTACGGTTTTCGAGATAGCAATAGTGAAACACTTAAATTGAACATCCTGTATATTATGGCGGTAGGTAAACGTAAGTGTACATATTTTAATTTACATAACATAAAATATTCACATAAAATGAAATGGAATTGGCGGTAGATAATGTGCTGGTCACATCAAATTTTTAGAATTACGTTACATGTTATAAGCAAAATAAAAATACGTTATTGTTGCGAACATCACTGTATGTACATATTTTGTGAATTTTACAATATATTTTGTAGATTAAACGTATCGCAATTCTCGCCTGAAAAATAATAATTAATTGCTATCGAAATGGCTCGTCAGGCGGCAATGACAATCCTTATTGTACGCCTCCGCCTCCATCGGTTGTAGATTAATAAATCAAATATTAAAAGTGTGGATAAAAATTACAGCTCCTATCACACACCCCAGTGGAGTTTAATAGGCCAATAATAAAACCTAAAGTCGCGTCATTAATCAAAATATTAATTACGCCCGCGAGTAATTATGCCGAACTTTGGCATTTCTTACATGAGAGACACATTATAAACAAATTCCAATTCATTAATCAGCGAACAGAAGCTTTTCAGGGTAGGGATACATTTAACGGAGAAATTTTCGGGATGTGAAGAATATTTGAAATTTTCTAAAGATCAGATGAGAAAATTAAATTCGTTTGCGTTTGGTTTGGAAAATGTTCATACATTGGAAAATGTTTTCACAAAATTTCTAGGAAAATTATGACAGATTATTCTGAACGTAGTTGAGGAACAACATATAAGGTTGATATAATACCGTCAATTATTGTGATAGAACTGAAAATATCAATAGAAATTATTAAATTAAAAATTAATAACAATTTACTTATGCAGGAAAATATCAATAGAAATTATTAAATTAAAAATTAATAACAATTTACTTATGCAGAAAGTACCGGATTTTTTTGTGTAGAAGAGTTTTAGTGTTCATTTATGTATTTTTTTTTACTGTTTCCTGTCAGTTGCACAAATTTTCACGTCTTGTACTGTAGGTCATTTCTTCGTCAATGCCTTCTTTTCGATCCCATGGTCTATTATTTTATCTCATTTTGGTTGTCCAAACCTCTGTCACAGATCTCCCGTCGTCCCTGCTTATAACATGTCCTCACCAACTCAGCTATCTTTCCTCGATAAAATCTGGTCATAAAGACTTTGTTCCTTATATCTCTGTTTCTTATTCTGTTTAGCATTGTGAGACCTTTGACTCTTCTTAGTCTTCTTAAGTACGGTATTTCTGATATTATAATGCTTGTATTTTACTTTTTATTCTTCTTGATATAACCCATGATTCAGTACCAGGTTAATTTTGCTTAATAAATTGTGTTGTATACTGTAGTTTTTGTTTTATGTGATATTTTCTTTTTTACTTATGAAAATATTCTTAACTATCTTTTTAAATATAAAATAAATAAAATACTTGTATCATCACGGCATATTACCCATTGCTGGGTGTGCCAATCTGCTCTGTACGCAGATATCGGTAATGATGAAATATTTGTACCGTGCGGGCGCTTACCAGGTGTCACCACACGGGCACTCAATCCTGGCGTGGAGCGTGCACCACAGGGGTCAATTTAGTGCCATTAAAATTCGAAGTAATTTTTGGCCTTGGTCGGGATCGAACCCGAGAAGAACGTAGTCTACTTAATAAATTTATTATTTAAAAAATATAAATACACATATAAAACTAACATGTACTCGTATACAGGATGATTCATCGGACTGTTCTTTTTTATTAAGTCCATTATTTTAAATATTATGGAAAAAAATTTAATGAAATTTATTTTAAATAAATCGGCAGTAAATACTTAATATTTTCAAATAGAACACCTATATATGTTTATTGAAATTTGAAAAGTAGATGAAATTTGCTATCCAATAGTATAAAAACAATCATATGTTGTATTATTAAAAATAGAATCGCGATTTATTTAAATATTTCATCTATTTCAATCCGATATTTCATTATTATACCTGTTATTTAATATTATCAGATGTCTAATTCAATTTTTATTATTACAAAGCCTGCTTTATTTAATACAAATCTGATCTGGACAATACAATACCTCCTACCATCTAATTTTTATTAATTTAAATACATACCTGCATAATTTACTAATGCTGGAAACCGAGCTGGAAACTATATTAAGTTCCTTTTCATATAACTATTGTTCTATTTACAATTTTCTTTTTTTACAAAGTTACTATTAATTTGAAATGATAATTTTTTTGACAGTGACATTTATTTGTCAGTTACATACATTTGAGCTGAACTGTGTAACCATATGGTGTTTTGTTTAAAGCGTAGGCTCCGGGCTTTATATTATAGATGATTTTATAAATTTATCCATAAAATATATAGAAAAAGTATTAATGGAAAGCTGTAGAAAAATTAATAATCTTTAATTTAATTAACAACATAAATTGCGAAAAGTTAATATTTCCAGGAAAAACTATTTTAAGCTTCAAGTAAAGTGCCATTTTCGGTTATCCGAATTGCAACAAAATCTAATGGCTTCTTTCCATATTAGAATAAGAAAAAAATACATGGTTTCAAAATTTTCTGAATGGTAGTATTTGAGTTAGAGCGCCCAGAGGATCCACACATATACATACACACACATACATACACATCCACAGGCATCATCGTGAAAATGTTAAAATCGGATTCTAGGGACCCTGAAACGTGTCATTTAAATATCGATATGGGTAGCGGGTGATAAAAATGTAATCTTTTAATCATTCGTCATTGTATTTTTTAATAATATAATACTCGATATAACATATTATTGTTTTATACTGTTCGATAGCAAATTGCATGTACTTTTCAAATTTGAATAAATATAGGTACAGCGTGTTCCAATTGAAAATACAAAGTTACATACTATTGCGTAGAAGTGGAATAACCCGAGGAATAACCTGTAGAAAACCTATACTGCCGATTTATAGATATTTTAGTTTAAAATAATGGAGTTATTTAAAATGTCCTGACCGATGAATCACCTGTATATATTGATTAAATCAGTCATATTCAGTAACAAACTGGTTACGTTTTAGCAACCGCTTTTATTCAATAAGTAGTTCACATGTAAAATGAATACCGTATGATTTAAGTTTTGAACAAGTAACAGGAAATATCATGCATGATTTTGGTGTGACGAACAAGATGAACAAACTTATTAGTGTTCGTTTTAATTTTTAAACATAATAAAAAATTGTGTGCCGTGAAAGTCAGAAATAGGTCACAATATTTCGAGCAATATTTATTTTATTTTATAGAGCAAGTCCACGTGTTTATGTGTGTCATGTGACTGTTTGTGGTTCTAATGGTCCTGGTTTGAATCCGATCGGAGTCAGGGCAAAATTATTTCCAATTATTGTCAAAATGATTGTGCTACTTTTCTACAGTTTTGAGAGACTATGAGGTGACGCCTGAAAAGCTTTCTCAAACATGTAGATCGAAAGAAGCACCAATAGGTCATACACCGTGATGATATATTTATTTACAAGTTATAATAGATTTATAGAGAATAAGACACAAGACAGGGTTTATATTTTGTATTTTTTTAATATGTTCAAAGAATTCTTTTCAACAATGATATACAGTGATCGTTACGAGTGATGGCGAACTGCCGCGCAGATTAGGTCACGCCTTACTTAAACATGACTGGTGCGAAAAATTTCACTAATTTTGTATTTAGTAATTTGGAGTAGGGGTAATGTCGCAATTTGGTCTTCTGCGCATATTATTCCTCTCGCCATCACTCGTGATGAGCACTGTACTTCACCCTCGACTTTCCACACTTTTTAAAAGCTCCGAACCAATGATTTGAAACTAATTTCTCAGGGACTTAAAAACTATCAAATTAACTTATGATGATTTGAAAACTGCCAAAGCGGCCAACTTAATTTCTGGGGGACAAAACTGTCAAATTAATTTCAGATTGATTTCAACTGTCAATTTATTAATTATTAATTATATTGTTTACTCATAACGATACTTTAAAAATGACAACTAAGTTCTAAGTAACTTAATTTTTGCAACTTAATTTCGAAAAAAAATATTTGTTTAAAATAATAGTGAAAATTTTGTTTTCCATGGGCTACCTCGAATTTATGCCATTTCCGCTAAAACTATGAGGTATTATAATTTGTATTGAAATGGTCAAAATATTAGGCCTACTTTTTTTACTTCATTCAGGATGCAATACAATATTTATAAACACAAAATACAAACGGTAATAAAATATTTTAGTGTAAAAATATTTATATTAATTTTGTATTGTTTTTAACCATAAAAAAAATCGTGTTATTTGTTTACATTTTGGTAGGAAAATGCGTAAAATTTATCCGGTCGTATATACAGTGTTTTAACCGAGGTTTTAACGTTTATTTTAACCTAGTTCGCTTTCCAATATACAATAAATAATCCACACAATTTCATATATGTCTCTTACGGGTTTATTCTAATTATTGCATCTAGATAACTGTGCTCGTATATAATTACTTCTTGTTAATAACATACCTACCTGTTATTGCATTGCATTGCTTCATAGCTGTACATTTCATAAAATAAAATTCCTTGGTTTTTATACTGTAATTTTCAGATCTATCCGCTTATTATCGTTAATTGGACATAATTAAAGAATTAGATACATCATGAAATAGATGCAGTTTTAAATAGAATTCTATTAGACGGATCGTTTAAGAAAACATATGTGAATTCCATCTAAAATTAGATGTAAACATAATACTATAAATATTTCCTTTAGAAAATACATGTTATCAACAGTGAGAGTATTAGTCATCATTCTGTGAACATAAGGTGTTGATTACAAATGTGATAACCAACTGATAAACTGTTTGTAATCGGCGCCGCTCGGCCGTTCGAAGAATGTATAAAAATATTTTTACTTGGAAATATTTCTATAAATTATCATTTCGGTCTATATACGATAAATCGTATGTGATCTAATGATTATTTATATAGTAGTGTGTACCTCGAGTACTAGTTTTCTAAATCTTAATTTTTAATAATTTATTTATTTTAATATGTATTTTTTATTAAATAAAAATAGAGCTGTTGTAACCAATTCCAATTTCACTCTTTTAACATAAATTAGTATTGTATCTACATAACCTTTTTTTGCAAAGATACGTATAAGTCCTTAAAAATATTTTTTGATCATATTACACATTTTATGCCTAGAAAAATTATATCAGAAATTTAATATATGTACTTGTACAAACCACACTTGGTTTTTGATACTGATAATGACATTTATCTGTCAATTAGGGGATAGTTGACTAATGCGTACTGTACAACTAAATCGTACCTGCGTATTTTCTCGTTAGTTAGTAAATATTAGTAGTAGCTGGTAGTCGGTAAAGTAGGCAAAAATTTGAAGTTAAATAATGTTTGTGTGTTGTGTGAGCTACAAAAGTTTTAAAAAAATCAGGTGTAGGTTTGATGCGTAGTTTGATGTAACTTTTTAACGATCCTATTTAAGTAATATTAATTACACGGTAAATTTTATTTTTACATTCCATATTTTTTGTAAATTTGTTAATATTTATTTGATGTATATTTTGTAGGTACCTACGCTCAAGGTTATATAGCTATTGTAAAAAGTTTGCGAAGTTTTATAAATAGTGTCAGTATTGGGATATTTCATTAAAAATGCGAACCTGCTGGAAAAATTTGGAACTAAAAACAAAGGAGCAATTTTATTTCATTCGTATGTTTTTACATATGCACGTAGTTTATATTGTGGAAAATAGATAATATAAGTAATATTTACAATTAATTAAACTACTATTGAATATGTGCTGTAAAACTGTCCCTAAGAAAAAACAAAACTGTGAACCTATCAACCACTAAACTAAAGTATTTAAAATAATAATTAAATTACCGCTACAATTAATAAAATAGGATTCAAGGCAATATACTAGCTAAAATAATAATAAACACTGAAAGAAAAGTCAAAATACAAGAAGAATCAAAGACAAACTATTGACAGCAATGATACTCTTATGGAAGTTACACAAAAGTGCTCTCTTGTTGAAGGTTTGACGTTGGTACACAACGCCATCTCTACGTAATGAAATATCCCAATATTTTATCTAACAAGATTTTAATTTTTTTTTTCTGACAGCATTGAGAAAAAATATATTATTGTCCCAATTGTAAGTTATAAATACCCGAATATTCCTATATATTAAGTATTATGTATTTAATGTTTTTTTAACAATTTTTAATAATAAAATATATATCGTAAATAATTGATTTTTATTTTCAATTATTTCATTATTATTTTGCAACTTTATCAAGTTATTAACAAAATAAATTACCTAAGGTTCTAAAAACAAATTTCATATTATTTTCATTCGTGCTGAATTAAGAGATACGAGTATGTTTCCTAAAAGATAAATTTTCCATTGTCTTATAAAGTGGCTTAAAACGCATGTGATATTTAAAAATCTGTTGTGGCCAGCACAATACCTCTCGCCATTTTCATTTTATGTTGCATAGGGCGCGACCAGTTATGTAACTTTGGTTGCCTTGGCAAGCAGATATGGGGGCCCGTGTCAGAATGAGAGCTAGTAATATACATAGTTGTCCAGTATCATAAGTTTTCATCCGAAACATTATGATTTTCCAAATCCATGTGGATTATTTTCCTCGACAATGGATGACAAATTAACATCAGAATATTTTGAAATTTTGAATGAAAAATTATGACATATGACAATTGTAACATCTATATAAATAACTACTAGCCGTCATTCTGACACGGATCCTCATATCTGCTTGCTGAGGCCAACAAAGTCACATGACTGCTCGCGCCCTATACGTAACGAATTTAACATTTCTTGTATTCACAAAAATAATTGAAATTGTTTCTCTTCTTTCGTTCTATGAGAAATTTTATCCTAGTATTCTAGTATGTTCAAAATTCTTCAAATTCATTGACGGTATTAGCAGTATTTCTTAAGGATATATGTAATATTAACATATCTGTAATTTAAATATATATTAAATTAATAATACAATAATATATATTAAATGTAATCATACCTCCCAGAAAAAACTGACACTGACATTTTGCATTTATTTGTCAATTACAAAAATTTGAATATCGCAACTGTTTTTCGGGCAACGAGATTTATTACAACAGATTATTCTATATTATTATATACTATATCTCCAAACCTATACGAGATATAATAAAAAAATTAAATGTGTCAGATTGAGAATTTAATTGTCTTTAATATTTGTAGTAACAAATTTTCAAAAAATAATATTTAGAATTTTTCTTTTTAGAAACTACCACTTCCGGTTGTCCAATTGTTACCAGAACCTATTCAACTCTTCCCATTACTGTTAGATTGAGGAATCCGTAGTTATACAGGTCTTTAGTCTTATAGAATTTGAGACATCGTGTCTCCAACAACCTCACACACACACACATACACACCCGCACACACACACACACACACACCCGCACACACACACACACACACAGACATCATTGTAAAAATGTTAAAATCGGATTCTATGGACCTTAAATCGTGCTTATTCAATAAAATCTGGATATGCGATTTTTAGCATGAATCCAATACCTCTCTTAGCGAGAGGTAAAAAAGGCTGAACTTGTAAAAAGAAGGCATCAGAAAACATTATACTATAGGCAGAAATATAATTTTTTGTATTAATTTATGCTGAATAATAAATAAAACAAGAAATGTCTTAGATTTTGAGAACTTTCCCCTACAAACATTTGAATTTATCCATTACTTTCCGTAGAATAATAGAATGATTACAACAGATTATTATTATTTTTACATATTGCTAAATCTATAGAATACATGTTAAAAGTGAGATATTGGAGTCTGAGTCTCGTGAAGTAGAGTACATTTGTTAATACCGGTCGAATCTCAAAGTTATCTACTCAATTCCAAACTGAATTGAAATATAATTAAATTAAATATGAAGTAAAGTTGTTTTATTTAAAATCTAGCATAGTATTGCTAGTAATACAAACGCGGTTTTAAATCTTTGTCTAAAGTTTGGTTCTAAATTTGTATTACAAACATCGTTCAGTTTTTAGTTAACTGTGTTGCTTAGGTTATTAAAACCAAACATCCTTAAAAACGCGTTTGTACTACCGGTCAATATATTTGACTCTCGATTTCACTGCATCATGATGTTTAAATATTGTTGAAGAAGTAACCATATAAACTTCAGTATTTCGTGTATAGGGTTCGAAATGCTCGTTAAAACTGTCATCCGTTCAAAGGCCAGCTCTCTGCCTAAATTCAATTTAGAAAATGTAACCTCTACGGGTCTGGTGCGTTCGATTATCCGCTTTGTAAACGAACTTCTTTCCTTTGTTCATTAGCTTGTCGCTTTATTTTCCTTCGTCATTTCGTGGAGTTCGCGTCCTCATCGCTCCGAGCCCGGCTCGGCGGTTAGATTGCTTCGCTTTTTGTCCTGGCGACGAAAAAATGTTGCGTGGAAGTCTTTAGCGAGCCCAAGCGGCCTTCTTTCAACCCGGACCACGTGACCATGTGTGGCCAATGTGTTAATTAAACGCACAAAAAACACAGGGTAAACAAATAGCGTTTTGTCAGAGTTAAATTTTCGAAACGTAGAAGATCGGAAGATGAATACATCGTGATGTTTAAATATATGTAATATTTTTATAGATTCTAACTGTATCAAGATTAGTTGGCGTTTAATACAGAAAATAACAGTTGTACCTATAAGAGATCGGTTTAGGAGGCACTATAATATACAGAATCCATTGGCTAGTAATATTTACAAGTTACAAAGGTAAATTTATTCGACTGACGGTGAATATTATGGCCCGCTTTTTTCACCTCTTGATAAAGTGCCAGTTAACTTATTTGTCAAAAAAAGAAAATATCGCATCATATAATTGACATGTGTATAATTTTGTCAATTTACGCTGTACTACCGATGCGATCTTTTCATTTAATCTGGCAGTTAACTGACATTTTATGCAGAGGTAACCCGGGCCTAAGGGTTAACAATTGCTCGTAATCTCAGTCAAATAACCTTTATACCTGTACTCATAACCGTTAGGAACATGAGTAACTGTTGTAAATATGTAATTGGATCAAGTTTGTTTAAAGTAATTCAAATCATAGTTTGCTTTAAAACAGTAAATATAAAAACATGTCATAAAATAAATAAAATTGTTTGTTATTGTGTACATCTTGTCAGTTCAGTTTTCGTTGTAGCTTTCGTTCTGTGTTCAGTTTAAATAAATAATTTTGTACGTTCTTGTTCTTAATTCTGTGTTGTGTTTCCTGTGTATCTTGTTCTTGTGTGCATCTTTCTGGGTGGTTTTCAACATTTTACAACAGGTTATGGGCCCAGCACGCTTCCACTGCGCATAATATAAAGTAAATTATGGCGTCGTTTGGACCAACTACCCGAATTGTAACTCTAACGGGGCCAAACAACTACAGGCTCTGGAAATTTCAAATTCAGAACCATTTACGTGTAAGGGGCGCTATAAAGATTGTCACTGGAGAAGAAGAAAAGCCAGTTGTAAATGGAACTGGAAATGGAACGCTAGAGGAAGTAAAAAGATGGGAAGAGGCAGACGCGTACGCAATGTCAATCATCGGCGATACAGTGGACACAGATATTGCGATTGATTTGATAGACTGCGTCAATTCGGCTGATATGTGGGCCAAAATTGCTAGTAAGTGTGATGATCATACTGGAGAAACCATTGGATCATTAATCGACGCTGTTCAGAATTTAACAATGGGTGACATGTCCATGGAAGAATATGTGAAAGATGCTAGAAACAAGATTACGAAGCTCAAAGCTGCAGGTGAGACAATTACTGATAAATATGCTTCAGCACAGGTGTTACGTGGGGTACCAGAGACGTACAAATTCTATAAGGTCACCTGGGATAATAAGAAGGAAGAAGAGAAGACTCTTGAAGCACTGTGGCGGGGTCTTCTGAGAGCCAACGAACGAGAACAGGAGAACGAAAGCGGATCAGTATTTGTTGCTAAAGGCAATAAAGGAAAGCAACAGAAAGATTCAATGAAGAATCAGAAAAAGAAGAAACAAGTTTGTTTCTTGTGTGGTAAGCCTGGGCATATCAGGTCAGAATGTACACAGGTATGTTTTTCGTGTGGAAAAACTGGTCATTTTAAAGCTAATTGTTTTAAGTTGAAGAAAAATCGGAAAGTGACAGATGCGTCAACTTTCTTATGTCAATCAAGAGATTGTACAGGTGAGTGGTCTAAATGGATTGCAGATAGTGGAGCAAGCTTTCACATGGCCAACGGTCGAAGCTTGTTCTTCGAGCTTGACGAAAGCAGAGGCGGCGAATCCATCAAATTAGCAGATGACAACAAGATCTTATCAAAGGGAATTGGTAAGGTTAAAGTAGAGGTCTGGCTCAGTGGGAGTTGGAAGGAGGTCATCATGGAGGAAGTACGATGGGTGCCCAGTTTAAAAGGTAACTTATTTGCATTTAATGCTGCAGCAAGACACGGACATGAAGTGATCACAACCAAAGACAAAATTAAGGTAATGTACAATGGTCAGATCAGTGCACAAGGTATATGGGACGGAAGTTTATACAGAATGAAATTTCGGTCAAAGAGACCATATAATGCCTGTACAACAGAGGTAACATCACTGCGACTTCTTCATGAAAAGATGGGTCATGCGAGTGCATCAACGCTGCGAAGAATGGTCAAGAACGAGTCTATGACAGGTATTGAACTTGATAACGTTGAAGAATTCGATTGTGAAGCCTGTGAGTACGGGAAACAAACAAGAAGATCTTTCCCATCGACTGTACCCAGAAATGTAGAGGTAGGTGACATTGTTCATACAGATTTAAGTGGTCCTCATGAACCAACTTACAATGGAGCAAGATGGTTTATGGTGCTGAAGGATGATGCAAGTGAGTACAGAATTGTTCATATTTTAAGAAACAAAGAAGAAGCTGTCAACAGAGTACTTGAATACTGCGCGTACATTCGAACACAGTTCAGAAGGAACGTCAAAGTTGTCAAGTGTGACAACGGTACAGAATATGTCAATCAGAAATTAAAGAATGCTTTGGCCAAGGATGGAATTGTATTAGAATTGACAGCGCCATATAATCCTGAGCAGAATGGTAAAGCAGAACGAGAAATCCGTACTTTGACAGAAACTGCCAGATCAATGTTATATGGAAAAGAATTGCCGAAGATTCTCTGGGGCGAAGCCGTGAAGACAGCAGCGTATTTGAGGAACATGATCTGTACGTCGAAAGGTGGTAATAAGACACCGTTTGAGTTCTGGTTCAACAAGAAGCCCGACTTGTCGAAGTTAGAAGTGTTTGGTACAGTTTGTTACGTCAATATACCAAAAATCAAGCGTAAGAAATGGGATAAGAAGGCCGAGAAGAGATTATTCGTCGGTTATCAAGGTAGTAACAACTTTCTTGCTTATAATCCAACAAAACGAAGAGTAGAAGTTGCTGCAACAGTGACATTTAGTCACGAAGAAGGAAATTTCAAATTTTCGAAGACAACATCAGTTATTGAAGTAAATAACAATGAAAATGAGGTACCAGGTAAAATTATCCAGACAGGCGAGTCAGAGAAAAGTTCTGGTGAAACAGCGAAACCAAAACAAGTTACACGTGAAGAACCGATGAATCTGCGAAAGCGAAATTTGCTGAAGAAACCAGACAGGTATGTTCCACAGCCGCATGCATATGTTTCTGTTGTAGAACCAATGACTTACGCCGAAGCAAAGAATGGGCCCCATGCCGAGCAGTGGGAGAAGGCCATAAATGAAGAAATTAAAGCCCATGAAAAGAACTCGACATGGAAGATAGAAGGAAAACCAACGGACCGAAGACCCATTGACTGCAAATGGGTATTCAAAGTGAAGCAGACGCCAGGTGAAGAAAATCGGTACAAAGCAAGACTGGTGGCCAGAGGTTTTACGCAACGAGCTGGAATCGACTATGAAGAAACCTACGCTCCAGTTGTGCGCTACGAAAGCGTACGAGCATTGTTGGCGAAAGCAGCTGCCGAAAATCTGGAAATAATGCAGTTCGACGTAAAAACAGCATTTCTTCATGGGGAGTTAAAAGAAGATATTTGGATAGAATTACCAGAAGGTCCGTGGCCGAAAGAAAAAAGAATTGTAAAGTTAGTCAAAAGTTTGTATGGACTGAAGCAATCACCGAAGTGTTGGAATGACAAATTTGATGAGTTCCTTCGGAGATATGAGCTTGAGAGATCACCAGCGGATAATTGCATCTACGTAGGCAACAAAGAAGGTGAGAGACTTTATTTAGCATTGTACGTAGATGACGGTCTTGTACTAAGTACCTCAGAAAAGGTATTAGAAAATTTTATGAATGAGCTGAAGACTAATTTTGAAGTGAAAATAAACGAGCCAAGATATTATGTTGGTTTCGAAATTGAAAGAGATAGGGACAAGGGAACGGTGAAGATTTATCAGGCAAACTATATTGAAAAATTGGTAGAAAAATTTGGACTGATAAATGCCAAACCTGCAAATGTACCGCTAAATCCGACAATTAAATACTCCAGCAGCATGTGTCCAGAAGATAAAGAAGAAAAAGCAAAAATGGCGGCGAAGCCCTACAATGAGCTACTGGGCTCATTACAGTTTTTAGCAAACGTGACACGTCCAGACGTCGCCTATGCAGTTAACCTATTGAGCCGATTTAAAGCAAATCCAGGAAATCAGCATTGGAAAGCAGCTAAATATATCGTTCGCTATTTAAAAGGAACATTCAAAGAAGGTATTATTTACAGCAAGCAAAAGACTTCTATTTTGCAGGTTTATTCTGATGCTGATTGGGCCGGCGATCAGGATGATCGCAAATCAACGAGCGGGTACATCATGTTAATGTGTAATGGCCCTATTTCTTGGGCATCAAGGAAGCAAGAATGCAACGCACTTTCAACCCTCGAAAGTGAATATATTGCTGCAGCTTCGGCGGTACAAGAGGTAAAGTGGTTACGTCGGTTATTATCGTCGATAAATGGCCAAGAATGCGAAGTCGAATTGTTCGTCGACAACCAGGGGGCAATTCAGTTCATCAATTCGACAGAGAATCACCGCCGAACCAAGCACATCGATAATAAATGGAACTTCATTAAAGATGAAGTTCAAAATGGTTGCATCAAATTGAACTATGTTCCATCGCGAGAACAGTTAGCAGATTTTTTAACCAAGAGTTTGCAAAGAGAAAGATTTAATGTTTTAAAGCAACGATTAAACTTAATCTCGATCTAATTAAGTGGGAGTGTTGTAAATATGTAATTGGATCAAGTTTGTTTAAAGTAATTCAAATCATAGTTTGCTTTAAAACAGTAAATATAAAAACATGTCATAAAATAAATAAAATTGTTTGTTATTGTGTACATCTTGTCAGTTCAGTTTTCGTTGTAGCTTTCGTTCTGTGTTCAGTTTAAATAAATAATTTTGTACGTTCTTGTTCTTAATTCTGTGTTGTGTTTCCTGTGTATCTTGTTCTTGTGTGCATCTTTCTGGGTGGTTTTCAACATTTTACAACAGGTTATGGGCCCAGCACGCTTCCACTGCGCATAATATAAAGTAAATTATGGCGTCGTTTGGACCAACTACCCGAATTGTAACTCTAACGGGGCCAAACAACTACAGGCTCTGGAAATTTCAAATTCAGAACCATTTACGTGTAAGGGGCGCTATAAAGATTGTCACTGGAGAAGAAGAAAAGCCAGTTGTAAATGGAACTGGAAATGGAACGCTAGAGGAAGTAAAAAGATGGGAAGAGGCAGACGCGTACGCAATGTCAATCATCGGCGATACAGTGGACACAGATATTGCGATTGATTTGATAGACTGCGTCAATTCGGCTGATATGTGGGCCAAAATTGCTAGTAAGTGTGATGATCATACTGGAGAAACCATTGGATCATTAATCGACGCTGTTCAGAATTTAACAATGGGTGACATGTCCATGGAAGAATATGTGAAAGATGCTAGAAACAAGATTACGAAGCTCAAAGCTGCAGGTGAGACAATTACTGATAAATATGCTTCAGCACAGGTGTTACGTGGGGTACCAGAGACGTACAAATTCTATAAGGTCACCTGGGATAATAAGAAGGAAGAAGAGAAGACTCTTGAAGCACTGTGGCGGGGTCTTCTGAGAGCCAACGAACGAGAACAGGAGAACGAAAGCGGATCAGTATTTGTTGCTAAAGGCAATAAAGGAAAGCAACAGAAAGATTCAATGAAGAATCAGAAAAAGAAGAAACAAGTTTGTTTCTTGTGTGGTAAGCCTGGGCATATCAGGTCAGAATGTACACAGGTATGTTTTTCGTGTGGAAAAACTGGTCATTTTAAAGCTAATTGTTTTAAGTTGAAGAAAAATCGGAAAGTGACAGATGCGTCAACTTTCTTATGTCAATCAAGAGATTGTACAGGTGAGTGGTCTAAATGGATTGCAGATAGTGGAGCAAGCTTTCACATGGCCAACGGTCGAAGCTTGTTCTTCGAGCTTGACGAAAGCAGAGGCGGCGAATCCATCAAATTAGCAGATGACAACAAGATCTTATCAAAGGGAATTGGTAAGGTTAAAGTAGAGGTCTGGCTCAGTGGGAGTTGGAAGGAGGTCATCATGGAGGAAGTACGATGGGTGCCCAGTTTAAAAGGTAACTTATTTGCATTTAATGCTGCAGCAAGACACGGACATGAAGTGATCACAACCAAAGACAAAATTAAGGTAATGTACAATGGTCAGATCAGTGCACAAGGTATATGGGACGGAAGTTTATACAGAATGAAATTTCGGTCAAAGAGACCATATAATGCCTGTACAACAGAGGTAACATCACTGCGACTTCTTCATGAAAAGATGGGTCATGCGAGTGCATCAACGCTGCGAAGAATGGTCAAGAACGAGTCTATGACAGGTATTGAACTTGATAACGTTGAAGAATTCGATTGTGAAGCCTGTGAGTACGGGAAACAAACAAGAAGATCTTTCCCATCGACTGTACCCAGAAATGTAGAGGTAGGTGACATTGTTCATACAGATTTAAGTGGTCCTCATGAACCAACTTACAATGGAGCAAGATGGTTTATGGTGCTGAAGGATGATGCAAGTGAGTACAGAATTGTTCATATTTTAAGAAACAAAGAAGAAGCTGTCAACAGAGTACTTGAATACTGCGCGTACATTCGAACACAGTTCAGAAGGAACGTCAAAGTTGTCAAGTGTGACAACGGTACAGAATATGTCAATCAGAAATTAAAGAATGCTTTGGCCAAGGATGGAATTGTATTAGAATTGACAGCGCCATATAATCCTGAGCAGAATGGTAAAGCAGAACGAGAAATCCGTACTTTGACAGAAACTGCCAGATCAATGTTATATGGAAAAGAATTGCCGAAGATTCTCTGGGGCGAAGCCGTGAAGACAGCAGCGTATTTGAGGAACATGATCTGTACGTCGAAAGGTGGTAATAAGACACCGTTTGAGTTCTGGTTCAACAAGAAGCCCGACTTGTCGAAGTTAGAAGTGTTTGGTACAGTTTGTTACGTCAATATACCAAAAATCAAGCGTAAGAAATGGGATAAGAAGGCCGAGAAGAGATTATTCGTCGGTTATCAAGGTAGTAACAACTTTCTTGCTTATAATCCAACAAAACGAAGAGTAGAAGTTGCTGCAACAGTGACATTTAGTCACGAAGAAGGAAATTTCAAATTTTCGAAGACAACATCAGTTATTGAAGTAAATAACAATGAAAATGAGGTACCAGGTAAAATTATCCAGACAGGCGAGTCAGAGAAAAGTTCTGGTGAAACAGCGAAACCAAAACAAGTTACACGTGAAGAACCGATGAATCTGCGAAAGCGAAATTTGCTGAAGAAACCAGACAGGTATGTTCCACAGCCGCATGCATATGTTTCTGTTGTAGAACCAATGACTTACGCCGAAGCAAAGAATGGGCCCCATGCCGAGCAGTGGGAGAAGGCCATAAATGAAGAAATTAAAGCCCATGAAAAGAACTCGACATGGAAGATAGAAGGAAAACCAACGGACCGAAGACCCATTGACTGCAAATGGGTATTCAAAGTGAAGCAGACGCCAGGTGAAGAAAATCGGTACAAAGCAAGACTGGTGGCCAGAGGTTTTACGCAACGAGCTGGAATCGACTATGAAGAAACCTACGCTCCAGTTGTGCGCTACGAAAGCGTACGAGCATTGTTGGCGAAAGCAGCTGCCGAAAATCTGGAAATAATGCAGTTCGACGTAAAAACAGCATTTCTTCATGGGGAGTTAAAAGAAGATATTTGGATAGAATTACCAGAAGGTCCGTGGCCGAAAGAAAAAAGAATTGTAAAGTTAGTCAAAAGTTTGTATGGACTGAAGCAATCACCGAAGTGTTGGAATGACAAATTTGATGAGTTCCTTCGGAGATATGAGCTTGAGAGATCACCAGCGGATAATTGCATCTACGTAGGCAACAAAGAAGGTGAGAGACTTTATTTAGCATTGTACGTAGATGACGGTCTTGTACTAAGTACCTCAGAAAAGGTATTAGAAAATTTTATGAATGAGCTGAAGACTAATTTTGAAGTGAAAATAAACGAGCCAAGATATTATGTTGGTTTCGAAATTGAAAGAGATAGGGACAAGGGAACGGTGAAGATTTATCAGGCAAACTATATTGAAAAATTGGTAGAAAAATTTGGACTGATAAATGCCAAACCTGCAAATGTACCGCTAAATCCGACAATTAAATACTCCAGCAGCATGTGTCCAGAAGATAAAGAAGAAAAAGCAAAAATGGCGGCGAAGCCCTACAATGAGCTACTGGGCTCATTACAGTTTTTAGCAAACGTGACACGTCCAGACGTCGCCTATGCAGTTAACCTATTGAGCCGATTTAAAGCAAATCCAGGAAATCAGCATTGGAAAGCAGCTAAATATATCGTTCGCTATTTAAAAGGAACATTCAAAGAAGGTATTATTTACAGCAAGCAAAAGACTTCTATTTTGCAGGTTTATTCTGATGCTGATTGGGCCGGCGATCAGGATGATCGCAAATCAACGAGCGGGTACATCATGTTAATGTGTAATGGCCCTATTTCTTGGGCATCAAGGAAGCAAGAATGCAACGCACTTTCAACCCTCGAAAGTGAATATATTGCTGCAGCTTCGGCGGTACAAGAGGTAAAGTGGTTACGTCGGTTATTATCGTCGATAAATGGCCAAGAATGCGAAGTCGAATTGTTCGTCGACAACCAGGGGGCAATTCAGTTCATCAATTCGACAGAGAATCACCGCCGAACCAAGCACATCGATAATAAATGGAACTTCATTAAAGATGAAGTTCAAAATGGTTGCATCAAATTGAACTATGTTCCATCGCGAGAACAGTTAGCAGATTTTTTAACCAAGAGTTTGCAAAGAGAAAGATTTAATGTTTTAAAGCAACGATTAAACTTAATCTCGATCTAATTAAGTGGGAGTGTTGTAAATATGTAATTGGATCAAGTTTGTTTAAAGTAATTCAAATCATAGTTTGCTTTAAAACAGTAAATATAAAAACATGTCATAAAATAAATAAAATTGTTTGTTATTGTGTACATCTTGTCAGTTCAGTTTTCGTTGTAGCTTTCGTTCTGTGTTCAGTTTAAATAAATAATTTTGTACGTTCTTGTTCTTAATTCTGTGTTGTGTTTCCTGTGTATCTTGTTCTTGTGTGCATCTTTCTGGGTGGTTTTCAACATTTTACAACAGTAACGCTTCGTGATATTGAAAACGCTCGTAATATAGTAATTTTTTAACTTCCGTCACCTTTAGGTAAGGACGGTATTGTCTTTGGTCAAAAAATTCAATAATGAGTTTTTAGTGAATAAGCATGTTTTAGGGTCCGTATAATACGATTTTACCATATTTACGATGATGTCTGTATGTATGCGTGCGTGCGTGCGTGCGTGCGTGTGTGTGTGTGTATGTGTGTGTGTGTATGTGTATATCTCGGTGTATATGTATATGTATGACGAAAGTTTCCGATCGCATAACTTTAATACCACCATTCCAAAACTTATATTTTTTTCGTAATCCTCCAGTTTACATCCAGAAGAACAACTGATTAGATTTTGATTATAATTGGTGAACCGGAAGTAGCCTCATTTGAAGATTTAACAGTTAAATTAGATTTATTGACATTTAACGTTATTATAACATAAAGAATATATTATTCTCTATACGATTTGATTACATTCTATACTTCATATTCAATAGATATAGAGTTAAAGAATTTTAAAGAAATTAAATTTTATAAATCAGCCAGCTATGCTAAACATGAAAAGTACTAATATATTCATAAAATTCAAATTGACAGGTCAGTATAAATAAAAAGTAAATTAATGTGGCAGAAATGAGGATGTTGAAGTAGATGTTGGGGAAGACACGAAAAGATACGGTAAGGAAATAACTCTAGTGTTACAAGTTTCTAGAAAGATACAAGAGAAGTGATTTCATTGGTTTGAAAATGTCATGAGGAGAAATGAAGAATATATTGAATAGCTTAGTAATAGAAGGTTGAAGTAACAGAGGAAGACCAAAGATAAGATGGAAGGACTGTATTGCGGAAGAATTGAAAGAAAAGGAACTGAATGAGAACGACACGTGAAACAAAAATGAGTGGAAGAAGAAAATAAAAAATAGTGACCCCTAACGGATGTTTGTTTATAAAATAATTTTACTGGAAATTTAGATTTTTTTGCAAGAAAATTTATGTATGGAATTTATACACTGGCTTGCAAAAAAATCGCGTACACCTGTTTTTTTGCTGTATTGAGTCGGTCTCGATTGTTAACTTGTCAGTGTCACAAGTCAGTGTCATTAGTGTCAATTAAGATGCCAAAATTATCAGAAAACGAGAAAGTTGTAATACTTTCTAAGTTAGAAGAGGGGTGGTCAATCAGATCAATAGCAGAACATTAAGATTAAATAAAGTACTGGACGCTGATGGAGCGATGATAAATTATTAATGTTACTTCGTCCATAATTTGTTTCAGTCATAATTTTTACTTATTTATAATCCATTTAAAATAAATACTTGCTTGTTCTTTAATTTTTCTAGAATATATTTGTAATTTAGTACTTATTAACTTAGCACAATGAAGAACGTGCTCCACGATACCTAAAATAATGACATGACAATGACAACGGTGACAACTTCATTGACAGTTGGTATTAACCTATTTTAAAAAAATCGTATTTACATAGCTTAAAAAAAGTAAAAACTCGGTTACTTGATTTTTAAGGTGTACGCGATTTTTTTGCAAGCCAGTGTACATATTACACAGGATTGACGGAAGGTAGTGTGCTGACCACAACAGATTTTTTATTCATAAACATTCTTTATCCATAACAACCGTAAAATCCATTGTCATATTTATCTACTCGAATTTCGGTCGTAATACGTATAACGGCTAGTTAAATAAGAATATTTTCATTTGTTGAAATTCGCTGCATATAATTTTAGCACTGTAAGAGTAAATAAAATATCTTCCAAGACGTCGACCAAGACTGTCTCTCATTCAAAAATTATGTGAATATAATTGTCATCCTGTTAGTTTTATTTGTTTTGTACACAGGTCTATGTTTTATTTTCATTTTCTGTGAGTCACCGGAATCAAATTAAAACTATATCAAGCACATGCATAGGTATCATGATTAATGCTGGTAATTTAATATAAATACTGTAGTGAACATAAGGCGAACGTAAACTATTAATTATACAATATGGTTTAATTAAGAAAACGACGTATTACAAAATCAATACGTTAGGTTGGTACTGGAAAATTAATTAATGCTTTTTATTAGTAAAAGGCAGTATGAGAAATAACAGATACAGATACAAGATATGTACATTAATTTATTGGCTATAACAAATTTATATTAGTAGGAGTTAGTATATTACAGTAGAGATAGATCCTTTAATGCTAAATATAAAGGGGCATTCGGACTAGTGATTTATTCGGATTTGTATGGATAAGTGTAAATAACGTCATTTAGAAAGTTTTTAAATATTTATTACAGTACACTTCGGTGAAATGGCAAAACGCTGAAATTAAGAAATGGGAACAATAAACATATTATCTTATCTTTTAAGTTTTAATTTATTTTGCATATCTCTTCATATTGCTATGTAATAATGATCTAAGCGTCATGTTGAATTAAAAATTATAAATATTAATTAAATCTGAAACAAAAACAAGTTTTTGTTTATTTTTGAGCATTCACTCCGGCTTTGATCGCCAGTCGCCGAAGTATTATATATTATTAATTATTAAACAATGTAAATACATTCATCCATCATTTGCAATCTCGGATTGAAATGGTTATCACAACCCGCCACTTCAGGGGTAGAAACTAAAACAAAATTTGATAGATATTTCCAAGAATCACACGACATAGTTGTTGCGTTCGGAGAAATTTTATCTCACATTCCGGATAAAAGGGTCCTTGTTCGGATTACCTTACTTCGACCTGCTGTTCGGATTACGCATTTGTCTTATATCGGGCTCTACATCATAAATTCGAACAGGTGTTATTTGATTTATTTCGTTGTTTCGTTATTTTCTATATTTATTTACTTGAAAATGGATTCCGAATTTAAAAATCTGATGTGGCCAGCACATAACCTCTCGCCGTATATTTTACCTGGCTGTATGCATAAAGCAAAGAATATTTTTATAAATACAAATAATATATTCATATAAATCTATGACGTATAAACTTCTTTATTATTCAATAATAGCATGTCTCAACATGAAGATGTTTTACCATAAATTATGTTACAATAAATTACAAAGTAGAGTTTACCATATATAAATATTAGGCTGGTAACTGCAATTTTCAATTCGAACAACGTTGTTTACTTTCTCTTCATATTCTTCTAGTAAAAACATTAATTTTGGGCGGTGTAAAATGTATATATGGATTGTGCATCTATTCTTACATATCTTCTTTTACATTTTATTTTTTCATACATGTTATATCTAAATAACACTAATTCCCTTTAATAAAGTGACGGATAGATTGCACTCCGATTATTCTTATATCGATGTGTAATTTTGTCAATATTTACAACTTACTTGAGAAGAATTTGATAGCTTTTTCGCAATTCAAAGTTACTCTAGTCTATAGTACTGGTGTACATTGTCCCATAATGTTTGAAACAAATTTAAGTCCTTCAACCTAGACTTGTCATCTCCATAATAGTCACAGATCAAGAACTAAGGGATTCTTCAAGTACATTTTTCTTTCATTATTCATTATTTCTGACACTGACATTTATCTGTCAGTTACAAATAATTTAAATTATCAACTATTTTTCATGGCATTCTTTCGGCTGTCAAATTTATTACAACAGATTATTTTATATATTATACTTCTTTTATCTCTAAATCTATGGAATATATAATAAAATATTTAAATGTATCAGATAGAGAATTTAATTTTCTTTAATATTACCACGAAAAATTTTCAAAAAATAATATTTAGAAGATTTTTTTTCAAGAATCTTCTACTTCCGGTTGTCCAATTGTTACCAAAACCTTTTCAGATCTTCCCATGAATGTCCGATTGGGAAATACGTTGTTAAACAAATTTTAAGTCTTATAGTTTTTGAGTAACCGTCCTTCCAACATCCCACACACACACACACACACACACACACACACACACACACACACACACACACACACATCCACACACACACACACACACACAGACATCATCGTAAAAATGTTAAAATCGGATTGTAGGGACCTTAAAACGTGCTTATTCAATAAAATCTGGATATGCGATTTTTAGCATGAATGCAATACCTCTCTTAGCGAGAGGTAAAAAGGCGACAGCAGAAGGCTTGAAAGTGGAATAAAGTAGATGCGTGACGTAGTTATTACAGTTATTGACGTCATATAATCAGTCGAGTTCATTATTTGCATATCGGCCGTGTGGCGTTCAAAATTTTTCGTAATACCATAAACCTCTTCATGAGACGGTGATTTTTTTTTAGAAATACTTTATTCTTAATTTCAGGCGACTGTTATAAACCTTAACAGGCGGCGGCCGTTATAATAACGGACGCCGGCCATTTTAAATGCCTTTTTGTTTTTCGTTCGTGCGTCCGTTATAATCCTTAACGGTCGGCGTCCGTTATAGATCCCTTTTCATTTACGTGTTTAGTTCTGTTAAATCATAGTAACGGTATGGTTTTACGAAAAAGGCAATAAATACTTGAATATTTTAAAAATTAATAACTTGTGTAAAACATTTTTTCATTCATAGAGTTTTAAGGTCTAGTTATAATACTGTGACGTGCGCCCCTGAGAGAAAATTATGCATGCGCCGCTACTGATAGCATGTTCGCGAACAATGACGTAATCCCTTCGAAAGAACGTACCAGAGCGATAATACAATCCCCGACGCGCTGAGACAGGTAAATTGCGCCGTGACCTCATTCCTTTCTATACGGGTCATTGTCGCTTTAGAAGAGTTCTAGAATGATAGGGGCTGTATAAATACCGTCGGGAGAACAGCGGGGGACAGTCTCATATGTACAAGCAACCAGATATGAACTCGGTGATATAAATAAACAGTTTAACAGTTGTTAACATAAATAAATGTAGTAATATAAATAAGTGCAGTGATATAAATGTTAGTTAAATAAATAATCGTAGTGTTTAAGCATTTAATAATATTCTTAGTGTTTATAATTATTTAATCATAGTGTTAGTTGTTTTTATTATCTTTTAATATTTAATCCTTAATTATATATCGTTTAATAAACGTATTCTTTTAGTTAATAATATTTGTCTATGTTTTACACTTCACCCAAATAAATAAAAACGTTACAATACCTTAAAAGATCAATTTTTAATTTGTTACAATCATGTATTATACCATAGTCAAATTTTAACTATCTTAGATAAGAGTGCGAAAATATATGTAAATTAATGATTATTAGCGAAAGAATTTTGTTTAAATATTAATTAGCTCACAAGCTACAAGTGATTGAAGTCGATTAATAATTACGATGATGTATCATGTCTGCAATGTGATTGGTTGCCTGATTTTAAAAGCATGACTCGCGCGCCTATCGCGTATCATGGATTCATCAATGAATAAATACTAGCCCCATCCGCCGCCATGGTTTGTGTCACAATATTGTCAAACAATGGTCAAAATGTTTCAAATTTCTATAATTTATTAGGAAAAAATACTTATAATATGTTATTTATGCTAAATAATAATAATTTCGTCATGCACATAACGTATAAGTTTACATTTAAAAATATTTCAGTTATGCGAACATGTAAAATTTGAACCCTGTAGAATTAATTAAGTTTGTCGATCACTGCTGAGGACCAGCTATGTCATACGCCAAATTCTGAACTTTAAAAAATCATATCTCACTTATTATGTAAAATTTTAAGTCGCGTGTGCACTAAAATCCTTGGAGGTCCCCATTGTACAGATGTGTTATACCCTACACCATCTGCAAAGTTACAAAATTACAAGAAGATGTAGAAATTACATCCATTAATCAGAAATTAATAAAATATTTCTCTGTGCTTTGCCAATTATTTTCTTGTTAATCGTTTTCTTACAAAGACTACCTCAGGCATTCCTCGTTGAATGTTACAAGGCCGGAAATATTTGCAATGGTTTATTTCTACAATGCAATGATGTACGGCCAGTGCAGTGTAGGAGTAACAAGTGTTGAGCCAAAGAAAATAATCACCTACGCAATTAAAATTGTCCGCAGGTAATATGAGAGTATCTATACAACAACGATTTTTACAAATCTAGAGGAATTGTTGCTAGAAGCCATAGATAGATTTTTAAAAGAGAAGATTTACTATGAGGGGTAAAATACGTCTCAAGATATAGTAGACTGACGTGACTTCATTATAATAGGACAGGTTAAGAATCCCGTTTCAATGGCAGATTCATTTACCAACTAATCAGGATGTTGGAAATTATTTTTCTTAATAATTTCTCAGCAAAAGAGTGTATGTTTTTTGATAGATATTCCAATTGAGGTCCTCAGAGGTTAATGTAATATTTTTATTAATTTATAAACAGTGGTTCTGTTTCCCAACCTTGTTATTTTAACAAATCGCCTGTTGGGAAAGTCAACTAAGGACAATCTAGTAGGTATATTGTTAATAAGTTGAAATGAAAAAGGTTTCCCACAAGAAACGAAGTCCATTTATTGAAATTTCCGGTTTATGGCGCCATATTGGTCGATTCCAGTCGCGTCATATTGTATTGTGAGTAATAAGTTTCTGGTAAAAACCAAGCAAATCACGAAAAATATAAGGGTCTACCTTAGGTGCGTGAAGTTGGCACCACGTGTTATAATTTGTGCTATATAAACAATATCAAAATAAATTTTATATTTATGAGACTAAATCCCTATATAAAAATAAAATTCGAAAACGTTTTATTTTAAAATGATTGGTGCTAATTTCACGGTTCAAGAAAAATAAAACGTAATAACTTATTTAATATAAACAATAGCAAAATATTCTCATGGGTACTAATTAGTACTAATTGGGTACTAAAGTTTAGTAACAAAAAAATCTTTTTAAATAAATACTTTGGTGCTAGCGTGAAGTTGGCACCAATAACATTTAATTTGCAATAACTTATTTACCATAACCATTTTGGAAACAATTTTTTGGGTACCTAAAGGTACCAATTGTGTACTAAATTTCCGTATAATTATTTTTTTACATTTTTTATGTTGTGGTGCTAGCGTGAAGTTGACACCAAAATAATTAAACAATGAATAACTCCTACGCAGAGTAAAAAAGTATTTTTTTTGTGGGTACTAATTGGTACAAATTGGGTACAAAATCGTAGTAACAATTTAAAAATTAGTACCCTATGGTGCCAATTCCATGCACCTCTACCTTGCGTATTTACAAGACCCAAATTAGTCCTCTTAGGTATGTATTTGAAAATATTTCTGTAAGGGATGTGAGATTTTTTTAAACAAAATAAAATGTTGCGAATATACTTCTTCCTTTTTTAAATTATTTCCTTATTTATTATTTTCATAATTTTTATCGGGACAATATTTTTTTTCTAATATTTGTAGAATGATACCTAACTGCATAAAATATAATTTCAAATCAAACACATTGGCTGGTACCACAAGCCTTGTTTTAACTAAAACGCTGTTTTAAGAAATGTCAAATTCAAATATCAATATTTTATTTCGCTTTTATGTATAAATTTTAATAAATTTGATATTATTATTGTGACGTGCGCCCCTGAGAGAAAAGTATGCATGCGCCGCTACTGATAGCATGTTCGCGAACAATGACGTAATCCCTTCGAAAGAACGTACCAGAGCGATAATACAATCCCCGACGCGCTGAGACAGGTTAATTGCGCCGTGACCTCATTCCTTTGTATACGGGTCATTGTCGCTTTAGAAGAGTTCTAGAATGATAGGGGCTGTGTAAATACCGTCGGGAGAACAGCGAGAGACAGTCTCATATATACAAGCAACCAAATATGAACTCAGTGATATAAATAAACAGTTGTTAACATAAATAAGTGTAGTTATATAAATAAATGTAGTGATATAAATGTTAGTTAGATAAATAATCGTAGTGTTTAAGCATTTAATAATATTCTTAGTGTTTATAATTATTTAATCATAGTGTTAGTTGTTTTTAATATTTAATTCTTAATTATTCATCGTTTAATAAACGTATTCTTTAGTTAATAATACTTGTCTATGTTTTACACTTCACCCATATAAATAAAAACGTTACAATTGGTGTCAGGTGTGGGGTTGTTAATAACTGTGAAGTGTAAATAATAATAAATAAAATGTCTCCTAAACTATTAAAATTAAGTGAATTGAAAGTATGTGATCTCAAGACGGAACTGGAAGAACGAGATTTGGAAGCAACAGGAAAGAAGATAGAGCTTCAAGAAAGACTGCGGCAAGCATTAATCGATTCTGGTGAAAATCCTGAAGATTACATATTTGAAATTCCGGATGAGGTGTCCGACATTCGTAAACTTGTAAACGATTGTAAAAAATTAAAGCAAATATGGGAAGAAAGTTCTAGACGTTTGGATCGGATATTGCATGAAAATTAAAGGAACATTCTAGAACATTGGAAAGTGAATTGCATGAAGGTTCTGGAAACGCGGAGGAAAATTCCGGAGCACTGGACGAAGAATTAAAGGAACATTCTATAACATTGGAAAGAGAATTGCATGAAAGTTCTAGAAAAGTGGAGGAAAATTCTCGAGTACTGGACGAAGAATTAATGGAACATTCTAGAACAATGGAACGTGAATTGAATGAGAGTTCTAGAAAAGCCGAAGAAGGTTCTGAAATTTTTGAGCAGAAATTGGAAGAGGAATTGGAGGCGAATTCTGGAAGAGTAGAGGAGAATTATGAAATTCTGGAGCAGAAATTGGAAGAGGAATTGGAGGACCATTCTGGAAGAGTAGAGGAGAATTCTGGAATCATGGAGTAAATGTTGGAGTGCAAATTGGAGAAGAATTCTGAAATTATGGAGCAAATGTTGGAGCGGAAATTTGAGAATTCTGGATTTCTGGAGCAATTATTGGAAAAAAGATTGGAGAAGACTTCTACAAAAACTGAGGAAAGCCTTCTGGAGTTTGGGGTCAACGTGGGTCGTTTGGGTCATCTCGCATATTCTACGGCTTCTGACAACGATTTGGAGTACCTGGCCACTCAGACACTCATCTCTGGAGTACGAGATAGCAATACTCAACAAGCACTGCAATTCGGCCGCCTAAACACTATGGTTGACGCACTCCCATATGTATCAGATCATGAAACTGCCAAACAAGTTTCACGTAACCAATCGCGATTGCGAAATAATTATACTGAGGGAAATGAAAACACCGAAGCCATAGCTGAAAAAGTGCGACGAATTATAAATGACGTGTTTGTTAGAAGAAAGAATCTCCGCTATTACAAAAGAAGACGGAAGCGAAAAAGAAGGAAGAGAACGCATGAGAGAAAAGAGAGCGTGCTCAGCAAGGAATTAAAGAAGAAATCTAGGAAGAAATTCCAGTAGTAGAGGAAAGCCAACCTGAAATGAATAGTTCTCCGACGAGCAGCTGCGATTGCAATCTAAGGACTTTGGAACGGGGTCTGAAGACAGCGGGGAAGACGTGCCCTTGGCGATTCGTATGGACAGCTCGAGTGGGAAACGAAAACTCGAGATAGATAACGATGACGACGATGCCATACCTCTCACTACAAGGAAGAAGAAAGTCAAGACAGAGAAAGGAACTTGAAAGGAAGGGAAGTAGCGTCGACGCATTGTTCAGAAGGCCATGCTCAGGGAGGCAAAAACAGTAGTCAACGATAGTAGGCAGCCCGATGGACTACGCAAGGACCCGACTGAAAATAGTACTGGAATGGAAAGCGACGAGAGCAATTCAATATGGGAAGATGTTGCACCACTGTAAAATCGTGCTGGGCGCAATGTGACTCCATGGTGATTGATGACCTATTAAAGCGTGTGGTTGAGAATGCCATGGAACTGAGAAGAGAACTCAGTTCGTCATTCCTAAGAGTAGAGTACCAAACGATTTAAAAGAGATCCATGACGGATCTGGAGGTGGCCATTTGGGAGTCAACAAAACATTAGAAAGATTGCGTCAGCGATTTTACTGGGTTAAGTGCAAGAAAGACGTTAAAGACTGGTGGAAGAAATGTGGGGTTTGCGCTGGAAGCAACGGCCCTCATAGACGACGAAAAGTCCAATGCGTCAATACAAAGTTGGCATTCCATTTGAGCGAATTGCGATAGACGTGGCCGGACCATTTCCAGACAGAGAAGACGGAAATAAATACATCGTGGTTGTCATGGACTACTTCACCAAGTAGGTTGAAGCCTATCTACCAGGAAGCCATCACGGTCGCTGAAACCTTAGTCAAAGAGTGTGTATGCGGGTTTGGTGTACCACGTGGACTTCCAAATGTACCAAGGGTAATACGTGCAGATATTGCCATCGAGAACTGTTCCGGGACGAAACAGTCTTAAGGAGGGGGCAGTGTGACGTGCGCCCCTGAGAGAAAAGTATGCATGCGCCGCTACTGATAGCATGTTCGCGAACAATGACGTAATCCCTTCGAAAGAACGTACCAGAGCGATAATACAATCCCCGACGCGCTGAGACAGGTTAATTGCGCCGTGACCTCATTCCTTTGTATACGGGTCATTGTCGCTTTAGAAGAGTTCTAGAATGATAGGGGCTGTGTAAATACCGTCGGGAGAACAGCGAGAGACAGTCTCATATATACAAGCAACCAAATATGAACTCAGTGATATAAATAAACAGTTGTTAACATAAATAAGTGTAGTTGTATAAATAAATGTAGTGATATAAATGTTAGTTAGATAAATAATCGTAGTGTTTAAGCATTTAATAATATTCTTAGTGTTTATAATTATTTAATCATAGTGTTAGTTGTTTTTAATATTTAATTCTTAATTATTCATCGTTTAATAAACGTATTCTTTAGTTAATAATACTTGTCTATGTTTTACACTTCACCCATATAAATAAAAACGTTACATTATTGTTATTATTAAATAATGAAATGTGACATTTTTTTAAAACAGCGTTTTAGTTAAGGTTTGTAGTACAAGCATTTATTTCTATGTTCAATATATGTAGGAAAAATAAAAAGTTTTTGAGATTTTTATTTCCCTGAAAATTTGAATTTTTGACATGTTTATTTGTAAATTAATTAAATAGTAATCATTAATTACATTTCTTGATTGTATTGTTATCGGAATTATTTGTCTGCAAAGATTTGACTCGAACAATCAAGTGAAATTAAATAAAACAATACTTACAATTAGTGTTATGAACCGTGGTTAACCGGCAAACCGTGGTTAATCGACTTGCGGTTTAACCGCGAAAACTGGGTAATATGGCCAATATGGTGAACTGGTTTATAGTGAAAAACTTTACATAAATATACAAAACAAAAAAAATATATTTACGCTAACAAATGAATATCTTCGCCAATTTCATTAAAACTTTATTATTGCAAAAACTACTAAGTAATCGACTACTTGTCTTGAAGTATATCCAATTAATCATAATGGCAAAGTTATCCGGTTAGCCGCAATAATCGGTTTAACGGATTAATTGTTCGTTCAATGTTTGTATTTCATGCGAGATTTCATGCAAACCGCACTAACCGATTAAAAAAAATTAAAAATTATATATCATGACATATTACTGGATGTGCCAATCTGCTTTGTACGCAGGGAATCACGTTTGTGCCATTTAGAATTCGAAATAATTTTTAGCGTCCGTCGGGATCGAATTCGGATCACCAGATACCCAGTATTTTTGACATCACTAACTGTAATTATAATTTGCAAAGGAAGTAAAATATACACAAGGAAGTATTACACTGCTGTACGAATTTCAGGTATTAGTTAAGGAATTATAGAAATATCTAAGGTATTATCTGGTGATCGCAGAAATAAGACTTGCTATTACCAAGACAATATAATGGTAGATTTATACAGCGTAAGCTGTAACGTAACGTATCGTAACGCGTGATTTTTCGGTACATTTTCGTAAAAGTATGCTCATGTTCTGTCAATACAAGTGCACGTGAGATTTGTATTTACCTGGTTATTTTATTCGTAATACACTATATTTCAATATATTTCCATCATTTTCATTTAATATAATAATCCGAACTTTGACACTTGACACATGTCATTCATGTCACAGTCACACAAAACAGGCAATTCGTAATGCAGTATTTTGTATATTCATTTCCATTTCATATATTAGCTAAACTTTGACACATATTAGCCACACAAAAACAGAATATAGCGCAGGGTAGTAATAATTTTCGTAATATCGCAACGTACCGTAACGTGTTATAACGTAGAAAGATAAAAGTTGGCGATCTTTGGGTTTTTGACACGTTACGGCACGGTACGTCACCTTACGGCTTACGTCTGTATAAATTGTCACATATACAGTACAAATTTTGAAAGATGTCCGATCAAGGTCATCTACGAATTGTATGGTTTAAGATTTTTGTTTCGCCCATTATGAAAAATTCAGTAGTGTCGTTTGCTTAGTTTTTATGAGGGTACATTAGATACTACTGTTACTTTATTATTATAAAAATATATGTTACAGTAAAAGCATTCGAAATTCAAAAATAAGTCAACTGGTAAGTTTATTAGCAAATGTAAAACCAATGTGAAAAATAAGACACTGATTAAATTACTGACAGTGTCAATGTCAGTGACACTGACAGAAAATAACGTTAATCGTACGGCTATGAATCAAGGTAATGTATCTGAATTAATAAATAAACTTACGTTACAGCGAAAGTATTATCATCAACGAGCATCGTTTTAAAATGGAATGTCCTAACTTAGTTGACCCAGTATGAATTTTTGAAAGACAAGCGTGTTATACCCATCCTTATTGCACACGCTTATAGCCTTTGTAAAGGAGGGAGATAAATGTATGCCAATTTGTTAATTCGTTTACTCATTCGTTTATGATACAAATGACCTTGATCATCTTTCAAAATTTTTACTGTATTTGCATTGTTTTATTCTTTACGTTACGTTACAGCGCGTTACGTTCGGCTTACGCTGTATAAATCCAGCATTATTTAAAAATAAAATTGGGTAAAAAATAGTAAGTTTAGGAATTATGGTGTATAGCATTTTGGAACGCTGCCTTTGTGTGTTGATTTCAATAATGATGAATCTGAATATATCTGTACCTACCGATCCTGGTACTTAACTGGGTGTGAGGCGTTACCTCACGAGCACTAATAGTTGTGGAGAGATTTCATTTAATATAGGAATAGATAGTTTTAAAAGCAGTAAGCTATATTTAATACAGCTAGACTCTAGTCGATAAGTTTATTATACTGAAAGAATGTGTGGTATGAATTAGTTTATTTTTGGATCACCATCAAGTAAATTGTTCTTCTACGTTATCTAATGTATTTGTATGTGTTATCGATGTTGGTTTAGTAAGTTTACTCTGGAGCTATAAACAGACTTGCTTTCACATATGGAACGTTTCAGTTTGAACCACAGAGTTGTACTACATTAAATTTCTACGCCTACACATCATGTTTTATAAAAAACATATATTCCATTTAAATTTCCCATGTCTATGTGTTACACATGTAAAATATTTCATTTTAGTTTTTCTTTATGATAGCGTGATAGTATGTAGTTTATAAAGTAGACGGGACATGGCTTTGATATGGTCCATATGGTCCGTTATTCATTAAGGAGTTAATGGGAGTTCAATGGCTCAAATGGTCTAGTGAACAAGTGAGTTAAATACAGGATAAATATTAGTAAACTGTTTACTCATCACATTATATGTAATATACTATATGTACGTTATTTTCAAGTCCTCTAATAATGATAATTAAATCGTTACGAAAACCGTGAGACTACCATATTTACCTACATGTATTCAGTCCGAAAAGTAAATTTCAATATAACTATGAACTAATTACGAAAGACACCATTATATCTATTAATCTTAATCTGTCTATTAATTTAATATTTTAAATATAGTTATGTTTGGTCAAATCCAGTTTTTCGATATTAATATTTAATGTAATACTCGACTTATCAAAAATTATTCTGGAGTACGTAAATAAATATACGAAGCATCATGTTTCTAGTTCCATTAGTAAAAGCATTTAAATTAAAATTGATATGAATAAGTATAGGTACTGAAAAATTTGAGATTTCGAAATGGGACGTGTTACAAAATTTTAGACGTGGTTGAAATGAAAAACCAAAGATTTAACTAATTTTATAAACAAATGACTGTATAAGTAAACAAATACTAAAACATTTTGACTCATATGTGGAAGAGTCGTAAGTATTTGGCGTGTATTCATTTAATCAGTTTATGAAAAAAAAATCTGATGTAGCTAGCACATTACTTTCTGTCAGTTCTATGTATTGCAAAAGATTCTATATTTCCAGTACATTACCTTTCCCTAGTGCAGTGTATTATGTACAAATTCCTTACAGACAGTTTCTTGCAAAGATTCTATATTTCCAGTAAAATTATTACGTAAACGTACTGTGTAAATTACACTTGAAACTGACATCTATCAATCAGAATTATCTTAATATAGTGACTGTTTCCATGGTTATAGCATAGCTGGCTTATTTTTTGAAATTTAATTTCTTTATTATTTTTTTAACTATAGATTCATTGAATATGAAGTATAAAATGCAATTAAACTGTATAGAGTATATAATATTCTTTAGTATTTATAATGTCGAAAAATGATATTTAACTGTTTTTTTTTTCAGGAAAAACTGTTAAAATCTCCAAATGGGGATACTCCCGATTAACTAATTATAACGCACACACATACATACAGACATCATCGTACAAACAGTCAAATCGTATTTTAGAGGCTCTAAAACATGCTTATTCATTAACCAAATGGACGGAAGGTAAAAAAGTTAAATAGAGTGAAAAATATGTACTTCCTCTTGTAGGAGGTAACTTTAACCTGTCTTAATTTGTTTTGGTTTAGAGTTACCAGTTTTATTAGTAAATAAAAATATCGTTTTCGGTTAAAGAAAGTGTTTTAAATTAAAATACCAGTTAATTAGTTTCTCAAATTGTTTTAAAAACAAGGTTTTCCCTGATTTTAAAACAAAATGAATGCAGCTATCATTATTGTATCATGTAAAACACTTAAACTTAAATTTATAAACCGGCATTTTAAGAAATCATTGCAAACACTCTTTTTTATTATTTATTAAATTTAAACGAACTATACATTAGTAGGTATATTTTCAACTATAGAAATTCTTTGCGCAGTTGAGTGCGATATGATATCGTTCGAGGTTTGTGGTTCTCACGGCCCAGGTTCTAATTAGATCAGAGTTAATTTTTAAAAATTGTTTTCAAATCGCATGAAAATTACCCTTGTAGTGTTCTCTCCACGCCAGCTGTTGGAACCCGTGAGCTGACACTTTGTAAGCGCCCTCTAAGGTCTTAACCGAAATCAGTAAATGAAAGCACACACCCAGGAATGATGAATAATACGTGATGATATATTTATCCATATTTCTATCCTCTTAAAAATGGTTGTATTCCCTCTCTTTCTGTCCTCCTGACTACTTCCCTGGTTCGCTCGCTATTTTCGTATCACGTCTTCGTCTGCATCTCAAGTCAAGTCAAACAGACTAACAGACATCGGTTGGATGTATGCACTTGGCGGTAATCTGTGATGTGCCATGCGGTAATGCCGGGCGGATGTGTAAGTCTACAGCCCTTCTCAGCACTGCACTGCAAATCTCTAACATTCACACTAATCATGGATGAAAGATCTGCTTTGTAAATTGTTTATTGGGAGGATTCCAAAGAGAAAATTATGATTGCCTGCAGTGTGGGGTAATGGAATCAGTTTACGAATATGAAAATTCGTGGAATAGTTGATGCGTTGAAGTTCAAAGGAATCCAAGTGCCAAAAAATATTAAATAATGGATACACGTTTATCTTGACATTTTTTTTCTTAATTTCTTCAAAATGACGTTGTAATTAGAAGGACGGAGGAAAAGAGGAGAATAAATATTAAGAGAAGTATGTTATACAAAAATAAAATTAATGGATGTTATTTCGGTGAAAAAAGGGTAATCTCCGTGTTTGTCTGACTTTAAAACTTCAATCTGTATTGCTTACAAAAATAATTTGGTGCTTAAATTATAAGAATATATTGACTTATATTAATACTTTGTCTTATAAGACAAAGTGATTTTCATATATTGTCATTTAATAAGAATATACACAATATTTCGGATTTCGACATTTCGATCATCCGGACTAGACTTGATTTCAACCACTGTCCAGTACAATGTTTCAGAAATGTACAAGTATAGTTTGGTTCACGAAAGAAGACAATTCAAGGTCATTTTTTAACCGTATGGTGTAATATTACTTACAGATAACTTCACTGCATTTCGTATACAGAGACGTGCAACATAAAATATTTATGTATACATTTCAACTGAAAAAATTAGTGTAATTTATTAGAAAATTGTTTCTTTTTTAAATAATACCTTTCTCAAAGATTTATGCTCTTCACCTATGTTTTTGCAAAACACAATAACCTAGACTTGACAAAAACCATGGAATAATAATTTGATTTAAATGTCAACGTCACTGGGTAAATGTTAGCATAGAGGGCAGTGTAGTAGATAATTAGATATCTGTTACTTTACGACATACGTGATTAATATTTGTAACGTTTTAGAAAGTAATGTCAACATGAACGTATATCTGTCACACAACATAAACTACATAGACATATGTCAAGTAATCTTTCTCTTTTTAACATGAAATGTTGCTAAGGTACTACTGTATTAAATGTTGTGTATTCTTTCTTCGAACAAGTGACATTGATTTGACATCTTTCGTGAACCAAAGTATATCATGAAATTGTGACAAGTTACGGCAATAATAAAACTAATTTAATGAACAAAGGGTTGTATAGGTAAACATTTATTAACATATTTTGATTCGTACGTTGAAAGATTTAAATGTCTATCATACATTTAAATGATTACACTTTTAGGGTAACTTAATAGATTAGTTCTGTTTACTTGGCACTTTTTAATTAACGCAGAATAGTTGTTGAATTGACTACAGCAGATTTGATGGGTAAGAAAAACCAATTCATGTGTTCTCTTTTCCTTTTACATTTACATTTTTTATTTACTCTTTTAAATAATAGTCATGTATATGTGCGTAAAGTTGTTTACACCGTGATAAAAATTAAATTTAAGTATCTTTTTCTATTTCGGTGTCATTATGAGTCTATAAACACACTATAAACACGTTGTTAAGAAAATCTATAAATGCACTCTTTTGGACGCTTTCCGTTTTCTAGAGTAGATAAATTTTTTGTAACGTTTTCCTGATGTCTATATGTTTATGACATATAAAATTCGGAATAAATAATACGCATCTACAGATGTTTGAGATTGCGGCCGCTAGCTTTGAAACAGTGGAGGTCGGGGTGGGTCGAAATTAAAAATAAAGAAATGTTAGTATTAATAATAATTAAATATAGGGCGCCACGGGGTTGTTTATAAGGCACACAACCACGAAAATACCGAAACCCTACGAATGGGTGTACCTGGAGTCGGTTACAGGGGTAGTTACTTAATGAAGCCACGTTTTAACTTTAACTAACAATTATGTATATTATAAAAAAAGAAAGAGATACAAAAAATTATATGAAACTTTAATAAATTAATATTAAATAAAATAATAATAAAGTTAAAGTATGTTTGAAAACAATTCAAGATATAATTTAAGAAAATTATATAACTCAAGCGAGTTTTTAGTAAAAAAAAAGATAATGCAAAACAAGAACATGACAGGTTCCACGTAGGGGATGCGCAGTGCGCGGATGAGCGAGGGGTCGTGAGTCGAAATTAAAAATAAAGAAATGTTAGTATTAATAATAATTAAATATAGGGCGCCACGGGGTTGTTTATAAGGCACACAACCACGAAAATACCGAAACCCTACGAATGGGTGTACCTGGAGTCGGTTACAGGGGTAGTTACTTAATGAAGCCACGTTTTAACTTTAACTAACAATTATGTATATTATAAAAAAAGAAAGAGATACAAAAAATTATATGAAACTTTAATAAATTAATATTAAATAAAATAATAATAAAGTTAAAGTATGTTTGAAAACAATTCAAGATATAATTTAAGAAAATTATATAACTCAAGCGAGTTTTTAGTAAAAAAAAAGGTAATGCAAAACAAGAACATGACAGGTTCCACGTAGGGGATGCGCAGTGCGCGGATGAGCGAGGACTTCGCAATAAAAAAAAGCTTAAATAAAGTTAACGCAAAAGACGCACGACGAATGTTTGATCGATCAAGCAGAGAAGTGCGAGCGCAACATAAATACTCAATAAATCGAGTCCTAACCCTTCCTACTACCTTAACAAACCCTAAAGGATAACTAATAAAACTGCAAGAATACTCAATTAATAAACAAAGGCTCGCATGAATTAGTACATCAATAACCATAATAAATATATGCTAAACAGAATGTGAATTTCCAAAAATAATTCATAAATTCATGACGTTAATTTAAACAAATAAATCAATGAAAATATAACCAAAATCAGTGGCTTATCTGGTTCATCTGCGACAGTTGGCGCTGCTGGCAGTTCTAGCATCCAAATTTCCGTTGACGTCAGATGGTACGTCAGATCACGTTTCAAAATGGCGAATTCTGGCTGCAACAGGCTCCGTGACCACGCCGCATGGATCTACACTCAGATATGATCTCCCAGACTCCGAAATCCCAAAATGTTTCTTGATTGTACAGTACAACAATCAAATCCAAGGATAAAATCCAAAGATAAAACCCAACAATAAAACCTGAAAGAGACTTGTTAGCATCGCTAGTTCACCAATAATTCATTTTACATGTGGTTGAAAAATAAATTTAAACAAGATCGAAATATTTTATAAAAACATACTTGTACATTAAGAAAAGGAATACAAATTATTATTTTTGCCTAAAGTTGCTTTATATTTACCTTAGTTGTTAGGTGGTTTATAGGAATTTTTATCGACCTTCGGTGCGCTTAAATCCGGAATGTTTCCGCCAGAAATTAATACAATTTCCCAAAAGTTTTACAGTTTAAATCCCCAAACTGGGTGGCTAAGGATTTATCCCACAGAATACTCTATATTCACTAACGGATAAACTTAGCTATATCCATAAAACTCTCACACCTATGGTCGGTAAATGACTGACTCTTACAACTTTTTTTTCCAAGAATCGGCCGGCAAAAGACTATTAATTAACAATATATAAAGAAGTAAAATATAATCATATAGTGAACCAGCTCTACTCACGAGTCCCTGACGTTGCTAAACTATAAGGCCTTAAGTGTTTTAAATATTTACAACCCGTAAATTAATAAAAACAAAATTTATGGTAGTGTCAAAATAGGAACGTGACAACTCCCCCTCCACTTTCTTGTGGAAAAATTCCTAACCAGAAAATAGAATTTTTTTTGCACACATACGATTAACAATTTCGTAATACAGAGAAAATATATAAAAAAACAATTCAGTTATCATCAAGAGAATTTCCATCGTAACCTGGACGTAAGTCGTTAACATGCCAAATGCCTTTAGAGTTTCCATCTTCATCCATGAGTTCATAAGTAGTTGAAGAAACTTTATGTTTAATAATAAATGGGCCGATATATTTTGGAGCTAATTTCGCGGCAAAATTATCAGCTGCTTTTGATAAAGCAAAATTTCGTCTCCAAACAGACTGTCCAACTTCAAAGTTAACAGCTCGACGACGAAGATTGTACTGCGAACTATTTTTAATATACGCTGCTTCAAGTCTTCGCTGCACCTCAACATAAATCTTTTGGAATCCGATTGGCCTTAATTGCGCAATATTTTTGCGATCATACTCAATCCGACCGTCCTCGGTAATACCTTTATTCTGGTATTCCTTCCCGGATAGCATTTGTTCACGACCAAAGTTCACAAAGTATGGGGAAAAACCGGTTACATCATGAGTCAGAGTTCTAATCGCACAACTTGCCATAGGTAAGTATTTTACCCAATCGCGGTGTTTGTCTTTCACGTATGACGCTAATGTAGTCTTGATCACTCTATTTACACGTTCTGCAGGGTTGTTCTGCGGGTGATACAAGGCATTGTAAAGTATCTTAATGTTATACTGATCGCAAAGCTTCTTAAAATCCACAGACTTATACTGAACACCAATTTTTTGTAACGTTTTCCTGATTTTCGGTAGATATTCTTCTCAATCTGTAAATAATGTGCTGAATTTTCGTACAATATTTTAAGTAGTGATAACTACTGCTTGTCCCTTCAAAATGTTCGATCAGAGTTTGTAACTCTACCACTTTTTCAGTGCATATATCTATCTCTTGTGACGGGTCTAATGGTGTCACCGAATTATTTACAATTTCGCCAAGTTCTTCATTTTTCATTTTCTTAGCAAGTTCACGGCGCATCACATGTACGCTTAAACTATCTGTGTTACTCATACCTCGAACTTGTAGTTCATATTGCAATTCGTCTCTACTTAATCGTATTGTTTCCATTTTATTAAATAATCAATACGTATATAAACGATAAAATACCAGAACAATTAATTCTATTAATCAAGCAATGGCCTACTGATGGCCTTAATCAAATACTAAACAATTAAATAAACGTTAAACGAACAATAACTTTCAAAGTATGTCTAACAGTAGCCCTAAACGTTACGTACCGCTTTTATATTACTACGTTAGGTCCCTTTGAAATTAGATACTCTTCTAAACTAAACAGCTCATTTTAATCTAAATAGCCTCTTTTAAACTAAATAGCCTCTTTTAACTAAATAGCCTCTTTTAACTAAATAGCCTCTTTTAACTAAATAGCCCCACGTCGTTGGGTGCCAATTTTTTGTAACGTTTTCCTGATGTCTATATGTTTATGACATATAAAATTCGGAATAAATAATACGCATCCACAGATGTTTGAGATTGCGGCCGCTAGCTTTGAAACAGTGGAGGTCGGGGTGGGTCGAAATTAAAAATAAAGAAATGTTAGTATTAATAATAATTAAATATAGGGCGCCACGGGGTTGTTTATAAGGCACACAACCACGAAAATACCGAAACCCTACGAGTGGGTGTACCTGGAGTCGGTTACAGGGGTAGTTACTTAATGAAGCCACGTTTTAACTTTAACTAACAATTATGTATATTATAAAAAAAGAAAGAGATACAAAAAATTATATGAAACTTTAATAAATTAATATTAAATAAAATAATAATAAAGTTAAAGTATGTTTGAAAACAATTCAAGATATAATTTAAGAAAATTATATAACTCAAGCGAGTTTTTAGTAAAAAAAAAGGTAATGCAAAACAATAACATGACAGGTTCCACGTAGGGGATGCGCAGTGCGCGGATGAGCGAGGACTTCGCAATAAAAAAAAAAGCTTAAGTCATAATATTTTAATTATTAATAATTAAAAAATTGGCACCCAACGACGTGGGGCTATTTAGTTAAAAGAGGCTATTTAGTTAAAAGAGGCTATTTAGTTAAAAGAGGCTATTTAGTTTAAAAGAGGCTATTTAGATTAAAATGAGCTGTTTAGTTTAAAAGAGTATCTAATTTCAAAGGGACCTAACGTAGTAATATAAAAGCGGAACGTAACGTTTAGGGCTACTGTTAGACATACTTTGAAAGTTATTGTTCGTTTAACGTGTATTTAATTGTTTAGTATTTGATTAAGGCCATCAGTAGGCCATTGCTTGATTAATAGAATTAATTGTTCTGGTATTTTATCGTTTATATACGTATTGATTATTTAATAAAATGGAAACAATACGATTAAGTAGAGACGAATTGCAATATGAACTACAAGTTCGAGGTATGAGTAACACAGATAGTTTAAGCGTACATGTGATGCGCCGTGAACTTGCTAAGAAAATGAAAAATGAAGAACTTGGCGAAATTGTAAATAATTCGGTGACAGCATTAGACCCGTCACAAGAGATAGATATATGCACTGAAAAAGTGGTAGAGTTACAAACTCTGATCGAACATTTTGAAGGGACAAGCAGTAGTTATCACTACTTAAAATATTGTACGAAAATTCAGCACATTATTTACAGATTGAGAAGAATATCTACCGAAAATCAGGAACTAATAGAATCTATTCAGCAATTAACTAAAAGAGTCAAGGAAGAGGAAGATAAATTACTAGAGAAGGCTGAGGAAAACGAGGAGAAACAAAATGTACCTCAAAAGCTACGAAAGGAGGATGTAAAAGTTGTGAATGTACCAAATCACAGAAAACAAATTCCGGTTATTCACTGGGGCTTAAAATTTGATGGGAATGTACGAGAGGTAAGTGTACATGCTTTTCTTGAAAGAGTAGAAGAGTACAGAATCTCCAGAAATGTATCAAAGGAAGAGCTTTGCGATTCTGCAGTAGAATTGTTAAATGGAACTGCATTAACATGGTACCGTTCAATTCGATCAAATATTAAAACATGGGACGATTTTGTCCGTGAGTTAAAGGCGGAATACGAGCCATTCGATTATGGTCTTGAACTCTGGGATGAAATAAGGGCTAGGACCCAAGGTACGGACGAGCCCGTTGGGACATATATCGCGGCCATGATAAATTTATTTAATCGGTTACCGGATGCTCCAAAGGAAGAAGAAAAGTTGCAAGTCTTAAGGCGTAATATTCTACCCTGTTACATTGAAGGGATAGGACTTACAACAATATCTTCTGTGGGACAATTACTACAAGTATGTAAGCAGTTAGAGGTCAATAAGAAGTTAGCGGAAAGATTCAAGCCACCTCCTTTGAGTCGTAAGAATTTATTAGAGCCAGATCTTGCTTACCAAGGCTATACACGAACAGCCACAGCACATTCAACTGATACACCATCACCCTCATTTCCTAAGTTTAAATGTTGGAATTGTCAACAAACAGGACATCGTGCTCGAGACTGTAAACAGTCTAAACGAGAGAGCTGTTATAAATGTGGTCAATCAGGTGTTAAGACCAAGGATTGTCTTAAATGTTCGAAGGCGGGAAACGCACCACCGAGGAAGTAAGTGACCGTGTTTCTTCCTCCAACGTTCATGAAATCACGGCTCAAAACTCTCGTCTAATGACACAGAAAACCGCTGTTTTGGATTATATTTTATCTCATTTAGGCAAGGATCAACGCCCATATTTAAAAGTTTCGATATTTGGTAAATCATTTCTTGGATTATTAGACTCTGGCGCGTCACGTTCAATCATTGGTAGAGACGGATGGAATATTTTAAGTCGGCTGAATACTCGGTTAGATCCACACGATAATCCAAATTGTAAAGTCGCGAACGGCAACTCTTGTACAAGTTTAGGTTCGGTTTGTTTACCGGTAACACTAATGGATAAGGTTAGGCTTATAAATTTCCTGGTAGTGCCTGATGTTTCGCATGAAATTATTCTTGGACTAGATTTTTGGTTCGGCATGGATATTATTCCGGATTTAAAGCGCGATGTTTGGAAATTCTCATCAGATTCCAATACATCAATTGATTCCGTTTTGCAATCTGATATGGATCTCACGGTTGAAGAACGGCAGCGACTAACAAAATTCTTGAATAAAAATTTCACTAAAATGAAAACTTCTTTAGGATGTACCACCTTAGTTGAACACGAGATTAAACTCACCTGTGATACTCCAATAAAACAAAGATATTATCCGGTTTCTCCGGTAATGCAGAAGCACATTGACAAAGAGCTAGATAAAATGTTAACTGAAGGAATTATTGAGCCATCTGTTAGTCCTTGGTCATCGCCAATTTTATTAGTACCTAAAAAGGATGGAGAATTCAGGTTTTGTGTTGACTTTAGAAAAGTCAATCATGTTACGAAGAGAGATGCTTATCCTATTCCATATGTATCTGCTATTTTAGATCGACTGCGTGGAGCGAAATATCTTAGTTCCTTAGATATTAAATCTGCTTATTGGCAAATTCCCATGGCCAAATCCAGCAAAGAATATACCGCCTTTACAATTCCCGGTAGAGGTTTGTTTCACTTTAATCGCCTGCCCTATGGATTGACCAACGCACCCGCTACTTGGCAGCGACTAATAGATCGTGTACTGGGGGCTGATTTAGAACCGTCAGTATTTGTTTATTTGGACGATATCATTGTTGTCTCTGAAACTTTTGAGCAACATTTGGAAATTTTACAAAAAATTTTTGATCGTTTATTTTCAGCTGGTTTAACCTTAAGCCCGACCAAGTGTATGTTTTGTCGCCCAGAATTGAAGTATCTCGGATACATTGTAAATAAACAAGGACTTCAAGTCGATCCCGATAAGGTGAAAGCCATATTAGAAATTCCTGTTCCTACCTCTGTTAAGGAAGTACGTAGATTCCTTGGCATGACTTCATGGTATAGAAGATTTGTAGAGAATTTTTCAAGTGTCAGTGCCCCACTGAATAGTTTACTACGGAAAAATAGAAAATTTGTGTGGGATGATAATTGCCAAAAATCATTTAATACCTTAAAAGAATGTTTAGTGTCGTCACCCATTCTTACATGCCCAGATTTTTTGCGCCCTTTTAGTGTGCAAACAGATGCCAGTTCTTATGGGCTCGGAGCTGTACTTTCTCAGGAGTATCCTGATGGAGAGAAAGTAGTGTGTTTCCTAAGCAGATCCTTAAATAAACAAGAGCGTAATTACACCACGACAGAACGTGAGTGTCTTGCTGTCGTTTGGGCACTAGACAAGTTGCGACCTTATTTGGAAGGAGCCGATTTTACTGTCATAACGGATCATCACTCTCTTGTCTGGTTAAATAATTTAAAAGACCCTTCTGGTCGTTTGTGTAGGTGGGCTGTTAAGCTGCAACAATACAACTTCCGTATAGTACATCGTAAGGGCAAGGAACATTTTGTACCGGATTGCTTATCCCGCGCAGTTGTCAAAACTGATATGATCGACAATCATCAAATGGAGGAACCAACAAATTCCGATCGAGACCCATGGTATCAATCCATGTTGCAAAAGATCATTGGAAATCCTCGCAAGTATCCTTCTTGGCGTGTTGAAAATGGTGAACTTTTCAAACATGTTGAACCAAGTATTCCAGAGCTTTCTAACCCCGAAGATTATTGGAGAAAAGTCGTTCCGAAACAATCTCGATTGAATGTTATTAAAGCAGCTCATGTTGAGCCAACTTCCGGACATCCAGGCGTAACAAAGACTTTTAAGAAGATAGCGCGCACTTACTACTGGCCGAAAATGAGAGCAGATATAGCTGCATATATTCGAAGATGTAGAACTTGTTTGTCTTACAAAACCGTGCAGAAGTCTCCTGCTGGTTTGATGGGTTCTCGTCCACAAGTTTTACGCCCGTTCCAGCTCATCAGTACGGACATTATAGGTCCATTACCGCCCTCATCTCGTGGGTTTCGCTTCATTTTAGTAGTGGCAGACTACTACAGTAAATTTGTCTTGACTTTTCCACTACGATCTGCTACAGCAAAAGCTATATGTGAACACATAGAGAATAGTGTATTTTTATTGTTTGGAGTACCGCAGTATGTTATCTGCGACAATGGTGTTCAGTATAAGTCTGTGGATTTTAAGAAGCTTTGCGATCAGTATAACATTAAGATACTTTACAATGCCTTGTATCACCCGCAGAACAACCCTGCAGAACGTGTAAATAGAGTGATCAAGACTACATTAGCGTCATACGTGAAAGACAAACACCGCGATTGGGTAAAATACTTACCTATGGCAAGTTGTGCGATTAGAACTCTGACTCATGATGTAACCGGTTTTTCCCCATACTTTGTGAACTTTGGTCGTGAACAAATGCTATCCGGGAAGGAATACCAGAATAAAGGTATTACCGAGGACGGTCGGATTGAGTATGATCGCAAAAATATTGCGCAATTAAGGCCAATCGGATTCCAAAAGATTTATGTTGAGGTGCAGCGAAGACTTGAAGCAGCGTATATTAAAAATAGTTCGCAGTACAATCTTCGTCGTCGAGCTGTTAACTTTGAAGTTGGACAGTCTGTTTGGAGACGAAATTTTGCTTTATCAAAAGCAGTTGATAATTTTGCCGCGAAATTAGCTCCAAAATATATCGGCCCATTTATTATTAAACATAAAGTTTCTTCAACTACTTATGAACTCATGGATGAAGATGGAAACTCTAAAGGCATTTGGCATGTTAACGACTTACGTCCAGGTTACGATGGAAATTCTCTTGATGATAATTGAATTGTTTTTTTTATATATTTTCTCTGTATTACGAAATTGTTAATCGTATGTGTGCAAAAAAATTCTATTTTCTGGTTAGGAATTTTTCCACAAGAAAGTGGAGGGAGAGTTGTCACGTTCCTATTTTGACACTACCATAAATTTTGTTTTTATTAATTTACGGGTTGTAAATATTTAAAACACTTAAGGCCTTATAGTTTAGCAACGTCAGGGACTCGTGAGTAGAGCTGGTTCACTATATGATTTTATTTTACTTCTTTATATATTGTTAATTAATAGTCTTTTGCCGGCCGATTCTTGGAAAAAAAAGTTGTAAGAGTCAGTCATTTACCGACCATAGGTGTGAGAGTTTTATGGATATAGCTAAGTTTGTCAGTTAGTGAATAAACAGTATTCTGTGGGATAAATCCTTAGCCACCCAGTTTGGGGATTTAAACTGTAAAACTTTTGGGAAATTGTATTAATTTCTGGCGGAAACATTCCGGATTTAAGCGCACCGAAGGTCGATAAAAATTCCTATAAACCACCTAACAACTAAGGTAAATATAAAGCAACTTTAGGCAAAAATAATAATTTGTATTCCTTTTCTTAATGTACAAGTATGTTTTTATAAAATATTTCGATCTTGCTTAAATTTATTTTTCAATCACATGTAAAATGAATTATTGGTGAACTAGCGATGCTAACAAGTCTCTTTCAGGTTTTATTGTTGGGTTTTATCTTTGGATTTTATCCTTGGATTTGATTGTTGTACTGTACAATCAAGAAACATTTTGGGATTTCGGAGTCTGGGAGATCATATCTGAGTGTAAATCCATGCGGCGTGATCACGGAGCCTGTTGCAGCCAGAATTCGCCATTTTGAAACGTGATCTGACGTACCATCTGACGTCAACGGAAATTTGGATGCTAGAACTGCCAGCAGCGCCAACTGTCGCAGATGAACCAGATAAGCCACTGATTTTGGTTATATTTTCATTGATTTATTTGTTTAAATTAACGTCATGAATTTATGAATTATTTTTGGAAATTCACATTCTGTTTAGCATATATTTATTATGGTTATTGATGTACTAATTCATGCGAGCCCTTGTTTATTAATTGAGTATTCTTGCAGTTTTATTAGTTATCCTTTAGGGTTTGTTAAGGTAGTAGGAAGGGTTAGGACTCGATTTACTGAGTATTTATGTTGCGCTCGCACTTCTCTGCTTGATCGATCAAACATTCGTCGTGCGTCTTTTGCGTTAACTTTATTTAAGCTTTTTTTTTATTGCGAAGTCCTCGCTCATCCGCGCACTGCGCATCCCCTACGTGGAACCTGTCATGTTATTGTTTTGCATTACCCTTTTTTTTTACTAAAAACTCGCTTGAGTTATACAATTTTCTTAAATTATGTCTTGAATTGTTTTCAAGCATACTTTAACTTTATTATTGTTTTATTTAATATTAATTTATTAAAGTTTCATATAATTTTTTGTATCTCTTTCTTTTTTTATAATATACATAATTGTTAGTTAAAGTTAAAACGTGGCTTCATTAAGTAACTACCCCTGTAACCGACTCCAGGTACACCCATTCGTAGGGTTTCGGTATTTTCGTGGTTGTGTGCCTTATAAACAACCCCGTGGCGCCCTATATTTAATTATTATTAATACTAACATTTCTTTATTTTTAATTTCGACCCACCCCGACCTCCACTGTTTCAAAGCTAGCGGCCGCAATCTCAAACATCTGTAGATGCGTATTATTTATTCCGAATTTTATATGTCATAAACATATAGACATCAGGAAAACGTTACAAAAAATATAAAGCAACTTTAGGCAAAAATAATAATTTGTATTCCTTTTCTTAATGTACAAGTATGTTTTTATAAAATATTTCGATCTTGTTTAAATTTATTTTTCAACCACATGTAAAATGAATTATTGGTGAACTAGCGATGCTAACAAGTCTCTTTCAGGTTTTATTGTTGGGTTTTATCTTTGGATTTTATCCTTGGATTTGATTGTTGTACTGTACAATCAAGAAACATTTTGGGATTTCGGAGTCTGGGAGATCATATCTGAGTGTAAATCCATGCGGCGTGATCACGGAGCCTGTTGCAGCCAGAATTCGCCATTTTGAAACGTGATCTGACGTACCATCTGACGTCAACGGAAATTTGGATGCTAGAACTGCCAGCAGCGCCAACTGTCGCAGATGAACCAGATAAGCCACTGATTTTGGTTATATTTTCATTGATTTATTTGTTTAAATTAACGTCATGAATTTATGAATTATTCTTGGAAATTCACATTCTGTTTAGCATATATTTATTATGGTTATTGATGTACTAATTCATGCGAGCCCTTGTTTATTAATTGAGTATTCTTGCAGTTTTATTAGTTATCCTTTAGGGTTTGTTAAGGTAGTAGGAAGGGTTAGGACTCGATTTATTGAGTATTTATGTTGCGCTCGCACTTCTCTGCTTGATCGATCAAGCATTCGTCGTGCGTCTTTTGCGTTAACTTTATTTAAGCTTTTTTTATTCCGAAGTCCTCGCTCATCCGCGCACTGCGCATCCCCTACGTGGAACCTGTCATGTTCTTGTTTTGCATTACCTTTTTTTTTACTAAAAACTCGCTTGAGTTATATAATTTTCTTAAATTATATCTTGAATTGTTTTCAAACATACTTTAACTTTATTATTGTTTTATTTAATATTAATTTATTAAAGTTTCATATAATTTTTTGTATCTCTTTCTTTTTTTATAATATACATAATTGTTAGTTAAAGTTAAAACGTGGCTTCATTAAGTAACTACCCCTGTAACCGACTCCAGGTACACCCATTCGTAGGGTTTCGGTATTTTCGTGGTTGTGTGCCTTATAAACAACCCCGTGGCGCCCTATATTTAATTATTATTAATACTAACATTTCTTTATTTTTAATTTCGACCCACCCCGACCTCCACTGTTTCAAAGCTAGCGGCCGCAATCTCAAACATCTGTAGATGCGTATTATTTATTCCGAATTTTATATGTCATAAACATATAGACATCAGGAAAACGTTACAAAAAATGTAACGTTTTCCTGATGTCTATATGTTTATGACATATAAAATTCGGAATAAATAATACGCATCTACAGATGTTTGAGATTGCGGCCGCTAGCTTTGAAACAGTGGAGGTCGGGGTGGGTCGAAATTAAAAATAAAGAAATGTTAGTATTAATAATAATTAAATATAGGGCGCCACGGGGTTGTTTATAAGGCACACAACCACGAAAATACCGAAACCCTACGAATGGGTGTACCTGGAGTCGGTTACAGGGGTAGTTACTTAATGAAGCCACGTTTTAACTTTAACTAACAATTATGTATATTATAAAAAAAGAAAGAGATACAAAAAATTATATGAAACTTTAATAAATTAATATTAAATAAAATAATAATAAAGTTAAAGTATGTTTGAAAACAATTCAAGATATAATTTAAGAAAATTATATAACTCAAGCGAGTTTTTAGTAAAAAAAAAGGTAATGCAAAACAAGAACATGACAGGTTCCACGTAGGGGATGCGCAGTGCGCGGATGAGCGAGGACTTCGCAATAAAAAAAAGCTTAAATAAAGTTAACGCAAAAGACGCACGACGAATGTTTGATCGATCAAGCAGAGAAGTGCGAGCGCAACATAAATACTCAATAAATCGAGTCCTAACCCTTCCTACTACCTTAACAAACCCTAAAGGATAACTAATAAAACTGCAAGAATACTCAATTAATAAACAAAGGCTCGCATGAATTAGTACATCAATAACCATAATAAATATATGCTAAACAGAATGTGAATTTCCAAGAATAATTCATAAATTCATGACGTTAATTTAAACAAATAAATCAATGAAAATATAACCAAAATCAGTGGCTTATCTGGTTCATCTGCGACAGTTGGCGCTGCTGGCAGTTCTAGCATCCAAATTTCCGTTGACGTCAGATGGTACGTCAGATCACGTTTCAAAATGGCGAATTCTGGCTGCAACAAGCTCCGTGATCACGCCGCATGGATTTACACTCAGATATGATCTCCCAGACTCCGAAATCCCAAAATGTTTCTTGATTGTACAGTACAACAATCAAATCCAAGGATAAAATCCAAAGATAAAACCCAACAATAAAACCTGAAAGAGACTTGTTAGCATCGCTAGTTCACCAATAATTCATTTTACATGTGATTGAAAAATAAATTTAAGCAAGATCGAAATATTTTATAAAAACATACTTGTACATTAAGAAAAGGAATACAAATTATTATTTTTGCCTAAAGTTGCTTTATATTTACCTTAGTTGTTAGGTGGTTTATAGGAATTTTTATCGACCTTCGGTGCGCTTAAATCCGGAATGTTTCCGCCAGAAATTAATACAATTTCCCAAAAGTTTTACAGTTTAAATCCCCAAACTGGGTGGCTAAGGATTTATCCCACAGAATACTGTTTATTCACTAACTGACAAACTTAGCTATATCCATAAAACTCTCACACCTATGGTCGGTAAATGACTGACTCTTACAACTTTTTTTTCCAAGAATCGGCCGGCAAAAGACTATTAATTAACAATATATAAAGAAGTAAAATAAAATCATATAGTGAACCAGCTCTACTCACGAGTCCCTGACGTTGCTAAACTATAAGGCCTTAAGTGTTTTAAATATTTACAACCCGTAAATTAATAAAAATAAAATTTATGGTAGTGTCAAAATAGGAACGTGACAACTCCCCCTCCACTTTCTTGTGGAAAAATTCCTAACCAGAAAATAGAATTTTTTTGCACACATACGATTAACAATTTCGTAATACAGAGAAAATATATAAAAAAACAATTCAATTATCATCAAGATAATTTCCATCGTAACCTGGACGTAAGTCGTTAACATGCCAAATGCCTTTAGAGTTTCCATCTTCATCCATGAGTTCATAAGTAGTTGAAGAAACTTTATGTTTAATAATGAATGGACCGATATATTTTGGAGCTAATTTCGCGGCAAAATTATCAGCTGCTTTTGATAAAGCAAAATTTCGTCTCCAAACAGACTGTCCAACTTCAAAGTTAACAGCTCGACGACGAAGATTGTACTGCGAACTATTTTTAATATACGCTGCTTCAAGTCTTCGCTGCACCTCAACATAAATCTTTTGGAATCCGATTGGCCTTAATTGCGCAATATTTTTGCGATCATACTCAATCCGACCGTCCTCGGTAATACCTTTATTCTGGTATTCCTTCCCGGATAGCATTTGTTCACGACCAAAGTTCACAAAGTATGGGGAAAAACCGGTTACATCATGAGTCAGAGTTCTAATCGCACAACTTGCCATAGGTAAGTATTTTACCCAATCGCGGTGTTTGTCTTTCACGTATGACGCTAATGTAGTCTTGATCACTCTATTTACACGTTCTGCAGGGTTGTTCTGCGGGTGATACAAGGCATTGTAAAGTATCTTAATGTTATACTGATCGCAAAGCTTCTTAAAATCCACAGACTTATACTGAACACCATTGTCGCAGATAACATACTGCGGTACTCCAAACAATAAAAATACACTATTCTCTATGTGTTCACATATAGCTTTTGCTGTAGCAGATCGTAGTGGAAAAGTCAAGACAAATTTACTGTAGTAGTCTGCCACTACTAAAATGAAGCGAAACCCACGAGATGAGGGCGGTAATGGACCTATAATGTCCGTACTGATGAGCTGGAACGGGCGTAAAACTTGTGGACGAGAACCCATCAAACCAGCAGGAGACTTCTGCACGGTTTTGTAAGACAAACAAGTTCTACATCTTCGAATATATGCAGCTATATCTGCTCTCATTTTCGGCCAGTAGTAAGTGCGCGCTATCTTCTTACAAGTCTTTGTTACGCCTGGATGTCCGGAAGTTGGCTCAACATGAGCTGCTTTAATAACATTCAATCGAGATTGTTTCGGAACGACTTTTCTCCAATAATCTTCGGGGTTAGAAAGCTCTGGAATACTTGGTTCAACATGTTTGAAAAGTTCACCATTTTCAACACGCCAAGAAGGATACTTGCGAGGATTTCCAATGATCTTTTGCAACATGGATTGATACCATGGGTCTCGATCGGAATTTGTTGGTTCCTCCATTTGATGATTGTCGATCATATCAGTTTTGACAACTGCGCGGGATAAGCAATCCGGTACAAAATGTTCCTTGCCCTTACGATGTACTATACGGAAGTTGTATTGTTGCAGCTTAACAGCCCACCTACACAAACGACCAGAAGGGTCTTTTAAATTATTTAACCAGACAAGAGAGTGATGATCCGTTATGACAGTAAAATCGGCTCCTTCCAAATAAGGTCGCAACTTGTCTAGTGCCCAAACGACAGCAAGACACTCACGTTCTGTCGTGGTGTAATTACGCTCTTGTTTATTTAAGGATCTGCTTAGGAAACACACTACTTTCTCTCCATCAGGATACTCCTGAGAAAGTACAGCTCCGAGCCCATAAGAACTGGCATCTGTTTGCACACTAAAAGGGCGCAAAAAATCTGGGCATGTAAGAATGGGTGACGACACTAAACATTCTTTTAAGGTATTAAATGATTTTTGGCAATTATCATCCCACACAAATTTTCTATTTTTCCGTAGTAAACTATTCAGTGGAGCACTGACACTTGAAAAATTCTCTACAAATCTTCTATACCATGAAGTCATGCCAAGGAATCTACGTACTTCCTTAACAGAGGTAGGAACAGGAATTTCTAATATGGCTTTCACCTTATCGGGATCGACTTGAAGTCCTTGTTTATTTACAATGTATCCGAGATACTTCAATTCTGGGCGACAAAACATACACTTGGTCGGGCTTAAGGTTAAACCAGCTGAAAATAAACGATCAAAAATTTTTTGTAAAATTTCCAAATGTTGCTCAAAAGTTTCAGAGACAACAATGATATCGTCCAAATAAACAAATACTGACGGTTCTAAATCAGCCCCCAGTACACGATCTATTAGTCGCTGCCAAGTAGCGGGTGCGTTGGTCAATCCATAGGGCAGGCGATTAAAGTGAAACAAACCTCTACCGGGAATTGTAAAGGCGGTATATTCTTTGCTGGATTTGGCCATGGGAATTTGCCAATAAGCAGATTTAATATCTAAGGAACTAAGATATTTCGCTCCACGCAGTCGATCTAAAATAGCAGATACATATGGAATAGGATAAGCATCTCTCTTCGTAACATGATTGACTTTTCTAAAGTCAACACAAAACCTGAATTCTCCATCCTTTTTAGGTACTAATAAAATTGGCGATGACCAAGGACTAACAGATGGCTCAATAATTCCTTCAGTTAACATTTTATCTAGCTCTTTGTCAATGTGCTTCTGCATTACCGGAGAAACCGGATAATATCTTTGTTTTATTGGAGTATCACAGGTGAGTTTAATCTCGTGTTCAACTAAGGTGGTACATCCTAAAGAAGTTTTCATTTTAGTGAAATTTTTATTCAAGAATTTTGTTAGTCGCTGCCGTTCTTCAACCATGAGATCCATATCAGATTGCAAAACGGAATCAATTGATGTATTGGAATCTGATGAGAAATTCCAAACATCGCGCTTTAAATCCGGAATAATATCCATGCCGAACCAAAAATCTAGTCCAAGAATAATTTCATGCGAAACATCAGGCACTACCAGGAAATTTATAAGCCTAACCTTATCCATTAGTGTTACCGGTAAACAAACCGAACCTAAACTTGTACAAGAGTTGCCGTTCGCGACTTTACAATTTGGATTATCGTGTGGATCTAACCGAGTATTCAGCCGACTTAAAATATTCCATCCGTCTCTACCAATGATTGAACGTGACGCGCCAGAGTCTAATAATCCAAGAAATGATTTACCAAATATCGAAACTTTTAAGTACGGACGTTGATCCTTGCCTAAATGAGATAAAATATAATCCAAAACAGCGGTTTTCTGTGTCATTAGACGAGAGTTTTGAGCCGTGATTTCATGAACGTTGGAGGAAGAAACACGGTCACTTACTTCCTCGGTGGTGCGTTTCCCGCCTTCGAACATTTAAGACAATCCTTGGTCTTAACACCTGATTGACCACATTTATAACAGCTCTCTCGTTTAGACTGTTTACAGTCTCGAGCACGATGTCCTGTTTGTTGACAATTCCAACATTTAAACTTAGGAAATGAGGGTGATGGTGTATCAGTTGAATGTGCTGTGGCTGTTCGTGTATAGCCTTGGTAAGCAAGATCTGGCTCTAATAAATTCTTACGACTCAAAGGAGGTGGCTTGAATCTTTCCGCTAACTTCTTATTGACCTCTAACTGCTTACATACTTGTAGTAATTGTCCCACAGAAGATATTGTTGTAAGTCCTATCCCTTCAATGTAACAGGGTAGAATATTACGCCTTAAGACTTGCAACTTTTCTTCTTCCTTTGGAGCATCCGGTAACCGATTAAATAAATTTATCATGGCCGCGATATATGTCCCAACGGGCTCGTCCGTACCTTGGGTCCTAGCCCTTATTTCATCCCAGAGTTCAAGACCATAATCGAATGGCTCGTATTCCGCCTTTAACTCACGGACAAAATCGTCCCATGTTTTAATATTTGATCGAATTGAACGGTACCATGTTAATGCAGTTCCATTTAACAATTCTATTGCAGAATCGCAAAGCTCTTCCTTTGATACATTTCTGGAGATTCTGTACTCTTCTACTCTTTCAAGAAAAGCGTGTACACTTACCTCTCGTACATTCCCATCAAATTTTAAGCCCCAGTGAATAACCGGAATTTGTTTTCTGTGATTTGGTACATTCACAACTTTTACATCCTCCTTTCGTAGCTTTTGAGGTACATTTTGTTTCTCCTCGTTTTCCTCAGCCTTCTCTAGTAATTTATCTTCCTCTTCCTTGACTCTTTTAGTTAATTGCTGAATAGATTCTATTAGTTCCTGATTTTCGGTAGATATTCTTCTCAATCTGTAAATAATGTGCTGAATTTTCGTACAATATTTTAAGTAGTGATAACTACTGCTTGTCCCTTCAAAATGTTCGATCAGAGTTTGTAACTCTACCACTTTTTCAGTGCATATATCTATCTCTTGTGACGGGTCTAATGGTGTCACCGAATTATTTACAATTTCGCCAAGTTCTTCATTTTTCATTTTCTTAGCAAGTTCACGGCGCATCACATGTACGCTTAAACTATCTGTGTTACTCATACCTCGAACTTGTAGTTCATATTGCAATTCGTCTCTACTTAATCGTATTGTTTCCATTTTATTAAATAATCAATACGTATATAAACGATAAAATACCAGAACAATTAATTCTATTAATCAAGCAATGGCCTACTGATGGCCTTAATCAAATACTAAACAATTAAATACACGTTAAACGAACAATAACTTTCAAAGTATGTCTAACAATAGCCCTAAACGTTACGTACCGCTTTTATATTACTACGTTAGGTCCCTTTGAAATTAGATACTCTTTTAAACTAAACAGCTCATTTTAATCTAAATAGCCTCTTTTAAACTAAATAGCCTCTTTTAACTAAATAGCCTCTTTTAACTAAATAGCCCCACGTCGTTGGGTGCCAATTTTTTGTAACGTTTTCCTGATGTCTATATGTTTATGACATATAAAATTCGGAATAAATAATACGCATCTACAGATGTTTGAGATTGCGGCCGCTAGCTTTGAAACAGTGGAGGTCGGGGTGGGTCGAAATTAAAAATAAAGAAATGTTAGTATTAATAATAATTAAATATAGGGCGCCACGGGGTTGTTTATAAGGCACACAACCACGAAAATACCGAAACCCTACGAATGGGTGTACCTGGAGTCGGTTACAGGGGTAGTTACTTAATGAAGCCACGTTTTAACTTTAACTAACAATTATGTATATTATAAAAAAAGAAAGAGATACAAAAAATTATATGAAACTTTAATAAATTAATATTAAATAAAATAATAATAAAGTTAAAGTATGTTTGAAAACAATTCAAGATATAATTTAAGAAAATTATATAACTCAAGCGAGTTTTTAGTAAAAAAAAAGGTAATGCAAAACAAGAACATGACAGGTTCCACGTAGGGGATGCGCAGTGCGCGGATGAGCGAGGACTTCGCAATAAAAAAAAGCTTAAATAAAGTTAACGCAAAAGACGCACGACGAATGTTTGATCGATCAAGCAGAGAAGTGCGAGCGCAACATAAATACTCAATAAATCGAGTCCTAACCCTTCCTACTACCTTAACAAACCCTAAAGGATAACTAATAAAACTGCAAGAATACTCAATTAATAAACAAAGGCTCGCATGAATTAGTACATCAATAACCATAATAAATATATGCTAAACAGAATGTGAATTTCCAAGAATAATTCATAAATTCATGACGTTAATTTAAACAAATAAATCAATGAAAATATAACCAAAATCAGTGGCTTATCTGGTTCATCTGCGACAGTTGGCGCTGCTGGCAGTTCTAGCATCCAAATTTCCGTTGACGTCAGATGGTACGTCAGATCACGTTTCAAAATGGCGAATTCTGGCTGCAACAAGCTCCGTGATCACGCCGCATGGATTTACACTCAGATATGATCTCCCAGACTCCGAAATCCCAAAATGTTTCTTGATTGTACAGTACAACAATCAAATCCAAGGATAAAATCCAAAGATAAAACCCAACAATAAAACCTGAAAGAGACTTGTTAGCATCGCTAGTTCACCAATAATTCATTTTACATGTGATTGAAAAATAAATTTAAGCAAGATCGAAATATTTTATAAAAACATACTTGTACATTAAGAAAAGGAATACAAATTATTATTTTTGCCTAAAGTTGCTTTATATTTACCTTAGTTGTTAGGTGGTTTATAGGAATTTTTATCGACCTTCGGTGCGCTTAAATCCGGAATGTTTCCGCCAGAAATTAATACAATTTCCCAAAAGTTTTACAGTTTAAATCCCCAAACTGGGTGGCTAAGGATTTATCCCACAGAATACTGTTTATTCACTAACTGACAAACTTAGCTATATCCATAAAACTCTCACACCTATGGTCGGTAAATGACTGACTCTTACAACTTTTTTTTCCAAGAATCGGCCGGCAAAAGACTATTAATTAACAATATATAAAGAAGTAAAATAAAATCATATAGTGAACCAGCTCTACTCACGAGTCCCTGACGTTGCTAAACTATAAGGCCTTAAGTGTTTTAAATATTTACAACCCGTAAATTAATAAAAATAAAATTTATGGTAGTGTCAAAATAGGAACGTGACAGACTGTTTTCAAAACTGACAGATGAATAATATATAACCTTAAATTGCTGTCTGTCTACAATGATTTCATCTGAATTTAGCGGGAAGAGCTACCAATATAACTGATAAAAAAAGTAAACAGTAAACAGTATTGTTATTTATAAATGTAACGACTAAGTATTATCGTTATAAAAATATCATATACCGTGTTTGTCACAACATGAGCCAATTTTTGTGGGAAAGATAGTAATTATTACTCTGAATATTGAATTGTCAATATCCTGTTATTTTGCAAAACATATCGAAATGCTTGTTTCAATAATTAATTCTTTATTGAGTGAAAGAATATGTGTAAAAACGATTATCAAATGGATTATTATTATTTTTATTCCAGAGAAACTTTAACGAACTCAAACATTTTTCTAAAATATAATTATCGTTATTAACTATTTTCAATTTCTTCCTGCTAAAATATAAATAATAAATTAATTAACCCTTACATTTTCTAAGATTTGACATTAACGGATTGAATAACAACAGGTGAATCCGTATAGTTCACGAACTACTTAAAATAACGACAATATAATTTCAATATAAGGACATTGGTTTTATAGAATACCCTTTTTGAAAATTATCGATATTTAATAATTATTTCTTTATACCGATACGTTATGGAATAACGACATTTTTACAGAGTTAGCCTGAAAGTCATATTTTTGTCTAGTCGCATTATAAAATAATTATAAAATTATCTTAATAGAAAAAATAGTATAAAAACATGTTTCAAAAGGCCTGTTATCGCAATCGCCTTTGTAAAACTTGGATTCGTGCTTTCATTAATGTCGATGCTAACTACAATTGCTAAAATGATAAGAATAAATGACGTGGTTTAAGTATACAGCGAAATTTTAGAACTTAAAAATCTATGAGTCATTAAAATGGTACAACCTTTGTAGTTTTAGTTCTGTTTATTGATTTAAAAAAAAAACAGACGTTTCGGCAGCATGAACTGCTGCTTTCTTCAGGGAAAAAACTACATTTATGTAAATAAATAATAACAAAAACAATAGCAACAGGTAACCAAGGTAACAAATTACAACATATTTAATAGGAAGTAATGCTCGACTAAGTTCTAACCGGTCAAAATGATTGAGATTATTATTCTCGGCTTTGAAAATTTGAATGGCTTCTCAAATTAACCTGCAACTAAAGATTTTTCTAGCTGGTTCAGTCTGATCGAACGCTGGCGTTCATTCAATCTTGTTGAAATAGTTCTACCAGTCTGGCCAATGTAAACTTTCCCGCAGACACATGAAATCTGGTAAATCCCTGATGACTGAAGAGGGATGACGTCTTTTACTTGTCTCAACATATGTCGAATTTTAACATATGGAGAAAACGAAATCTTCATACGAATAATTCTATCAATATTGTTCGTGACATTTTTGACATGAGGAAGTGAAGCCAACAATATGTCCCTTTCATTAGCATTGTTAGTAGGTCTTTTCGGTTTCATACATCTTTCGATACAAGATATAGAAAAATATTTTTCATAATTTTTTTTTATCTCTAGTATATCTGGCTAATTTATGAAATTTAATATCTTTATAATTCTTTAACTCTATATCTATTGAATATGAAGTATAAAATGCAATCATATAGAGAATAAGATATTCTTTAAAATTTATAAAACATTAAATGCCATTAAATGATATTTAACTGATTTTTTCAAAAAAACTGTTAATAGTTGCAAATAAGGGTACTTCCGGTGGGCCAATTATAACCAAAATCTAATCACGTCTCCATATGCATCTAAACTCGAGGAATACGAAAAAATTATAATTTTTGATTCGTGGTATTGGAGTTATGCGATCCGGTCGTCATGTGCACACTCATACACATATATACACATACATACACACACATACATACACACACACACATACATACACACATACATACACACACACACACATACATACATACACACATACACACACATACATACAAACTTACACACACATACTTACACACTCACATACACACACACATGCACACACATACACACACACATACGTACACATACGCACACATACACACACATACGCACACATACACACACATACACACGCATACACATACATACATACATACATCATCGTAAAAATAGTAAATTCGTATTCTAGGCAGGGACCCCAACACGTGCTTATTCATTAGAAACTCACTATCGAATTTTTTGACCAAAGACAATACCTTCCTGACCTAAAGGTGACGGAAGGTAAAAAGTACTAAGTCATATGAATTATGATTTGTAAATAAGCTAAATTTATTTGATAGCAATAATAAACAATTATAATACTGGAGAATAGAATAATATATTTATTGCAAATGAATCAAACAGAATTTTTTTTATGTAGTTTAAATTATTACCGCGGCGAAAGACAAAACGCAGTGGCAATTACCGCCGCGTTTTGCGGTAAAACGCAGCATAGCGGTAGGAACAAATCTTTTTCGGACAAACTCCTGAATAAAAAAATAATTTCTCCGAACCTTTGTATATAATTAATAGAATGTAAATCATACCATTTTTCTCCACTTATAAGATAAAATTCTCCCTGTGTTCCGCAGGTGAGACCACAGTGTCCTGTACTCCGATATGAATCAAGTTTATGGGGTGCATATCCACATGCAAACAGGGCGATAGCTAGCGTTATTTAGTGTCCTGGGCCACAGACATATGCTTTCAGCTAATGCTAATTTCCAATACGATAGGAGGACTGCTGCTGACCAACAACCCCCAAACAGGGGAAGTGGGATGCACTCATGGATATTACTCACGCCAGGGTGTGAGTTATGAGGGTATCTTAGGGAGGGGTGAGATCTTTATGAAGGATGAGCAAAAGTCAAACAATACAGATTGAAAATTACTCGTATGTGGATGACATTAGAGTTCAAATACATAATGACAAAAACAGTCAATGAAAAGTAATAATTTTCAACATTTTTGTTTATATGATAATATGTATAGTAATTTAAATATATTTTTCAAAATTGTTATGATATCATTAAGTATCATGACAATATAGGTATGGCAAATTTAATTATTTTATAGAGCATTAAAAAATATATAATTTATTATTTGTTAATTTCTTATATAGCAATTTGCATTTTCTTATGTATCATTAACAATACTTTGAATATTTTTTTTTTTAATTTCCTATATCGCATTTTATTCACATCCTTTAGCAAAATATTTAAATTTCTATGTTGGTAACACTGGCAGTTTTAATAATCATTTGAAATTTAATTTACCACAACTGCATTAAAATTGTTTACATTTTAGCTACTATGGCGGAAACTGAATTATTACACCTTGCGGGCGGTAAAGTAGCATATGCGGGCGGTAAAGAAGCTCAGCGACTGATTAACAAAACATCAAAAATACAATTGGAAATGTAATCTACACTCTTTTTTGAAAAAAATACATGTATAATGAAAACTAAAATGATCTGTGTATGACAGTTAGACACCTCACTGAAAACTGTTGTACAAAATTAATTTTATAAACACGAAATAGAATAAAAATGTTTTCTTGCCCCAGCAAAATTATGTTTTGATAACCTGAAATAATAAACGAATGCCAAAATAATTCTGCTTTTTATACATATTTACCTAAAAAAGTGACTTGCAAAAAATGTCCCAATATTTTTTGTAGCAAACAGCTTGCTAGCTGACTCTATTGAGATATTTCACTACATGGCGTAAAATACCAACATCAAACCTTCGACAAGAAGAATTTTGTAACTTACCTATCACATTACTGCAGTCAGTAGTTTTTCTTTGATTCTTCTTGTATTTTGACTTACAATAAATATTAAATAATAGTAGACTAATTAATTGTAAATATTAATTCCGAGATTAATTCTATTTTCCACTATAAAAACTGTACGTGCCTATGTAAAAGCATACGATTAAATTAAATTGCTCCTTTGTTTTGACTAAAGTCCGTATATGAGAGGTATATCTTAAAAATGGGTCCGTGTGCGTTTAATAGCGTGTCGGTTTCCGTAAAATTGTCCAGTTAATAGAGGTGTCCGCTTTTTGTAGGTGTCCGTTAAGAGAGATTTTACTGTATATAAAAATATCTTATTTTCAATAATTCGAGCGCGACGAGTATTTATTTGTGCTACAATAATATGGTCATTTTATTACATTTCAGTCGGACTTTATTTTTATTGAAAGTTCAAGTAAGTTTAGAAGTCAGAAAATTAAGTGAAATACATTACAATTTCATTCTTGTAAAAATCTTTTTATCGTATCTTTGTTACATAGAAGCCACCCTTTCTTTAGTCTCTGTTAGAATAACTGGGCTTCTCCGTCTCCCTGTTCTCCATGGAAACGACTGTAAACAAGGCGTCCTGGTCATTGTTTGAGCAAGACTCCGAAGTCTTGGAAGCCGTGCAGCTGAGCTAGCTAATCACAAGTTCTGGCTGTAAACCGCCATTAACTCCAGGATTGCTGACTTGACTTACATTGATAACGATATAGATTGTAGAAGGCTAAGCAAGCGGGTAGGATATAAATTTTACATCAGCACTAATAATTTATAGATAGAAACGAAAGGATTATATCATCGGAAAACGTATTGCCTAGAGAGAAAACTTAACAATACTTACAAAACTTCCTTAATATCTTTGAATATATGTATAAAGAATATTCACTCTCTAAAATTTTGTACGGGGTAACAAAATAGTTACTAACACGATTTTGATTCAATTAACCGAGTTAGTTTTGGTTAACTGGAAAGTAAACCCGATTACTATAGTATGTTTCTTATAAGAAAATAGCAGATGACGCTTGGGAGCTAATCGTTTTTGCAATAAATAAATAATTAAATTCGTGAGACCAAACTTTGTCATTACTGAATATTTTTATCTGTAAAAATTGAAAATACTTATCTGTATGCATTCTGACCAATCAGGGGGCATACTTTACATTTTGATCTAAATCAACGCTATTTTCTTACGTACAATAATGAGGGTCCTGTCAAATTAATTGCTTGACATTTGACAGAGTTTTTTTCTTAAATATGATTGGCCAACACTATACCATTTAATTTTTATTAATTTAAATACATAGCTACATAAATATTTATGCTGAGAACTGTGTTAAGATCCCTAAAACTATTGCTCTATTGACTTTTTAAAAGTTACTATTTCTAATTTGAAATGATTACTTTTTGACACTGACATTTATCTGTCACATACATTTGAGATATGATCTGTGTAACCAAGGAGTTGTGTTTAAAGTGTAGGCTCCGGGATTTGAATTATAGATAATTTTAATAATTTATTAATAAAATATATAGAAAAAGTATTAGTGCAAACCTGTAGAAAATTTAAGAGTCTTTAATTTTTATAATATCATAAATCTCGATAAAACAACATTTAAAGGTATTTATCCAAGAAAAACTCTTTTGAGCTGCAAGTAAAGTGCCATTTCCGGTTTTCCGATTTACACCAAAGTCTAATGACTTCTTTCTTTATTAGAATAGAATGATATTATTTGAGTTAGAGCGCCAAAGGTTACTCACACACACACACCCACAGATATCAACGTAAAAATGTTAAAATGTTATTTCACGTAATCCCATTTAATCAGGTTTACCTTCTGGTACGAAGTAACCATAAGTACTTTTTGAAATACTTATAGTCAGTGACACGAAAGAAACTCGGCTTAAGGAATGTTAAATAACTTACTTCTTATACGCAGACGCAGTACATGAACCACTTTGTCGATCAGTATCAACCTCAAACTGCAATATAGACCAATGGCATGAGCACTATTTCACAGTGACGTTGTTTCGAGACTACAGTTCGCCAACTGTTCCTGACTTTTCTAAACGTTGGATATTGGTGGTACACAGTACGTAGGGTACTTTCTCGTACCGTACCAGTTTTCTTTGGTGTCATGAACTATACATTTTTCAAATATTTCACGATCATTTGTTTGACAGAATGTTGTCGACTTTGAGAGCGGTTAGACGTGTATTGCTCGTGAGGTAACGCCTGGTAAGCGCCTGCACGGTACAAATATTTCATCATTGTACAAAGAAGGTTGGCACATCCAGTAATGGGTAATATACTGTAATGAAATATTTATTTTATTTAAGTACCTACTCATATGTATCTACCGAAACATCGCTTTTGAGAGAATAAATGCTATATGACTGTGATATTTTCAGTAATTGTTAACACCTAATATAAAAACAGTTTTAAGAAGCTGATTATACATTAATCCATTCTTTTCATACGGACTTGGACTAATAAAATGTTTCTTTCTGTTGGTGTATCTAGTGGTTGTGTAGTGGACGTTTCCTTGAACTCATCTACAGAATGAAAGTGGTGTTTCCTAAGCACTAATTACAATGCTCGTCTGCTACAACATTGTAGTGAAGCGTAAACCGGTATTAATTACGATGACTCTCCATTTTATTTCCTCGGTCTTCTGATGCTTCATTACTGCCCATTGTTTCACGAAAGCTATCGCACACCATTCAGATATACAAAGAAGAAAATAACTTGTCGAACAACGAAGCAGAAGAAAGTTAAAACGTAGACGCAAACAAACAAATAAATACAGAACAAAATTTCCAGGGCTGGTCAGTTTTTTTCTTTATCTAAAAAATCTATTAAAAACACCCGTTTTTTAAAGCATTAATATTTTTATGAGGTTTTCAATACCAAAATCGGTAAATATCGAGGTAATACAATAAAAAGTAATTTCACAATTTTATAAATTAAAAAAGCTTATTATGAAAAAGTTGTTTAATGTTTATATTAACAAACAAATATTTAAAAATATTAAATATAATAAAAATGAAACACTCAATATTATTCAATAAATAACGAAGACAAATTTGTTAAAAATCTCATAAAATGCTTTACCACTTGAGCTACAATATCACATCAAACTTGGACAGATGAATACATTCTCCTGCATGGAGGTGGAAGAGCTTCTTGCTAAATATATGGAGGGCCCTGGCTTCAAACCCCGCTGAGGTCCAGGAATTTTTCACAAAACCTGTTTCATTATTTATACTTCAATCCGAGCTTAAATAGCGATACCAGAATGTTACAGAAATTAACGGTTAAAACAAAGTCCTTATGCCCGGATTCATAAAAAAAAAAATTTCAAAGTAAATTTAACTGTATGAACAAATTCAACGCGTTTTTTTGACAGCAGTGAATTTAATGTCACATGAACATAGAAACTGATTCGAATTTGTTCATACAGTTTAGTGATACATTATGTATTTTTTTAAGAAACCGGGTCAAAGTAAATTTAATTGTATGAACAAATTCGAATCAGTTTCCATCTCTTTTTAAATTTAATAATTTTCAATAAAACTTTTAAAAACCCACAAAGCCCAATAAAACCTATACGGGAACGGTTTTTAAAAAATTTCTAGGTTTTTGCCAGCCCTAAATATGTAATACAATAGAAATATCATAATATATATATATATATATATATATATATATATATATATATATATATATATATATATATATATATATCATCACAGCATCAGCCAATCTGCTTCTATTCGCAAACTTCGGAAATGATGATATACATACTCATATTTCTACCGCTAATGTTCCCAAAGTTTTGCTAGAGAGAGCACCACAATTTGACGTCAGTTAGAATCGAGCTCAGGCCGCCAAGTTCACAACCCCGTGGAGAAATATAGTACTTTTAATACCTTTTATGTGAAATATAAAAATACAATTACTGAGAAAAAAACATAAACACCACACCGAGCAGCACACCAGAACTCCAAAAAAATCTTAATGGATATAATTTGTAAAATAAACTAGACTGGTTTCAAAGGCATTTACGTTCTTTTCCTTTTTGTAATTTCGAAACAACCTACAGTATATTTTCCAATTATTATAATTACACCTTTCTGTTCCAATTTCACGAACGTCTATGCTTGACTTACGTCTATGTGTCTACTATTTGCCATATGCCCCATTCAAACTAAGGGCGCTCTGGGGATATTTAATTAAATTAAACTAATATTGTTTGCCGACACCCCCATAATAAATACAGGGACTAACAATGCTTCATTAGAATTTAGAATATTGTGGGCGGTTTAGAATATTGGTAGGGATCGATATTTACAATAGTAGAATTTATTTTATTAGGAAATGTTATGGCGGAGATAAAGGTTTTAGTATTAGAGCATACGTGTAATAATCTTGTTTTTCAATTTGGGTCAACTAATTTTATTATATAAATTTCTAGGGTAAATATAGACAAAGCTTTATAAAAAATAATAAATTATTGTATTTATTTTTTAATACGTTCGTTACCGACATAATTTCAGTGTGCTCTTGGGGTGAACTGTTGCTCTTTCGGGAATTTTTGAATGATTGAAGATAACCCCAAAACAATAGCTCAGTAGCCACAAAAGTCCCAGTGTGTGGTGTAATGCATTGAGTATAGACCACGGATACGGTATGTACCTCCACTCATTAACCAAGGAAAATGTAGTCGTAAATAAATGATATATATCCGTGGTCGCGGTTGACCAGGAAGAACCACAAAGTCTACTGTACCTAGTGGCCGTCCGTAGCGAAGGTGTTAAAATAGCTATTAATGAACAATTTTATGAAGTGCAATTAATATTCAATTATACAACCTTTTTAGTTTTAGCGAGGGTATTAGTTGTTTTTACCAATAATTACAGTTGCCAAAATTGTTTTGTTTGTCATGTTTTTACTCGTGGCGATAAGAATTGATAAGTTCTAATAGCGTTTTCCATTTATATATTTAGTGCGAATTTTTTTACACTGGGTGTATAACTTGCTTTTCCATTTATATAATCAATGCGTACCAACTAAGTTTCATGTGTTTCTTTTATTATTTCGAGTGAACTGAACCATACTGAGTGGTCACTTTCTTGAACTTAGTGACTGGTACAACAAGCCTTGTTTTAACTAAAGCGCTGTTTTAAGAAATGTCAAATTTCATTATTTAATAATAATCATAAAATATCAAATTTATCAAAACATGATTTTAGAACAGAACATTCTTTTCAAACAAATATTTAAAAAAATCTGTTGTGGCCAGCACAATACCTCTCGCCATTTACATTTTATGTTGCATAGGGCGCGAGCAGTTATGTAACTTTGTTGGCCTTGGCAAGCAGATATGGGGACCCGTGTCAGAATGAGAGCTAGTAATATACATAGGTGTCAAGTATCATACGTTTTCATCCGAAACATTATGATTTTCCAAATCCATGTGGATTATTTTCCTCGACAATGGATGACAAATAAACATCAGAATATTTTGAAATTTTGAATGAAAAATTATGACATATGACAATTATGACATCTATGTAAATAACTACTAGCCGTCATTCTGACACGGATCCTCATATCTGCTTGCTATGGCTAACAAAGTCACATGACTGCTCGCGCCCTATACGTAACGCATTTAACATTTCTTGTATGCACACAAATAATTGAAATTGTTTCTCTTCTTTCGTTCTATGAGAAATTTTATCGTATTATTCTAATATGTTCAAAATTCTTCAAATTCATTGATGGTATTAGCAGGATATTTCTTAAGGATATATGTTATATTAACATACCTGTAATTTAAAAACATATTAAATTAATAATACAATAATATATATTAAATGTATTCATACTCCCAGAAAAATCTGACACTGACATTTTGCATTTATTTGTCAATTACAAAAATTTGAATATCGCAACTGTTTTTCCGGCAACGAGATTTATTACAACAGATTATTCTATATTATTATATACTATATCTCCAAACCTATACGAGATATAATAAAAAATTTAAATGTGTCAGATTGAGAATTTAATTATCTTTAATATTTGTAGTACTTAACAAATTTTCAAAAAATAATATTTAGAAATTTTTTTTTTTAGAAACTACCACTTCCGGTTGTCCAATTGTTACCAGAACCTATTCAACTCTTCCCATTACTGTTAGTATGAGGAATCCGTAGTTATACAGGTCTTTAGACTTATAGAATTTGAGAAATCGTGTCTCCAACAACCTCACACACACACATACACACACACAGACATCATTGTAAAAATGGTAAAATAGGATTCTATGGACCTTGAATCGTGCTTATTTAATAAAATCTGGATATGCGATTTTTAGCATGAATCCAATACCTCTCTTAGCGAGAGGTAAAAAATCGTTCTTTGAACATAAGGGTGAAATTAAATATTGAAATTTAAATTTGGCATTTCTTAAAACAGCGTTTTACTTAAAACAAGGCTTGTGGTACCAGCCATTACGATCGTCAATTCTTGCCAGTGCAGTCTGTCAAATTCATATATTTTGAGTTGTAAAAAGTATCTTTGTAAGTAAGTACAATGGATGTAAAAAGATTAAGGGCCAAGCTCATAACCTTTTACTAAATTTTATAACTAAGAGTTACTTACTAAAATAGATTAGTGTAATACTAGTGATACTGGTTCTCATAATTTCACTACTAGCTTATTTTAACTAGTAGTAAAATATATGTGGCAACCCTGTACTATTAATGAAAACGTTGAATGACAGGGATGGATATATAGAGAAATAAACATGTTAGCATGAAATGAAAGATCTGTTAATACAGGTTAGAGTAGGCATAATCTGTAAGATAACCACAGATTTGTCAGTTGTGAGGGAAGTGAAATAGTGACGTCTTATAATTATGGAATATGAAAAATAATTTTATTTTAAAAAATGACAAATAAACGAGAGCGTGGGGAAAAATTGACACAAGACGAAAAAATATTTTTATTAAATTTAATTGAAGAACATTTAGAAATAATAGTGAAGATGGTAAAATTTTGAAAGAACCTTTAAAAGTTTTTTAATTATAACAAAGAAATGCTTGATTACAATAATGAGAATGTGACTCCAACAAAGAAAATTACCAACCACACAAAAAATTGATTATAATAATTGCTCTTGTATGTCTTTATTCTAATTACAACAAAAAAAGTAATTACAATAAAGAAAATTTGATTGTAATAATAAACATCAGTAATTACAGAAAAATAAATTGATTGTAATCGTTGTTGGATTTAGACGGAAAACTAATACCAGACTACAGGCTGCAAAATCGATAATCCGCCACTGAAAATGGCAAGTAGAAGAAGAGGGTATTACTCAAAAGTAGAGCAAATTAAGCAGCAGTAACTACGTAGAGTAATACAAACTTGATTACATCAATTATTTTTCTTACAGTCTCTGTTGAAAATCTGTATATTTTTAAACTCCACCCATCTTTACATCTTTTTAAATAATTTTTAATTATCACGACAGTTTTCTGATTGACAGGTAATAGTACTTAAAATTGTCTTTCGTTGCTACTAATTATCACTACTAAATTTCTCTTTTCAGGTATTACTAAGTTATACTTGTACTTATTTTACTTTATGAGCATAAATAATTTTAATAGTGAATAGTTGCTATCATTAGTGGTGCTACTAATATTTAGTAAAAAGTTATGAGCTTGGCTCTAAGTGTTCATAGCCGAATCTTGTGTATTGATATCCATTGCTACGGAACCTCTTTATTTGACAGTGAGACCTAACATACTTGTACTGGATTTTTTTAACATGTAAAATGCACTACGCATGTGATGGCTGGCATGACGCCATTAGCTACACTAAGTGCAAAATTAAATGTGTAAAAATAAATGGAAAACTTAACTTTGCAACTTGATTGCAAATGGCAAATAAGTAACTGTTTAAAAGGATACTACAAATTTTGTTTTCCTCGGTCAATCTGATTTTCTTATTCTAAATAATTCTAACGTGAACCTCGTATATAAAGCCGATACAGCTTAAGCCCGTGTCCGTGTCAGGTGGTTAGTTGTTTATTTATTAGTTTTATTTGTCAAACTTTAAACAATGACATAATTAAAAATAAATTTTGGGTGACAAGTACGAACATTGTCGAATTTGTTTTATTGAAAATAACAAAAAAAAAATCTCGGAAAATTAAATTTGTCGTTTATTTGTTTAGAATAATACCAGACAATCTCTACAAAGTATTAACATAAAGACAATTGCAAACATACATAAGTATTATGTACTGCAAAGAAATTTTAAAAATATGTGTGTAATAATAATTTATTTCAACAATGGTGTTAGTTATTTAATGTACATATTAACATTGTTGTTACGGTAAATACGGTGATAATTATATTTATTCTGTAATATGAACATGGTAATTTTAATTAAAAATCCTATTTGGTTCATATTTATGATAATTATTTCAAATAGGATTAATATTTAATTATATCGAACATGTATACGTACATATAGCTATACGTAAATAATTATATTTATTTACCCAAACATTACACTGGGTATAAAAATATGGTGCAGAGCAGCACACCGCGTGAATATGGTTTATCTTACACCGTATATTATACTTTATACTGTGTAAAACATGGCGCAAACATTGTGCATACACTTTCGCTGAAATTTGCTTACTTGTATAAATCAAGCCGATTTGCATCTCTAAATATATGCTCTACATGGTAACCACACAAAAACAAAGCAAAGAAATATGAAATATTTTGCGATTTAAATTAGGGTTCGTACAAAATTATATAACGAACAAAGCATGTATGTGGATTTTTAACAAAAGTTGTATAAAATTTCCATAATGTGATTGTCTTTAAAATTTTGCCTGATATTACCTCAAAATTAAAATTATTTTCATTAAAACCACACGATTAGTTTTTCCATAAAATCGTCCCTGTGTAATAAACTGTTTGACTAGATAACTTAGAGTAACATCAGTGAATTGATCCAATTTTTACCTCTCGCTAAGAGAGGTATTGGATTCATGCTAAAAATCGCATATCCAGATTTTATTGAATAAGCACGTTTTAAGGTCCCTACAATCCGATTTTATCATTTTTACGATAATGTCTGTGTGTGTGTGTGTGTGTGTGTGTGTGTGTGTGTGTGTGTGTGTGTGTGTGTGTGTGTGTGTGTGTGTGGATGTGTGTGTGTATGTGTGTGTGTGTGTGTGGGATGTTGGAAGGACGGTTACTCAAAAACTATAAGACTTTAAATTTTTTTAACTACGTATTTCCCAATCGGACATTCATGGGAAGATCTGAAAAGGTTTTGGTAACAATTGGACAACCGGAAGTAGAAGATTCTTGAAAAAAAATCTTTTAAATAATATTTTTTGAAATTTTTTCTTGATAATATTAAAGAAAAATAAATTCTCTTTCTGATACATTTAAATATTTTACAATATATTCTATAGATTTAGAGATAGAAGAAATATAGTATGTAAAATAATCTGTTATAATAAATTTTACAGCCGAAAGAATGGCCATGGAAAATAGTTGAAAATTTAATTTGTTTGTAACTGACAGATAATGTCAGTGTCAGAAATCCGAAGACATTACTGAAGACTTTTTCTGGGAAGTACATACATTATATTATTTCTTAATGTATTAATAGAATTGGAAACATTTCGAAAAATTAGAAGAGGACAAAATTTCTTCATCAAAAATGAATTTAAAATTAAACAATCTAAATATATATGGAATTGATATATGCGTAAGTAGAATTTTTGGTGTAGAGTGTAGGTATACAAGAAATGTTAAATACAATAGGGAGCGAGCAGTCATATGATTTTGTTGGCCTTGACAAGCAGATATGGGGGCCCATGTCAGAATGATAGCTAGTAATTATGTATATAGATGTCAAATATCATAATTTCTCATTCTAAATTTAGTGATTTTCCAATTCCATGTGGAGCAGAATTAAATGTTAAATATCTAAGGCATACAAGTAAACTTTAAACTCCTGGTGATAAATTAACTACGTAAATTTAGAAAATCTTGAAATTTTTAATGAAAAATTCTAACATTTGACATCTATGTACATAATTACTAATTATCATTCTGAAACGGGCCCACACATCTGCTTGTCAAGCCCAAAAATGTAACATTACCGTTCGCGCCCTATACTTATGTAACCAAAAAAAGGAAGTGGCGAGAGGTATTGTGCTGGCCACAACAGATTTTTTTAAAAAGGAATAAAGATCTCAATTCCATCATTCTACAGTGTTTCATGATGAGTGTGCCAAAATAAAACCATATTTTGGGAGAGTCATCTTGAGTAAAAAAAGTATTATATGAATGTACGGAAACTTATTATTGCAGAGTTACAGCCCTTTGAAAGTGCATCTCATCTGACACATTAATAATTCTGGTAATAGATGCATTAAAATTTTGAAACTTGTTATGAGGATACTTAGATGCATATTTATACTTTCTTTTGTTTCCGTATCTCAATCAGAGGCGTCTCATATGGGGAAGTCATGAACGTTTTTAAACGTTAGTTTTTTACCTATTAACATTTTCTCATTTTTACTTATAAAATATTATATTCAATGCAAAAATACACAAAAAGGTACTTTTGCAAAAACCTGATAAAACAGTAGTTTCTGAGATACTTTAATTTTTTAAAAAAATCAATTAGGGATTCAAAATATTTAGTTCAGTTAATAACAAGGCATCGAACCCGAACCTGAACCGAACCGAAACCGGAACCAAACCGCAACATTTTAGCGTAGGTACCCAGAACCGAACCTCAGATATATTTTTTCAATTGAACCCGAGTATGAACCGAACCGGGGATTAAAATTCGGGGTCAGGTTTCAACTCCGGTTCAGCTTCATTTTCAATTCTAAATGTAAGCGTAATCGTTAAAACTGATAATCAACGCCTTTGACGTCTGCGTTGCTGTCAGTGTTGATTTCGAGAAAATTGTGTTCATTTCTTATCTTGAGTAAATTCCGGCTAACATTTTAAATTATTTTTATATAAAGATTATTATTCAAAAATATTAATTCAGTTTTCATTAGGTCGAGCCGAACCTGAACCCAGAACAAAACTGCATACGAGCCCATCCTTCAAAAAACAAATTAACCTGAACCTGAACCGAACCCAATTTTTAGCGAGTTCGATGCCTTGGTTAAGAACAATCAAGTTACGCCCGCACGGTACAAATATGTCATCATCAGTACCGAAATCTGTGTACAAGGCAGTTTGGCACAGCCAGCAATATGTAATAGGCCGTGATAATAAATTTATATAATTTATTTATAAAAAAAATATATGTTGAACCTCGTACTGTTTTATAGATTATTATGGTTTTTTGTTTGTTTATCACCATTTAAATTCTATATGTGGCCCTTAACAAATTTTTGATAAGCTATGTGACGCAGATAATCAAAAAGTTGGTTTTCGCGTACCACCTAACAATGTCCGAATTTTTCCGTACCACCTCTTTATAAAAAAAAAATCCCTCATCATAATAAAGAAGAAGGGTAGATACTAAAAAATATTGGTTCTACTTTTTAAATGTGTATAATTTTTATTTAAAAATGTCCCATCAAGTTACAAGGGACAGCCCTATACCAATTGCGTCAAGACAGTGTGCCACTGGAACGGCAAAATGCCGTAAGCCCGTAAATGGCATAATGTGTGATAAGCATGGATATTTATTCTATGGAGAAGTCAGTATAATGAGATTTATAATAAAAATTACAAAGTTACGTCTAGTTTCACTAGTTTACAACTTCTGGGTCAACTCCCATGGAGCTATCGTCAGAAATCGACCAGCACAACAAGTAACCACAGACGCGTTTCGCACTTATTGGTGCTATTCAGTGTAGTGTAACCTGTGGTGTCTGCCCGGTTCACAGTGAGTGGACTCCTGGAGCAGAAACAATGACTCGTTGTGCTGGCCGTGATCTTATGATCATCTACGATGGTGAAAGGCCTGTAGAGGTATGTTAATACCAACAGAGCCCTCTACCGAGAGATACTTTGACATATATGAGTAGAGTAGAGGGCTCTATTGATATTAACATACCTCTACAGGCCTTTTACCATCGTAGATGATCATAAGATCACCGCCAGCACAACGAGTCATTGTCTCTGCTCCAGGAGTCCACTCACTGTGGACCGGACAGAGACCACAGGTTACACCATACTGAAGCGCACCAATAAGTGCGAAACGCGTCTGTGGTTACTTGTTGTGCTAGCCGATTTCTGACGATGGCTCCATGACTAACTAGTGAAACTAGACGTAACTTTGTAACTTTTATTATATTGTTTGTCTCACGGAGAAATTCGCAATTTGCATTTTGCAGTTTGCACTTGTATTATAAGGAGATTTAATTTGAATATGTGGAAAAATATCAGTTTTACATTATTTAAACTAATTTAATTAAATTAAATATAAGTACCTAGCTTTCCTTTCGCGTATCATCTCGATACCCTTCGCATACCACCAGTGGTACGCGTACCACAGGTTCAGAACCGCTGATTTAGGGAAATTATTAATTTGGCAACCTTAGTTTTAATACAATGAATAACTATATTATTATTGACTACTTAACGATCCTAATCATCTATTTTATAATGTGCTCTATTTTCTGGGTTATAACTATCTATAATCCTTCCCTATCATAAATATAATTCTCGTTAAGGGTACTGCACATGAAGTCCCGAATTTACTGCATAAGTTGCAGCTTACAGTGGCTATTAGACGGGCTATAACACTCTGCTTGCTCTTGCAACGTAACCAAGATGGCTGACGCAGGTGTGAGGTGCTTTGTATGACTTCCGCTAGATATTTGTTGTAATTAAATGCTTCTCAGCCTCATTATAACGCACGTGAAGATATGATGAAAAGTAAGATATTAAAGAAGTGGGGATACGTATTTAGTTTATAATGAGGTGTTTTTTTTAAATGGATGACAAGAAATAATACGATAGTCTATACCGGATTAAATCAAATGTATGTGGGAATATCGTAGTGCAATCTTCATAACAATTGTAAATATTTTTGGCACTTTGCAAATCATAAGACTACCTTTAAAAAAATCTGATGTGGCCAGCACAATACCTTCCGTCAATCCTGTGTATTATGTACAAATTCCATACATAAATTTTCTTGCAAAAGATTATTATATATTGATATTATGCCTTTCTCGGCAACTGAATTTCATACTCCTGATACTCCTGATAACAAACAAACCACATGAAATAAGAAAATTATGAAATTTTGATTGAAAAATTATAACACTTGTCAGTTATGGACATAATTAATTGCTGTCATTTTGACATGGGTAAAAGTCATGTTACTGCACGCGCCCCATACATAAATTTTCTTGTAAAAGATCCTATATTTCCAGTAAAGTTATTTCATAAACAAACTATGCAAATTGCACTTGACACTGACATCTTCTTCTTCTTCTTTAGTTTTTCCCATTCGTTAGGGGGACGCTATTTTTTATTTTCTTCTTCCACTCATTTTTGTTTTGCGTGTCGTTCTCATTCAGTTCCTTTTCTCTCAAGTCTTCTACAATACAGTCTTTTCATCTTATATTTGGTCTTCCTATGTTTCTTTCACCTTCTATTAATATATTCATCTCTCCTCATAACATGTTCAAACCAATGTAATCGTCTCTCTTATATCTAGAAACTTCTAACACTAGAGTTACTTCCCTTTTTCTGTCATTGATTTACATTTTATTGATATTGACATCTGTCAATTTGAATTACCTGATTAGCAGTTTCCATGGTTAAGTTAGCATAGCTGGCTGAATTATGAAATTTATATCAAATTTATTATCTTTATTCTTCTTTAACTCTATATCTGTTGAATATCAAATATAAAATGCAATCAAATCGTATTGACAATAATATATTCTTTAAGTTATAATAACATATAACTGAGTTTTCCAAGAAAAACTGTTAAAATCTTCAAATGAGGGTACTTCCGGTTGACCAATTATAACTAAAATCTAAACAGATCTGCATATGGTTGTAAGGAAGAGGAATACGCAAGAATTGTAATTTTTGGAATTCTAGTATTGGAGATATCGTGCACGACACGGCGGGGACACACACACACATACACACACATACACACACATACACACACACACACACACACACACACACGCACACACGAACACACACACACACACACACATACAGACATCATTGTAAAAATAGTAAAATCGTATTGTAAAGACCCTAAAACGTGCTTATTCAATGAAAACTCACCACCGAATTTTTTGACCAAAGACAATACCTTCCTTACCTAGAGGTGACGGAAGGTAAAAAGAACGATGTAGCAATAGGTAGTTTTCCCACGTGTTTAAATACTCGGATCCCAAAATTTCAGAATTTTATTTTTTAAATTTCTTTGTATACAGAGGTGTTCACTTTAAGTGGTACACTATTGCTATCTCGAGAAGTATAGAAGCTACGAAGTCGGTTAAATTAGCAAACAAATTCTATTTTAAATAGCAACCCATTTTTATATTTGCTTATTCGATTCAATATATTTTTCTGAATTCAACGATATACATATGTGATACCCTATTATTACAAAATTATTCAGAAAAATACAAATGAAAATTATGCTGATTTAATTTAAATAATAAGAGTGCTGTAAAGAAAACAATTGAATATTTTGTTTCATATTAAGTGGAGTTTAATGTCAAAACAAATATTACGTATACTTCCTCGGTCATCAAATGAATATTGCTCACGAGGAAGCTTGATTTGTATGAAGTTTTCTTCATATCACTTAGATATTATTTGTTTGTCAATATTCGGGCCTATTCTGTAATTCAGTAGTTGATTTTTAAGAACTGGTTAAATTTTTTTAACCATTCAAGTATGTGATGAGTTTTATATTGAAAACTAACGAACACTGAACACTGGTTTTATATTTTATTATTTTAAATTGTATTTCTACAAAGATTAATAACTTTATTTTTATTTAACTGTCAAAAGTACTTTAACAACTTGATCTAATCTTACTAGAAAATTATATTCCAACACCTTCTCTTAATTTTTAAGTTTAATTAAATAAAGTTGTTTCTTTTCATTCACAGATATTTTTTGTTAATACAATTAACAGATTATAACTTCACAATGTTTTTTAAATTTTATTTTATTTAACGGTTTAGTCATAATATCGGCTACTTGTACATCCGTTGGCAGATATTCAAGTTTTATAAAATCTTGTAGAATAGTGAATTTATTCCTCTCTTCTGATCCGTCATACATAGAACATAGTTTTTCGAACATTTGAAAGGAGTTATTGCAGTTTAACAAATATATGGTATTTTTTTTTATCTATAGTCGTTATAATAATCTTTTGAGCTTGTGCATTTTTCTGTAATCATCCGTTTCTATCTTATTCTTGGCGTACTACTCCAGTAACTATATCAAATAAACCTTGTGCTTTGAACAGTATATTTATTTGGAATGTCCATAAATGATATGATTCTTCATTTGTTAACTTTTCAATTATGTCTTCCATTGTGTTCCTCTTTTCCATTTTTTTTTATTTTTTACCTTTTATTTTGATAGTCTTCCAATGCATTTAATAGATAATGACGAGTCTTGGCCCATAACCTAATAATAATAAAATAATAATTGAAAACTAACGAACACTGAACACTGGTTTTATATTTTATTATTTTAAATTTTATTTCTGCAGTATGTTGATATATAACAAAAAATTGGAATTTTAGTTGTCAAATGAATATCTATTGGATAATTTTTTAACCAGTTGTTAAAAATTAACCACTTTGTTACAGAATAGGCCCGATTAAAATTTACAGAACCAAATTCAGAAACGACGTTAATTATCAGTTATTATTGTCAATTTTATTTTGATTTGATTGTGATCTTGGTTTGGGTTGTGACCAGTCTCAGGGAAGAGTCTTGTTCTTATCGCATCTTACCATTGCTTACAAATCTACTGGTGTTTGTGGTGCTGTAAAACAGGATTCTTAAAGTTCACATTTTCATCAAATTCAAATTGATATAATTATCCAAATGATAGAATAAAATCACTACTTCAAACAGCAAAGTTTATTCTCACCGACTAAACTGCCTTAAATCTTCAGTTTGGTTTGGGTATTTAGTGCAAGGTCTTATTCAACTTTCTCTTCCCTTCTCATCCCTCAACGGCGGTCCAGGTGTGTCCTACCCCATTTTGAGGGTTCTGTGAAGCATGACGTTAATCCGCAACACCGCAGCACTATTTGTTCGTTAAGGCAATCAAGCATGCCACGACCATAGCTGCCTGCGATACGCAGCCTTTGTTATGGATATGCCTCGCTGATTGGCAGATATGTACAGATACAACCGAGATGTTATACCATTCACAAATTCAATCATCCGATTTGCAATAACAACATTCAGATTTATTCTGTATAGTTAAACATCAGCGCGGAATCTGTAAGATGAGGAATTATATTGTTTCTAAACACTGAAGGGTTATTTGCTATATATATGAGCTTCACTGTTATTGAGAGTAAGATCCATGGTTAATAGTTTAGAATTTTATTTTAAATATGTTGGAAGTAATTCGTTTCAACAATGATAAACTTTACCATTATTTCCTTCCACGTTTGAGAAGCTCCAAGCTTTTAGTCCAAAACATAGCCAAAAGTCGCACATTGCCAAATAAGTGGAGTAAGATGGATATTCTATTGCTTTTATATTTTTTTAACTCCAAGAATTGAAGTGTGGAATCTGCCCTATGGGAAGACGTATTATTATGATGTAACAATTTCTGTCTCTGGATTTCTACTGAACACTTCAGGCAAACATTTTGTAGTGTATTATTTAGCTGTACTGTAACTGTCTTGTGTTCATCCAACTTAATTGCATTTACCAATTCCGTGCTTATAAAGAATACTACATTTATTACTTTTGTCATGGCTTGATGCTTCTTGATTATTCTTGAAGTTTTCCCACCTCTATAAATCTATATACAAATATAAGTTTCGTCACGTTTCAATTTTTAGAAAAAAATGTTGTCCACCAATAAGATAAAAGCACCGACACTTTGAGTTTAAATAAAAATAAAATGAACAAATTTTACTGTTTTTAATATTGCTTTGGTTGTTAATATAGGTAGCAGTAGTAGTATAACCATCTGTGTTGAAAATGTGTAACATTGGTTAATGCCAAAACTATTGCATTGTACAAAAGTAAATTGCCATTGAACAGTGGTAGTTTTTTGTATTCGACTTGATGAAGTCTTGTGCGAACCATTAAAAAGATAAGTTTATAAATATGTTATAATAAAGCACTAATATTACTTTTTTCAAATTTTACTGTTGATTTTTGCAGCAATGTAGAAGGCCGTTGGTTCCAATGAATTTATGTCACTTTATTTTACACAAAATTGGACATTTTGGACAACACTTGTTCATCCTCAACTAATAAAAAATACAAAAAAAAAATAACAATCGTACAACAATAATAAATCTCGACTTACCAAATGGATAATAAATAAATTTTGTTACAGTTATAAAGTTATGTTGAAAGTAATTATGTTACATTTTGTTAAACTACATAATACAAAAGTAGTTGAAGCCCAAAATTTTGTCAAGAATTAAAGCAGAAAAACATGACAAAAATTAACATGTTAACTATAGGGCGACAGGTTGAGTACTGACTCAAGTATGGAAAAAATTAAAAGATACGCTCATAAAATGGTAGGGGGAAAACAAAATGCACAAGAAAGGGGGGGGGGGAATGTTAACAATTTAAATTAAAGGTTTAAATAGTGAATGTACTGAGCATTATTGTTAAAATCTGTTGTTAAGAGTATTAGATTTGTTGAGAGTAATATGGCAAGTGTCGTAAAATAATCTAGGATATTTGTACTGAACATTCTCTAATATTTAAAAAAAATGAAATCTGGTAAATAAGCAGTTTGGCACATATGTTTTGTCAAAGCACTATGGTCGGGGCTATTTCTATTGCTATAGTACTGATGTTGATAAATGCGTTTTTGTAAGGGTTGAGAAGTGTCACCAATATAACATTTGTTGCAAACTTTGCAGTTGATCCAGATAGAAAAAGACGTGGTTTACTAGTAAACCACGTCTTTTTTGACATTGGTTCTATGGGATCTTTTAATGATGTGTAAAGAGATCGAGTACAAATATTATTAGTATATTTTTACCTCTCGCTAAGAGAGGTATTGGATTCATGCTAAAAATCGCATATCCAGATTTTATTGAATAAGCACGTTTTAAGGTCCCTACAATCCGATTTTAACATTTTTACGATAATGTCTGTGTGTGTGTGTGTGTGTGTGTGTGTGTGTGTGTGTGTGTGTGTGTGTGTGTGTGGATGTGTGTGTGTGGGATGTTGGAAGGACGGTTACTCAAAAACTATAAGACTTAAAATTTGTTTAACAACGTATTTCCCAATCGGACATTCATGGGAAGATCTGAAAAGGTTTTGGTAACAATTGGACAACCGGGAGTAGAAGATTCTTGAAAAAAAATCTTCTAAATATTATTTTTTGAAAATTTTTCTTGATAATATTAAAGAAAAATAAATTCTCTTTCTGATACATTTAAATATTTTTATACATATTTTATAGATTTAGAGATAAAAGGAATATAATATATAAAATAATGTTGTAATTAATTTTACAACCGAAAGGATGCCATGAAAAATAGTTGCAAATTTAAATTATTTGTAACTGACAGATAAATGTCAGTGTCAGAAATAATGTGATATATACATTTTAGACCGCCCAAAATTAATGTTTTTACTAGAAGAATATGAAGAGAAAGTAAACAAAGTTGTTCGAATTTAAAATTGCTGTTACCAGCCTAATATTTATATATGGTAAACTCTACTTTGTAATTTATTGTAACATAATTTATGGTAAATATCTTTATGTTGAGACATGCTATTATTGAATAATAAAGAAGTTTATACGTCATAGATTTATATGAATATATTGTTTGTATTTATAAAAATAATCTTTGCTTTATGCATACAGCCAGGTAAAATATACGGCGAGAGGTTATGTGCTGGCCACATCAGATTTTTTATATTGGTGTCTTTGAAGGTATTTTGTAATATTTTGTTTAGGGATTGATCATAAGATATAGTAGCATAAACTGGTTTCTCCTGACGTGACGTCACTCCATCTTCTCCACCACCGGGGCATTTTGCGGGGCCGTTAATTTGGAAAGATGTGAAGTAATGTATGAATTGAGAAATTTAGGGGGATTACCACTACATGGAAGAGTATTGTAATAATTATTATAACGTGGTAAATTGGTGTATCTTCCTAAAGAAGGTTCTTGTTCCTTTTCTGAAATAATAATAAATCATTATTTAAAAATGCTGTCTGGTTAATTTTATATGTTCGATATTTAAAAAAAAATGGTTAACTAAGTTTTAACTGACCTTCGCAACTTTATTTCAAATGACACCTAACTATAATATAAAGGGCAAATTTTGTTTTCCACGGCCTACCTGAATTGCTTATTCTCAATAATTCTAGCATCTAACGTAACGCTCGTATGATGTAAGTTATTATAATTCTTGCTGATTAATCTAGTCCGACTATCCATAATGAATCTATAAAGTAAATATCTGTTCCTTGTTATAAAAACATCGCCCTCGCCTGACATATTGCAGACGAGGAACTTTCCTGCACCATCAGCAAAATCGAACCCCTTTCCAATTATATCTAGTTAGTGTAGTACATAATTAAAGGCAGGGTAGTTAAAAATGGGGACCAGGCGTCTACACTTATCTACTAATGGAACTTCAAAGAAATACGCGCATGATTAACACAAAATGTCAACATTTATCGACAGTAGACGAATTTCGTTAAAAGCATACAACATTCAGAAAGAAATATTAATAGATTTTAGACATAAAAAACTACTGGTATGTGTACAGGATTTGGAAGGGACTATAGACTAGAAATTTAAATAAAATATAATGAAAATGATTGGTGATACATAAGGAATTGCACAATACGACACATGTAAAATGAATTCTTACTTATTTAGTGCAATTAATTGTTAAAAGAGATAACAAAGTGGAACATTGCTCCATTAACGACTTGTTCTAGTTGAAATGATTAGTCATAAAAACAATATTGTCGCTTAAATTAATTAAATATGTATTAAATTTATCAAATTAATTTGGCCTTTGCCCTATGTGATATATTGTTACTACATAATATGTCTTAATTAATATACAGCTTTTGATATATAAATTGACATTTATGTATCTTCAAACATACTGCCAGAATTGTAAGGAAATTTTAGCAAGAAGAAAATGGCTTTAATTCTTGTGATATTTTACATTAGCTTGTCATGGCTTAGTTTTTAGCTATCAGTTTGAAAGTAAAAGATTCTAATGATCCATTTGCAAACATTGTATAAAATTTCTTTTTAATTCCTAATTATTATTAATAAATACACTTTCATAGAGAATGTTTAACTTTAGTCTAGAACTTAGTCAGACAGAACTAAATTCGGACTATATACTACCTAAGTTTATCGATGGATTCACCTCATTTTTTTTTGGTGAAAATGTCATCTGAAAGCAGAGTTTCGTGTTTATATCATCAAATAATAATGTAAATAAATAAAATCATGCTATTGATATGCAACATATTCGAGATGTACTCGAATATCAACGAAGAAACACAAAATCCATTGGACAAGTATAATGAGAGAAAATTTAAACAAATTTATTGGTTAGTAATTAAATAGTAGTGATGAAACGTTTATATATATATATATATATATATATATATATATATATATATGTTTTATAATTATTAGATTTAAGAAAAATAGAGTACAATTAGATATTTGGCAAAAGTAAATATTATCAAAGCGATGCCGGTATATACAGTACAAATTCAATGTAAACAAAAATATATCTCTTTGTAATAGGTACAAATATTTATTTGTTAGCTTCACATTTACACAACTTTGACAATTAAAATGTTACTGCGCATGTTCAGTAAAAGAATTAGACCATGGCCAAGTTGAGCCAAGGTATTAACGGCGAATTAGTTAATACCGGACTAAAGTAATACGAACTTTGACTATGAATATCGAATGTTTAGTCCGTACTAACGTAGGATTACTTAGATTGCCTTTCATATAGGACTATCTTTTTTGTTATGAATAGGGCTGTTTATTATTTTATAATTATCCAAGATTTAACAACCAAGCTTAACTTAAAAATAAGTTGACAAGTTCATATAAGCACATGCCAATTCTTCATGTCGGAGATATTTGGAAGAAAGGATTTATTATCTACAACTGCCGCGCAAATAGTTTTTGTTATAATAATGAAATATGAATGAATTTTAAAATTTTATTCAACAAAATTAAATATCACAATATTTTCTTACAAAATTTGCTAAAAATAGATTGGGCGGAAGAGTCTGTATGAAAAACTAATTGAAGCCTGCGGAATAAAAACGCCGGAACAGTGACATGTAGAAACTGCATATGTGATAGAGCAGTACCATGCTTGTCTATAAGTTATAGTTCATTGACATCAATTTCATTAAATTTTGTAAGAAAATATTGTGACTATGCGTGATTGTAACTGCGTGAGATAGCGGCTCATGAAACTTGCAGTATAAGCACGATTTCACTCATATGACGACGGTGGGTACAGAGAGACGGCAGACAGGATCTGGAGCCCGCCGGAGGCCATCAGCGAGAGATGACTGTCATTTTGTTCAGTTATCGTTACAAGACCGTTCTCAAAGTGCACCTACTGTAGCACGGTAGTGATGGACAGTGGCAAGATATGCACTATCTGTACGACGTATTCGTCATACCGTTTGGCAGAATTTAGGCTTCAGGCGCCCCCTTTATTATCGCGACTTCCACTGACCGCGCGGCATAGAACATTGCGACTGGATTAGTGCAGAGAAAGGGAACAATGAGTGGAATGAAATTATCTGGAAGTCTCGTCTAATTCGTATTCCCGGTATATTAACGAGATCCTAATACCAGAAGTTGCTCCACATATTGAACTCCATCCAGCAGCCGGATTTCATTAGGATTATGCGAGACTCCATATCGCAGTATTAACCTTCTTTAATCAGGACAGACTACTTGTGCTTCCATGGCCGGCCCAATCTATAGATTTATCGCCGATTAAAAACCTTTGGGATGTCTAAGAAAGGGCAGTGCGACGTATAAAGATCCAGACGCCAATACAAAACGTTGAAGAACTATGGACTGTAGTCAAAAGGGTATGTAACGAAATATAATAAAATGTTATTCGCAACCTTATTCAATCCATGCTTCGACGAGTAGAAATGGTGACAAGAACGCGTGAAGGACACAGTTCTTATTGAATTTTTCATTTCCTGTACCTTTGATTTATGTTAAATTTTAATCATTTATTCGTACTGATTTTCGTCCATTTATTCCTATTCTTTACCTCTCGCTGAATTGAATTCATGCTAAATATCGCATATCCAGATTTTATTGAATAAGCACGTTTTGAGGTCCCTACAATCGATTATCGCAAAATTCTTATGAAAAGATGGGACAGTAACTAACGAATATTATCTGAGCGTTATGCGTCGTTTGAGAGAGCTAATTCGTCGAAAATGACCAGATTTGTGGAAAGAAAACTCATGGATTTTCACCACGATAACGCACTATCTCACAAGGCTATCATTATGAACGAATTTCTGGCCAAAAACTCAACAAATCTTATCGAACAACCACCGTATTCCCCTGATATGGCTCCGATCGACTTTTTCTCTTTCCAAAACTCAAATTACCATTTCGAGGCATCCGTTTTCAGTCGATAGAAGATAAAAGAGAATTCGCGGCGAGTACTGAAGTCGATTCGTGAAAATGCGTTTAAAAAATGTTTTAATGATTGGATTATTCGTTGGCATAAGTGTATTATTTCGGAAGGGGCCTACTTTGAAGGCGATAAAATAAATTTGGATGAATAATGCATATTTTGTGTTTCCGGTACTTTTTTGACATAGTAGTACATTCGTTATGTCCATATGTGAATCCCCTTCCTACATCATTCTGTATCTAATTTTCTAGCCCCTAAAATTCTAAGAATCTGTGTTCCCCGCCCATGAATCTGGAAGGGTTGAGTGTGCAGTTCATCAGGTCGTAGGAAATGGCGGCTCAGTATGATTGATGATATTTATACCACAAGCGTAGACACTGAACGGGAGAAGGGGACAATCGAAGCATGACGCGGGATTTGTCTGTTAATTGCAGATCATCTGACGGGTAGGAGATTCTTTCCTTTCGTATTGATCCGGCGAATTAGATGTTCAAGTTGGATGGACCATCATGACGAATACATAAGATATAGGAATTCTTGTTTCATTCATCTATTTGTACCAGTACAAATAGAGTGTTTTGGTTCGTGGGACATTATTTTTGATCACTTATATAATCTACTATTCATATTTAAGACTAACTTTGGAAAGAAATAGGAATTGAATATATATATATATATATATATATATATATATATATATATATATATATATATATATATATATATATATATATATATTAGTGAAAATGAAGAATACTTTGAGTATTACATATTTGTATTGTTATTATTTTCTAATGTTTTACAGAACATTTGATATGTCTGTTTTGTGATATTATTTACTTACACGAAATTTTATATTATTAATATATTCGTTTCTTGTCGTTTTAACTGATATTTTGATGTTTTCTTAAGCCAGAAACAAGTTCAAAATAGTTTGTTTACAAATTTTAAAAAATCTGTTGTGGCCAGCACAATATCTTCCGTCATTTCTATGTATTTTATGTAAATTCCTCGCAGAAAGTTGTATTTTCAGTAAAATTATTTGATAAACAGATTATGTAAATTGTGCTTGACACTGACATCTGCCAATTTGTTAATAATGAATTATTGCAACTGTTTCCTTGGTGACGCAGCAAAGATTGTAAGATTTATAAAAAATTAATCTATTTATACATTTTTATCTCCGAATACATTGAATATGAAAAAAAAATGTAATTAATTTGAAAAGAGAATAAAATCTTATCTTTATCTATTTTACTCATTACCACTTACCACTTGCAGAAATACTTTAATACTTATATATTATTAATTTTGTCTAACCATATAGTTAGTTATCGTCAGTCTAAACATTTCTGTCTCTGATATGGTATTTTATTTCTTTGTTATCTTCTTATCTGACATTGCCTGCAGGTCAATGTCTCCATCCGTCAATAATTGATAATTCCTATTGGATTCTACGTGACCGGAGACCAATATTTAATTATTTGTTCAACTCAAAGTCCTGTATTTACCATGTTAAAATGCTTTAGACAAAACATATTATTCATACGAGTATTACATTACATGGACCGGCAAGCTGTTCGGAATGTATTGATTATAGCGTATTAATCAAACAGAACTAATTCATTAATACCGAGACGTGAGTTAGAGAGAAAGAAAGAAAGACGGAAAGATAAATTAGACCCACTCGGAGAATTTTCTCCCAAAATGGAAGAGGAATGCTTTGGTAATTAAGACTTCAAAGTTGGAAGAAAATTATGATAATAAAAGATCACTCAAACTCTTAAATAAAAAGTGTGCCACTTTTAAAAGCGTAAGATGCCATCTTTGTCATCAATTAAAAACAAGAATTTGACAATTTTTTGTAGAAATAACTAACTCAATTAATAATGACAATACTTCTGGAGAAGTTTATTTTGTAATTAGACGTATTATCAGTGTCGAATATTGGATGTCTAAAATATATTATAGAGAATATAATTCATTTGTCACGTGATATGTTTTCCGCCAATCAACATTCAGAATCTCCCTAGTTACATGTCTATCACAGCGATGATAAAAAACAAAACAAAATATCACCTTATTTACAGTCGTTACTAAGGGAGTTAATTTTGAGTATAAAATAAGTAATAACAATAATTCAAACTCCGAAATATTAAATAAAACTGTAAGTAGCACGTTTTAATACAATATGAATATGTATATCACAAGTTAGGTTAGGTTACAAAAATTCATTATATTCTCTCAATAAACATTAAATATAAGCTTGTGATATGATTAATAATCGATGATATTGCTCGTGAAATCTGCAACTCGGTTTCACTCGAGAATATCATCGATGATAATCATATCACTTGTTATATTAGATATGACAATATGTAGACAAAGATGACTAAGTAGACAATAGATTATGTCGACAACGTACAGTGGTGGATAAAAGTATGGACACATTTTTTTTTACGATGTAATTTTAGTTAATACTGCGGATAAGTAATAATAACAGAGATAATAGTATAATATCATATACTACAGATTTATAAAAGTATATTTAACATTTAATAAATATTTAAAGAAAAACCCTTGGACAAAAGTATAGAAACACATTATTTAGAAATAAAACAAATAAAATATAATTAGTATTTTGTTGCACAAACGTTTGCAGTTCATACTATTTGACATCTTCGGGACATCGAATCCATTAATTTCCTGCATATGTCTGCAGGAATCTTCTGCCATTCATCCCACAATTCATCTTAATCGAGCATGGCTTCCTATATTAAATATGTTGTAATATGTTACATTGGTTGCTTGTTGCTATTGTTTTTATTTATTTATGTATTTTCCCTGAAGAAGGCAGCAGTCTCTGCTGCCGAAACGTTGAGTATTAAATAATAAAAAAACTTGAAATTTAATTTTATTGAGTTCTGAAAGATTTTTTAATATTTTAAATGTTTCAATTACATCTTATTTATTAAAGAATATTCTGTACGTAATATTTAATAATTTTTAAATTATTGCCGTTAGTCTCGAATTCCTAATATTACTGAATATAAAATATTTAAATTATTAAAAGATCTTTCAGATCTCATAAATAAAACAACCTTTTAGTTAAAGTTAAATGTGCTGTACATATTAAAATATGTCTAATTCTGAAACACCTATACTTAAATGAAATTGAAATTTGAAATAGTAAATTATAAGAGAAAATTACTGTAGGAAGTCGTCGCTTTGTGATACGCTATCTTATAAATATTTACCAATAAATAAAGCAATCATAGTGGTCAGTAGGTTAGCAGATAATTCTATCTACATGTGTTATTTCATTGCCATGAATCAACGGTAGCATTTGGCGTATAGTTTTTGACTTGCAAAGTTTATGCGATACATGCAAATGTCATTTTGCCCGCAGCTGCTGTGAAAATCACATTTGTTGCCCATATTGTAAAATGTGGATCATAGTTTAAAATTACGATCCGCTATTTACGAGATAATAAAATTACTCTAATGTACAGCCTGCAATACATGGGAGATTTATCACATCACATTTGATTCACCTTCACGCAAAAAGTGGACAAACTTTTCATTAATTTCCAACACGTTTCTTTAGTACCATTTCTGTTTTAAAGTTATTCAACATAAATGTTTTGTACCAAACAAGAACGATAGAGCAATTAATACGTTATTCATTTTGATGAAATACTTTAGTAATTAAATTAAATAAAGTCAGAAATGACGAAAATAATTTTATCTGTCGTGTTCGAAATATTGCTCCAGTTTTCAGTGATTAAACAATAAAATTATTCGTTTTATTATATCAAATAATCTTATATGGCCAGTAGTGACAGCACGCACTTTAGAATTGTATCAAAATTTGGTAGCATGCGTGTCTCAAAATATTCGCCTTCAAGCGTACAACTCGAGGCGAAAGTATTAAATTAACATCATTATTTTATCACAATTAACTAATGGCTTTAGAGAAAATATTATATACAAAAAGTTATTAAAAATAAGGTGCTAATTTAATAATAACAAATAGAAAATTCAACCATTGGTTCTCAAACGATAGAACAAAATTATATATTTTTTTAAATAGTACCCTATATATTTTTTTACGCCATTAGATAGAGATTTTTTTCTGATTTCAACGATATAAATATTGTATAGGGTTGTATAACAATTATTTCGAGAAAAATGGTATTCTACATTAGAAAAATGTAATAAAAATGGCTTTATTTGAAATCGGCACTAAAGTAATCCATTATCTGACGATTTCATACAAATTCAGTGTTGACAACCTTATGATAATTATTGCACATGTAAGATAATTTGGGCAGATGTACGACGTAAAATGACAAATAATATGTGCAAGATAAACAAACTATATAAATTCGATGAAGAAATTTGAGATAAAACATAATTTTGAGTGTTCTTTACGAAAACCTCAATGTCCGGAAGTTAGCAACATTGACTATCAGACTGACAGGTGTAATGTAACCATAACCTATAAATAAAAATATTCCTTTCATTTTCATTTATCAATTTCAGATAAAATCTAATATGTACCTCGAACCTGAAGTTCGTTTTTATCACTCATATGGTTTATTTTCCTCGGTCTTACGACCTCAGCAAATAAATTCTACATTCGTGATAAAAAATACAACTTCAGTGCCTTGATACATAAATAACTATTATTTCTAGTGTAACCTAGGCAACAGACGTATCAATACATGTGTATTGCATAGCCTATTGCAATATTGTAACATTATTTTTAATACCATTTTTCTCGAAATAATTGTTATACAACCCTACACAATATTTATATCGCTGGAATCAGAAAAAAATCTCTATCTAATGGGCTAAAAAATATATATGGTTCCATTTAAAATAATATATTTTTGTTCTGCCGTTTGAGAACCACTGGTTCAGTTTTCGGTTTATTATTACTGATAAATTATCTCCTTATTCTTAATCATTTTTTGTATATAACATTTTTCTCTAAAGTCATTACTTCGCCTAAAAAAAGCACTGATTGTTGTAAAGGATATTTATTATAAACTGCCATAATATTATCTATTTTAATAGTATAAAATCTAAAAATTCCCAAAATAAAAAGCGAATATAGAATTCGAATGTGCATGCCACCAAGATTCGTAAAAGTTTGTAAAATCGTATTCGCCTGTTTTTTTATGATACTACTTACCTTCCGTCAATTCTATATATTTTATATAAATAAATTCCTCACAGAAAGTTTTCTGCAAAATATTACATATTTCCAGTAGAGTTATTTCACGAACATATTATGTAAATTTTGCTTTACACTGACATCTGTCAGTTTGTAATACTTGAATATTTAAATAGTGTAACTGTTTCCATAATGAAACAACATAGGTTGCAAGATTTGTGAAACCATTTCTTTATAATATTTATATCTAAATACATTGAATATGAAGGAAATAAAAAAATCTGATGTGGCCAGTACAATACCTTCCGTCAATCCTGCGTATTATGTATAAATTCCATACATAAATTTTCTTGCAAAAGATTCTCAATTTCCAGTAAAATTATTTCATAAACAAACTATGCAAATTGTACTTGACACTGACATCTTCTCCTCTAGCTTTTTCCATTCGTTAGGGGTCGCTATTTTTTATTTTCTTCTTCCACTCATTTCTGTTTTCATTCAGATTCTTTTCTTTCAAGTCTTCCGCAATACAGTCCTTCCATCTTATCTTGGCTGTTTCTTCAACCTTCTATTACTAAGCTATTCATTCTTCTTCCAATATATTCTTCACCTCATAACATTTTCATAGCAATGTAATCGTCTATCTTCTATCTTTCTAGAAACTTGCAACACTAGAGCTATTTCCTTACCGTATCTTTCCGTGTCTTCCCCAACATCTACTTCAACATCCTCCTCTGCCACATTCATTTACTTTTCATTGATACTGACATCTGTCAATTTGAATTATCTGAATATATTATCAGTTTCCATTATTAGCATAGCTGGGTGATCTTTAACTCTATATCTATTGAATATGAAGAATAAAATGCAATCAAATCGTGTAAAGAATAATATATTCTTTAAGTTATAATAACCTTAAATCTCATTAAATTATATTTAACTGTTAAAATCTTCAAATGAGGGTACTTCCGGTTGACCAATTATAACCAAAATCTAATCACTTGTTCTTCTGGATGTAAACTTGGGGAATAGAAAAAAATTATAATTTTTGAAATTGTGGTATTGAAGTTATGCGATCCCAAACTTTCGTTACACGTTAAATATAAAAATGTAATAATGAAATAATAAAATGGTTATAATTATTCCATGGGAATTACCTTCATTTGATGTGAAAAATAATTGAATAACATTTTTTTAAATTACGGTATTTTAAATTTTAAAATTTCACCAAAATATTATGTAAAACCAATAAAACAAAATTTGTTTATAATTTTGTTGTCTTTGCTTCAAAGAAAATGTACATATGTATAATTTTTTTCTATAAAAATATAAGTAATACTTAAAAATATAAGTAGAAAACATTAAAATAATGTGTCAACTTTGAAATTTGTAACATATAATCGTTTAACCAACTGTATTATTTCTCGTATATCTAATGTATGTAAAGAAAGGCTGATACACTTTTCCTCTTTATAAACTCGTCGTCTACATTTCATTTTCCTGGTGTAATTAATTATTTTCCGTCATATCTTTCATCATTCTTAAGGGAAAAACATTTTTTGCCCTCGTAATTATGTTCCATTTAAAGAATGACTTGCGTTGACATTTTTATGGTTATTCAAGCAAAAAAAATAATGTATAACTGTCAGCCTGAACATCTGTATACAAGACTTACAAGAGATTTGATTATTACACAGTAACACGACACTCGGGCACTTGGAAACTGAGTAGGCTTAAAATAATTGAGTATTAACTTTGATATTACGAGTACCTTTGTACGTAGGAAGAAAATTATAATACTGAAATTGAATTGAATTACAAACAGTTAATTTCACAATCGAAATTTTTATCAAGAAATAGGTCTTTGATATATGTAACAGACATAGTAATTAATTTTGACTTTGGTACTAATAAATTCATTGTTTTTTTCCGCTTATAAATATTAAATATGTTGCGTAATATGAAATAATATATTAAAATAATTTCCTATGGTGTACTTTATTCAATAATAAATAACAAAGCATTACAAATTATAAATCAATTCTTTTAATATTTTATAAACGTAACTTCCAACAATGACTTTATATCAATATATTTTGCCAATTTGGGACAAATATCTCAAAATTTTCAAACCGCAGGAAAATATCTCTTTTCATTGGCAAAATATTTAATTTCTTCATTTGATTGGGATATGTTAAAATATTTTTCTGATGTAAACTCAGTGTGTGAATATATTCACAATAATTTATATTCAATCTTTAAGAATGTATTCCAATAAAATCTAAAAGAATTGTTACTTATCCGACCTGGTTTACATCAGTAATGAAATTAGATCTCAAGCAAGAATCTCTTTATTTCAAAATGTTTCAAACATATCCTCTTATTGTAAATTATTATTAAAAATATACATTTTTGAGATCCAGAATGAAATATATTAGCATCATATAATAATTACGTAAATAATTGTGAGTCATTAATTACCAAACAGAACAAATTTAGGAATTTTGTGAATGCAAAAAAGAATGTCTTCTATACCACCTTTCACTATGAATTATAATGACAATTATTTTGAAAACCCTAAACATATAGCTGAAGCTTATGCAGCACATTTCCACAATGTCCTACTCAAATGATCCTTTTTCCGATATTAAAACTGCATTAGATGATCCACTTACATTAACTGAGTTATCTAGCTGTGAAATTGAGTCTGCATTGAAAAAACTAAAATCCAATCTATCTTGTGGACCTGATTTAGTCTCAAATTTTATTATTAAAGATTGTTCGTATCCGTTTTCTCTATCCGTGTCACATATTTAAATTAGCACTTAAGACTGATAATTTTCCTGATGTTTGGTGTGTTACTCTGATTTTTAAATCCGGTGACAAATTCAGCATACAAAATTAAATTAAATTAAAAATCAAATATCGTTTTGAGCATGATTTCATGTCCAAAAGACCGACGTCTACCAACCTGTGCTACTTTACTCCGTTTCATTTGCCAAGTTGACACAATATCTACCGACTTCACCAAAGCCTTCGATAGATCATGTCATTTTAATCAACAAGCTTCACTCGTTTTCTTTAGTTCCATCCTTAATTAAACTTCTTTCTTCCTACTTACAAAATATATTCTTCTTTGTTCACTTCCTTGGCTACAACAGCTCTCAGGAGTTCCCCATGGATCTAATCTTGGTCTTCTTCTTTTCTTTCTCTACATTAATGATTTATCGTACATATTTGATAGAACATACTTATGTTTGCAGATGATCTCAACATTTTTCGTACTGTTTCAAATTACATTGACTGTTTGGAATTACAGAATTCGGGTGTGGGATTTTCTTTTCTTAAGGTGAATTTTTAATCAATTTTTTCCTGCTCTGTGCTATTTTTTACCTCTTTATTTCCGAGTTTTGTTTATTATTTTTTTCCACGTTTCCCTCAGTCTTTCTCTTCCCCTTTCTTACCTCCCGCTACCCTTGGTAAGGAAGTTATAGGGATTATGCTTAAAATCGCATATCGAGATTTTAATAAATGACCACGTTTCAAGGTCCATAAAATCCGATTTTAACATTTACACAAAGATGTGTGTGTGTGTGTGTATATGTGTGTGTGTGCGTGTGTGTATGTGTGTATGTATGTGTGTGAGTGTGTATCTTCTGGACACGAAATTTTGAAACCGTGTATTTCGACCTTATTCAAATATGGAAAGAAGACATTAGATTTTGGTATAAATCGGATAACCGGATCGCACTTTACTAGAAGTTCAAAATAGTTTTTCTTCCAAAAATACCTTTAAATGTCATTATTTCGCGATTTTGGTATTATAAATCCCGGGTCTCGTGGCCGTGTGCCTGAGTGTCTGGTCGCGAATCTAGGAGACCCGGGTTCGATCCCGACCGACGCCAAAAATTACATCGCATTTTAATGGCACAAAATTGACCCCTGTGGCGCACTCTCCACGCCAGCAATGAGTGCCCGTGAGGTGACGCCTGGTAAGCGCCCGCACGGTACAAATATTCCATCATTACCGATATCTGTGTATGAAGCAGATTGGCACACCCAGCAATGGGTAATATGCCGTGATGAAATATTTATTTTATTTTATTTTTTTATTTGAGTCTGTTTCAAAGATAAACACAATTTCTAATATTTGGTGTTGGTAGGGATTGAATCCGCTTCCCCAGATTCGCGACAAGACACTCAGGTACACAACCATGAGACCCCATAGGCATATGTATTTAAATTAATAAAAATTAAATGGTGGGAGGTATTGTGTTGGTCACATCCGATTTTTGTTCTAGCATTTTCTTACTACACTGTTTTGACCAATTACTTCTGTTTTATTCTTGTTACGAGTACTATATTTAGTTCATGATTGATCATCATCCTTGTTTTCATTTTTTTCCCTATCCTACTTTGTTTTTTCTGTGGTCTTCCTAATATATTTCAATAGTATAAATTAAATCATTGAAATATATATTATCTGGTGTTATTACAATATTAAAATAATTATATCATCTATATATCTAAGATCGGTATAAGAACAAAGAGGCACACCCAACACTATATTCATAAAGTTATTATGATATATTTATTATTTATTTAAAACAGATTCTGATTATTATTCTACTATAATAATCTATAATTTATTGTCTATTTTTTGTTCAACTTGATTCAATCCTCCTTGTTGTTTTGCAATGAAGACCTTAGAATGATTGCGGTTTCTAGCTTGTTATTAAGTTGATTACTTAATCTTGGTCTTGTGTATTTTTTTTCTTCATGCCTCATAGAAGAAAGAAGAATCATGCCGGAATTATGTCTAATCATACTTATCGGAAAGGAAGATTTATGGCTCATTGTTTTCATGATCTGTAAACTATGATAATATCTTTTATGAGTTGAGATTTATAATGATTATGAATATATCATAACGGCCTTTTACTCATTGTAGGGTGCGCTGTGAATACTCAAAGTTATTAAAGAGTGAACTAAGCACTCTATGAATGTAAGCGCACTTGTCAAGTAGGATATGTCAGATTTATTTAAATTTTGATTGAGTGTTTTGTGACAAAAAAGGGATAACAATACATTTCAACACGATTTTTGTTCAGTCGAATCCTTCATCAAGAGAATATACGAAGACGGACAAGTCATAAATTCTGACTTGCAACGGCAGTCTCTTTTTAATAAATGTTTTACACTTGTATAAGGATCCGTATTACGGGCACACTTTTGTAATATAAACGCTTTTACGGAGCATTCTCATCAAGAATATAATATAAAAGCGCGCTCCATAAAAGCGCTTTTATTATAAAAGTAGAGCCGCAATATTGAATCAAAAGCGTCGTGTTTGCTTTGAACAAGCATGCTATTATACGTTATTGAAGTAAAATTTATTAAATGCATTTTTTATTTAATTTACTGATCCTTTATTTATGCGGCATTAAACTGTTTTTCACCTCAGCAGCTTCTCCAAAATATTTCGAGGAATGTATTTTTCATGAATTATAGCGAATAAGAATGATACAAAACCAGAAAAATTCAATTTCAATCCATCAATCTGTCAATTTTCTTGTTATTATTTATAGACAAGCCAGCGTTGCTAGGATTTTCGAACAATTGCGACAGCCTACTACAAAACTCATATTGCAACGAATTGCTGCATATTTCTTTTAATAATTTAATAACTAGAAACCAGTGTGACATCAAATTATGTACGTACCTCAGATGAAAAGTGTCTTTAAGGTTCTTAGAAGTAAACTTGCTTATACCTTAAAGATTTACTTTTCATACTAGATACATAAAATACTATAAAAGTACATACGTGAAAATTTTAATTTTTCTTTGCAAAGAAGACATATTTATTTATCACGTTCGCGTTTTGCTACATATTAATTCGTTAATTTTTTACACATTTTTATATAAAATTATAAAACTGAAGCATGAGAACTTATTTTTCTGTTAAATGAAACTATGCTTTGCGTTGTTTACGTATTTGACAGGTTCTTCTAGCCCCAATTAATTTTGTTTCCATAAAATTCTGCTAGTGTCCATGCTATTGTGCGAATCCCGATGTGCAGTGTTTTGTTTTTGAACAACTCCATGTCCTGTAGCTATAATCAAAGAGAACTAGGTGGTACTTTTATTTTCAATATTCAGCAAAAAGTGTTGCTGAAAACAAGAACGATAACTACAGCTACAAATTTTTCTTTTGTTATTATTTTATGAAGATTTTTACAAGGAAGTTCTTGCTTATGCGAAATTCTTTTCTGAAGCGAACCATATGGTAGGAATGTGATACTCTTCTTGGAAGGAATGACGTGTATACTATCGAGTTACTAAAATGCGATTTTTGCTCGGATTTATCTATACCTGTGAGAAACGAAGTCAAGTCCTACGGTTAGTTAAGAAAGTTAAGAACAGCAGGTTTGTGTCGACCGCAGATATCTTCATTGTTCTTAGACTGACTGCTAAACACAGGCCCGCACTCAGATATATAGAGAGAATCCTACAAATAATATGTGGAAGGGGTAGAAATTTTGCTCATTCCTGAGAAGATTTACTAGATACTTTACAAAAATATTATTTGCATTTTCGTATTTTTTTACCTTCCGTCACCTTTAGGTAAGGAAGGAAATTTCGATAGTGAGTTTTTAGTGGATGTGTGGATGTGTGGCGATCGTTTTGGATCGCATAACTCCAATACCACAAGTTCAAAAATTCTATTTTGTTTTGTATTCCTCGAGTTTAGGTACATATACAGACATGATTAGATTTTGGTTATAATTGGTCCATCGGAAGTACCCTCATTTGCAACTTTTAACAGTTTTTCTTGAATTAAGCAGTTATTGACATTTAATGTTATTATATTATTCTCTATACGATATGGTTGTTTTATACTTCATATACAATATAAGATATTAAATTTCATAAATCAGCCAGCAATTCTAACATTTATGTTGCGTTGATGGAGATGAGATGATGAAAGGACAGTTACAAACATCCAAGCCCCTGGTGGTAATGACCATTATCCGAGCGGTGATGGTCGCTTCAAACGTTGTCGGAACACGTGGCCTCAACACGCTTGGTCACGGGAGGCGGCAAAGTAAGGAATTAAAGGATAAGGGAAATGGCTCGAGTGATAGAAGTTTCTAGAAAGATACGAGACGATTACATTGGTTGAACATGTCATGAGGAGAGATGAAGAATACATTGGAAGAAGAATGAATAGCTTAGTAAGAGAATGAGGACGACACGCAAAACAGAAATGAGTGGAAGAAGAAAATAAAAAATAGCGATCCCTAACGAATGAGAAATGCTAAAGAATAAGATGTCAGTGTCAAGTGCAATTTGCATAGTTTGTTTATAAAATAATTTTACTGGAAATATAGGGTCTTTTGTAAGAAAATTTATGTATGGAATTTGTACATAATACACAGGATTGACGGAAGGTGATGCGCTGGCTACATCAGTTTCTTTTCTTTGGAATCTGCAGTCTGTTGAATTGTAAGCTAAGCATAGGTATTTCCATGTAACCATGTACGGCGAAAATTTTGACTCAGTACACAGCAGGTTTGGTTTGCATATCGGCTGTAACCGAGGCTGAAACCTAGCATGGTCTAGACTTTAACTTTGTCGGGAGTAAATTCGCATGCGCATTGTGAATATTTTATTTTTACCTCTCGCTAAGAGAGGTATTGCATTCATGCTAAAAATCGCATATCCAGATTTTATTGAATAAGCACGTTTTAAGGTCCCTACAATCCGATTTTAACATTTTTACGATGATGTCTGTGTGTGTGTGTGTGTGTGTGTGGATGTGTGTGTGTGTGTGTGTGTGTATGTGTGTGTGTGGGATGTTGGAAGGACGGTTACTCAAAAACTATAAGACTTAAAATTTGTTTAACAACGTATTTCCCAATCGGACATTCATGGGAAGATCTGAAAAGGTTTTGGTAATAATTGGACAACCGGAAGTAGAAGATTCTTGAAAAAAAAATCTTCTAAATAATATTTTTTGAAAATTTTTCGTGGTAATATTAAAGAAAATTAAATTCTCTATCTGATACATTTAAATATTTTATTATATATTCCATAGATTTAGAGATAAAAGAAGTATAATATATAAAATAATCTGTTGTAATAAATTTGACAGCCGAAAGAATGCCATGAAAAATAGTTGATAATTTAAATTATTTGTAACTGACAGATAAATGTCAGTGTCAGAAATAATGAGTAATGAATTAAAAATGTACTTGGAGAATCCCTTAGTTCTTGATCTGTGACTATTATGGAGATGACAAGTCTAGGTTGAAGGACTTAAATTTGTTTCAAACATTATGGGTCAATTTACACCAGTACTGTAGACTAGAGTAACTTTGAATTTCGAAAAAGCTATCAAATTCTTCTCAAGTAAGTTGTAAATATTGACAAAATCGGAGTGCAATCTATCCGTCACTTTATTAAAGGGAATTAAGGTTATTTAGATGTAACAAGTATGAAAAAATAAAATGTAAAAGAAGATATATAAGAATAGATGCACAATCCAGATATATACATTTTAGACCGCCCAAAATTAATGTTTTTACTAGAAGAATATGAAGAGAAAGTAAACAAAGTTGTTCGAATTGAAAATTGCTGTTACCAGCCTAATATTTATATATGGTAAACTCTACTTTGTAATTTATTGTAACATAATTTATGGTAAAATATCTTCATGTTGAGACATGCTATTATTGAATAATAAAGAAGTTTATACGTCATAGATTTATATGAATATATTATTTGTATTTATAAAAATAATCTTTGCTTTATGCATACAGCCAGGTAAAATATACGGCGAGAGGTTATGTGCTGGCCACATCAGATTTTTTTCAAAAATATTTGTTTGTTTTCGTGGGGTTGCATTTGAGCTTATTTAATAGATACCAGTTTAGTTTAATAAGTGCAACGTGATGCAATGAAACATATATAATAAAACATTCTACCAACTTTAATATTCTTTAAACCTTTTTTTTTATTGTTATTGCCCTAAACTACTCCCAATAAACCTAAAGCTTAATGTACTAATACATTACTTTTTATTCTGTCGTTGAAGTACCCAATAGTCCAATTGATTCTTTTGTTCTATGGTGTTCTTTTACCTTTTTTTTGCACATAAATTATGCACTATTTCTTCCTATTTTATCCTTCGATTTCCACCTCCTGAGTTGGACCCTGGCCCACCTCTTGGCCGGCGGTCCACCAACACGGGAGGTCTTCTCCGAGGCAGGTCTCCCAGCTCTCTCATTCGCTGGTTGGTTCCACTCCTCTTAAGACCAAGACCGAGTCAGCATCTCAACACACCGCACAACTACTCAGGCCAAGGTCACTTGATGTGGAAGGAGATGACGGAGATGAAAGATGAGAGATGCAATCATCGGCAGATGAAGACGATGATGAGGAAAGGAAGAATAATATACAGATCGTCTAGCTCTAGAGAATGAAAGTTGTTGTTTAAATTAGTTTATAGTTGTGATTTTCATTCATAATTTTGGGTATTGATATTAATTTGATAGAAATATGTATTATCATTATGTATCTGTAGAAAAATCTATTTGCAAGCAAACTTAAAAACCTACTCAACAAATATTCAGTTTTTCTTAATTACCGGACCTTTTACCTTCCGTCACCTTTAGGTAAGGAAGGTATTTTCGTTGGTCAAAAAATTTGATAGTGAGTTTCTAATTAATAACCATGGTCTCTAGAATATGAAAATACTATTTTTACGATGTCTGCATGTGAGTGTGTGCGTCTCTCTCTCTCTCTGTTTGTGTGTATGTGTGTGTGTGTGTATGTGTGCGTGTATGTGTATGTATGTGTGTGTGTATGTGTGTGTGTGTATGTGACGATAGTTTCGGATCGCATAACTCCAATACCACGGTTCCAAAAATTATAATTTCTTCGTATACCTCAAGTTTAGATCTATTTGCAGACATGATTAGATTTTGGTTCTAATTGGTTTACCGGAAGTACCCACATATGCAACTTTTAACCGTTTTTCTTGAAAAAAAAGCACTTAAATATCATTTATTTATATTTAATGTTATTTTTACAAAGAATATATTATTATCTATACGATATATAGTTAAAGAATTTAAAGATAATAAATTTCATAATCAGCCAGCTATGCTATGGAAACTATATACATATATATATATATATATATATATATATATATATATATATATATATATATATATATATATATAATCAGATAATTCAAATTGACAGATGTTAGTATCAATGAAAAGAAAATGAATATGGCAGAGACTAGGATATTGAGATATATATTGAGGAAGCCACGGAAAGATGGGGTAAGGAATGAAAGGTAAGGGAAATGGCACATGTGAAGTTTCTAGAAAGATATATTGGTTTGAACATGTCATGAGGAAAGATGAAGAATATATTGGAAGAAGAATGAATAGCTTAGTAATAGAAGGTAAAAGAAACTGAAAGATCAAAGACAAGATGGAAGGACTGTATGGCGAAAGACATAAGATAAATGGAATTGAATGAGGCCGACATGCAAAACAGAATTGAGTGGACGAAGAAAAAAAACAGCGACCCTTAACGAATGAGAAAAGCTAAAGAAGATGCCAGTGTCAAGTGCAATTTGCATAATTTTTTTTCGAAATAAATTTACTTGAAATATAGGATTTTATTCGTAAAAATCCCGTGCGTACAGTAAAACCTACCATGCAAAGACATATGGGACAGTACTCACAAAAAAATGTGCAGGGCTTAGGGATGCAACGATAATAAAAATGTAACTTTACCTAATTCATCGAGTATTAACCTAACTTAAGCCAAATATTCATAGTTATAGGCTATTTATTCGACAAAATATTGACCATTAATTTAATAAAAAAAAAATACTAACCTAATAAATAGAAATGTTTTGGAAATACGGTCATTTTGCTGTTACATTTTGAATAATTTTTAAAAGAATTATGTACCTTTAAAATATTCATATTGTCTAGTAGAATTCCTAAAACTAAAATACTTTAATCATTCTCGTCATCTCGTTTCAAATACTCGTAAAAGATCAAACGGACCATATATTTATTTATAATTTATCATCATCTAAACTTTGATATAATCTCAACTCATCTCTCATCGTATGTTTACTTTTTAAAATGCCAATGTTAATCTCTACAGTATGTAGTCCATCTGATTGACCTATTCGCTAGCTTCTCGATCGTTACAAATGCACTTGTCGGCTCTGCGAGACAGGCTTAATTAGTGTGGTGGTGCATAGGCTGCAGAATGAACACATCAGTCGGCTTCGGCTTCGTCGCTGCCTAGTGCCTGGCACGGATTAATCGCACCAGAACAAACGCTGCCGCTCACACAAAAAACGATGGGAAAGAGTTATTAACTCACACGAAAGGAGAGAGAACGTTTCTTCAAGAAAACGAACATCAACAAGAAGCTGAATTAAGAGTATAGTTCGTAAGAGGACCTGGTTTTCGTTGAATGCGATATAAAGAATATACATATTTTAATATTGAAAATTGTCATATCATCTGTAATTAAGTTTGTCATTTGTTTCTTAATAATTTTCAATTTTTAGACTCCAATAAATTAATAATTCATGTTTTATTTATTTTTAAAGCAAAAGAATGTAGACTTCTTATACATAATTGAAGAGCTTATAAAATAAGAAAAAAGTTGAGCTTATTTACAACATTGGTCCCCGTTAAAATATACTATTTTTGTTATATCTCGAGAATTTGTAAATGCTGAAAACAATCCAATTATACTACATTCTACGTAGAAAACATTATAAAAAATATTTAAACCACTGACATTTACAATGACTGGAACATAGATTAAGGAAAATATATAATAGAAGATTAGATATCTCCTCTATAAACCGTGGTAACAAGTTTTAGTGCCATTATGAAAACCAAACCAAAGAGAACCAAATTTGACAGCCGAGAAAGTGGCGGGAAATATGAATTCATTTTGAATTATTCTAAAGTTTAAATTTTATTTCTTGATTATGTAATTAATAAACAATCTATCGAAAATAGATAATTTATTAGAGACATAATCAAGAATGTGGAACTATAAAAAACTAATTAAAGTATTTAATATATTAATGTCTTTATTTATAAATGTATACATTACATTATTTAAATCAAATAATAAATAAATAACTACAAATCTCAAACTACACGGCGACAACTATTAAAATTTAAGCACAACTCATGGAATCAATTTAAATTATTATTATTATTACAAGAGGTAATTGTATTTCAAAAAAGAGATGTTACTTTAAATGTGCCAGAAATGCATTGCCTTCATTGACATCGTTATCGATGTTCGTCCACTTTTTAATAAATCTACCCTCTTCTATACTCCTTTTTTCTTAAAACTGACACCATACTATTTCTACATTCATTAATGAATCTTTGAAGTTTCACGTCTTTTCGCCAAATAATGTGATATTTTGCTGCTACGGTGTAAATATATGAGAGCACCACCATGATGTACATTCTCTTGGTCCACATTTTGACATTAAAGTTTAAGAATTGCTGTAAAATGCGTACTACTAACGACATCTGTGAAAAGGTCAGGAAGTATTTCCAAACGCTACTAGATTGAAAACTTGTTACCACGTTTCTGAATGCAGATTCACCCCCCTGGACTGGAACTCGCTTACTCTACCTATCAGAATATACTGCACTATGAATATAGGCCCATTTTGAACGACAATTGCTGGCCCTTTTCGCGCATGTTCGTGTCAAACCGAACATAGCCAAATAATCGTAAACAGTACTCATATTTAAAACCTGCAGCATGGCCATTAAACGGAGTGCACTAGACGAAGTAATATTCTCGTCAACTCACGAATTGTCCCGATGCTTGCCGATTCCTCCAGTAGCCGGCATTTAATAGGCCTTCACTATCATAGTAGGTATGCGCATTCTAGTCAATAATATATTTCAGTGCTGTAAACATTTTTTCTTTATCTCTTATTATAAGCGAGATATGAAGTAGGTATTTTCAAAATAAACGAAAATCAAGTTTTAGCCAGTAGTTAAAAAAAAGCAATCGATGTTTTCTTTGGTGACTATTAAAATAGTCTGTAGCGTGCATAATACGAACGTTTTCCGTATACCGTATTCGGATATCTTCCATCCTGTATAAAAAAATATATTCATTTAATCATTCTGATTTACGTCGTACAAAAATTCGAAAAAAGTATATATAGGTACACATCTGTTTTTTCTCAAAATCGACAACAATTCACGTAATGGTTATTATTAAAATAAGTCTATTATTTCTCCAAAGCAACATATATCATTTGCTGTGTAGTGACTACGAACACAATTTCTATATAATAATAATTCTGTACAGTTCTGAAATTACATGTCCCTTTCTGACAACTATAACTTGTGTTGAAGCCATTGCGAAGCCTTGTTGGAATTTGGGAGTTGCGGGATTTATTTCTTTGAGGAAATTAGCACGTGTAAGTCTTTGCATTGGCGTTGGTTTTGGTTTGAGATCAAAGCACGTTAGGTCCGCTGTTCATTTGGTGGGAAAGGCTCGTAAAACTGTTCGTTTGTGGAGCTCGAGTCGGCAGCTTTACGTGGACCTAACGAAGCTCTGATTCTACTTGGATTAAATCGTTATTGTTATGTCTGTGCAAACTGCAAGGCTCCGCAAAAACTGAAAGTTTAACCAAAAAGAATGTGTTAATAACAGAAACTACTTTATTTCCATAGGTCTTTATTACTTCAAGTTTACAATGCATCACCTATTAAAAGGTTCTATGTGAATAAATTTCTCGATTATGGTGCAGATTCAGTGTTAATAATTACACAAAATCTCAGTCATACAACATTTATTTTTACAAAACTGACGTTCCGAAAACGTTTTGAAATTTTTTGTTATTGCTTGTATTAAAGAACATTAAATTCTCTATCTGATACAAATAAATATTCTATTATATTTTTTATAGATTTAGAGATAAAGAAATATATTATATAAAATAATCTGTTGTAATAAATCTCACAACGCAAATAATGTTATGGAAACCAATTGAAAAATTAAAATGTTTGTAACTGACAGATAAATGCTAGTGTCAAAAATCAGGGGCATTACTAAAGACTTTTCTGGGATGTACATAGATATATTATTTCTTATTGTATTATTAGTTAAATATTTAAAATTATAGATATATTACGTTTCAGAAATACTGTCAATCCCGACAATGAATTGGAAACATGTCGAAAAATTAGAAGAGTAGAACAAAATTTCTTCATAGGGCGCGAGCAGTCATGTGACTTTGTTGGCTTTGATAAGCAGATATGAGGGCCCGTGTCAGAAAGACAGCTAAGTAAAATGTTATAATTTTCCATTGCAAATTTCATAATTTTCCAAATCCATGTAGTTTATTTTCATCGACAAGTAAATTTCATACTCCTGGTGACAAATTAACCACTTGAATTCAGAAAATCTTGAAATTTTGAATGAAAAATTACGACATTTGATATCTATATACATATAATTATTAGCTGTCATTCAGATACGGGCCCCCATATTTGCTTGTCGAGGCAAACAAAGTCACATTACTGCTCGAATCCTATAGAATGAATTTAAAATTAAAAAATCTAAATATAAAGAATATGTATAAGTACAATTTTTGGTGTAGAGTGTATACATACAAGAAATGTTTAATACAATATTTATGTAACCAAAAATTAAAGTGGCGAGAGGTATTGTGCTGGCAACATAGATTTTTTTTCTATTAAATTTTTCATTACATCAAAATACATATTGTTTATTTAAAGCCTTGGATATCTGTTCTTGCGTTGCTGTAGTTGCAATCATCCCTCATCGCATGTATAGCATTTCAAGAAATAAACGTTTGGATTTTTTTTTATATAATCTAGGTATTAATCTGTACTTGCTTGAATTTGAATTACAAAGGATTATTTCACATAATTCAAGGGTTTTCTGGTGTTATAACACATGTGGGAAACTGTGTCTCATTGTAGTTATTGAAAAATTGCATAATTGTGTGAATCTGCTAAGTTCTGTGGGAATCCGGAAACTATAATGTATGTTTACCATTGTATGGTCCATTCATTAGAACATACTTGTACAGCTATTGTGCAAGTTTCAAATAAATAATCACACATTTAACACTGGCGAATAGTTTGCAAATATTAACATCTAATTAAAATATTTAAAAAGGAGTTTTAAATGTAGCGGAGAATTTTTTTAGAAAATAATGTTGGTATTTTTGTCTTTTATTCAGCAAAGTTCCAAATTTCAATTCTTTTAGCCTGATAGAAAATAATCGAAAAACAGAAGAAAAACATTTTAGAGAAATTAGTTATTTGTGTTAGTTCATGGAATCTACATAAAAAAATAGTACAAACAAAAAAAAAGCAACAAAAGTTATTATTACGGAATCCCGTTCAGATATATGCGCTGATTAACATATCAAAAGTTTCCTAAAATCGAAGCACGGGAATCTTCTATAAATTTGGAAGAATGGCGGCAAATTTTGATTTTTATCCATTTTCTCGAAAACAATAGACATAACGTCAAAATAGATAGCGTGAAGGTTAAAACTCCAGATAACGTGAACGTTATTCTGTAATGTACACGTTATTTTATCTGTCTAAAGCTACATTCGCAGCTACTTTTTTAATGCGTAATGATAATGTATAATACATAAATTTAATATGTAGTGCTAATGCGTAAGGTTAAGAAAAACTGCATTTTTGCAACAAAATTGAATTGATACGTTAAAAATGAATAGGCAGAAGACGCAAGTCATCTACTCGAAAAATACCTTATAAAATGAAATATAACTTTTAGAAATTATTGAAAGAAAAAAAATACTAGTATTAAGAAATGTACATATTAATGATATTTACAATTATTTCTAAGTCAATCGTTATCCCTTTTACGGAATATAAAATTATTTGAAATAATTGTAGTTATTTTCATACCATACACGGTAAAAAATTTCTCTGTAAAATTACTATAATTGTTATTGGCGTCCAAATTGCCTAAGTGAATTATAGTAAATTTACAGTTAAATGTAATTTTGTCTGCCATTTCTAAAATTACATAAAAATAATTTCCATAAAAATTTTGATACATACTTTAAGTAAATTTTCATATTGATAATATACATAATTTTTTTAAAACATAATTCAGTAAAAGTACATATTTTTCATTATATTTTACATAAATTTCACGTAGTAATAGATTATGTTTATGTTTTATTTTTCCATAATTTATGAAAAATTACATAAAATAACTGAATTCTTTACTATATTAAATATATAAATATTACTTAATTTTTCGATAAAGTTACTGCAATGTTATTAACTATTTATATAAAATATATGTTTTTTGACTTAAATTTTAGATAATTTTACAGTCCGATTATGTAGTATATTGGAAGTAATTTGAAAATTTAGAAATTATTTATGTAAAATTATATACAATGATAATTATTTTACTATAATAAATTTAATATTTCACATAACTTTTCTTTAAAATTCAACAAAAATTCATGTTTTTCTACAGAAACTTTAGATAATAATCCATATTGTTTGTTTTATAAAGAAAATAACATAGAAATTTAATTATTATTTATGTAAAATTCTGTACAATAAAGAAAATTTTATTATAATAAATATATTAATATTACATAATCCTTCCTAAAATATCCATAGCAGGCAAGTAAAATACAACATACGTATAAATTATACTTTATTCCAAATTTTAAAAAATACAGAAAAATAAATAGTTATTCTTGTTTCCTACTAATAGTGGTAAGGAACATTTGATATCACAGAAATTAATAAATATTACAATTATAGCATAAAATTTTTCTGACTAGAGTCGAGCTGAGTCGAGCCAGAGTGCGTATGTGTTGAGTCGACTCCAACTCGACTCAATTCTGTTAATGGGTATTTCATAAAAAACAAAATTAAAAAAGATAATGAATGATTTTTTTAAATATTTAAATGATGATAATTTATTTATTAGGGAGAGATGGAGAGAACTTTATTTAATTAGAGTTCGTCCGCATAATGATTTTTTCTGATTTTGTTCCGCCGTCTTGACGTATCGTTGAATAAATTCGTACGTAAATGACAAACCACTAGGATATTCCATATTTCACATGGCAAACATGTCGCAAAATGCTTCGGTTAGTATATGTTTTTCCACCCAAATATAGAACATAGAATCTGAAAAAAAAACACATCTAAATACTCATATATAAAAATGATTTTGAACAAAAATCGGAAAAGTACATGTTTATTTGTTTTGTAGTTGTAAAAAATATTATATTTACCTTTAAAATATGGCTTACTACTTGAATAAATACGTCACAGCACAGCCAGCTGCGAGGTGTCTTGGACGGGGTCTTCTTTTCTTATTGTCTGAAATAAGCCGACAAACAAATGATTTAACATAGAAATATGTAAATTTCCGGAAAATGAACTGTTAACTGGTAGTTATTTTAAAACTCCAACAAAATATTAAATACCGTATAAATAATTGTTTATTACAGTTTTGCGAGACATTTCAAGTAGGTATAGCCATCGACCTTCTATGTATAGAAGATCAATGGTATAGCTAATACAGTTGGTAACTATCTAATAATATGCGTTATAAGCAATTATTGTTAATTATTATGAATGTATTCTATTCATATGAATATATTAACGATAAACAAATCAATGAAATTGTAACATCAAAAAGTTTTTTCCAATGCATTGTTAATTAAATTATGTTTGAAATCATTTATTTTGAAATTATTGATATTCTTGAATCACCTAGCAATAATATTTTAGTTTATGTGTAAATATGTATATACCTACCTAAAGTCCAATATTCTTACGCGATTTGGCGATTAGCACTTCACATTAGTCACAAGTAGAGTTTCACAAGTTTATACTCGTAACACACTGCGATCTACAGACCAACAAAGCGCACCTCACGCCACTATGAGCCAGTAACTTGCAGACGAGTCTGTGCATGAATCCGCGCACTTTATTAAATCCTAATGTCTTATTGGCTAGAATAAGCCGACAAACAAATGTTTTTACATACAGTTATGTAAATATACATAGTTATAATAAAATAAGTATTTACTTTTATAACAATGACCTACGAGTAAATATACAGGAACAAGTGTTGGACAGACCCCGGTGGGCCGAATCATATAAGGGCAATGGCCGGCATCGTAGTCAAAAAAATTAATTTGTTAAATCATCTCTTAACCTAATGTTAGACTTAAATAAAGTATTAATATATGTATTCAATATTTTGCCGACAATCGGGTCTATATTCTGTAACCCAGTTCTTAATTTTTAGTCACTTGCGTGGATTCTACATCAAATCTTGTAAATTTCTATAATATTAGTAATTAACTCTAAATTTGTAATAAATACATACAGTATTTTAAATTTAGTGTAATAAATTTAGAATTTACCCCTATTTCATGTAAAAATACATACTAGAATAAAAACATTTAGTTTTTACATAGTTCTTATAAAATTTGTCTAAATTGTTATAGAAATATAAACATATCATTGTAAAATCACATATATTTATAGTAATTACCTTTAAACTTGTAATAAATACATAGAGTATTTTAAATTTACTATAATAAATTTAGAGTTTATCCCTAACTCCTGTAAAAATACAAACTAAAATAAAAAGTATTGAGTTTTTACATAGTTCTTATAAAATTTGACAAAATTGTTATAGAAATATAAACATATCATTGTAAAATCTCATATACTTATTGTAATATAAATATTACATAGTAATTCTAGTATTTTTTTATATTTATAAGGGTAAATTAGCAAATTTATAGAATTATTTGCTATGTAAATGTAAGCCTACATAGTTTATGTAAAATTTGCTATTACATACATATTATAGTAAAAAATTACTATAACTTTTAGACAAAATCACTATTATTTTTTACAGTGTACGTTGGGATGGGACTACTAAGAATGACCATATTGTGTCAAATAATTTTATTTTCCGTAAAAGGAATAGGGATTGACTCAGAAATAATTGTAAATTCATTAATATATACAGGCTGACACTGAAAAACGGGCCACTCAAAATAACTTTTTTATTTATAATTATTTTTTGAATATCTTTAAATATTTGCTAACTAGGCTTATGGATTTACAAATTGATTTGGCATGATGGTAGCGCTTTCCTATATTCTTATATATTTGGAATCTACGTAAAATTACCAATTCCACGATATCCTTGAAGTGTATTTTTACTGAAAAAATAAATTACGAAAACATAAGAGAAAATGATTCATAAAACTTGCTAAGCTTTGGTATCCGGCAGTTGAGAAACTATTAAGTAATATTAAACTTAATTGTTTAAATAGTAAGTTATTTTTGTAAGATTCTATATTTTGTTACAAAGAAAAAAGATCAATTTGTTATCACAGCCTACCTGATATGGCTTACCAGGTTAATTATTCATAAATTTCTCTTACATTTTTGTAATTTATTTTTTCAATAAAAATACACTTCAAGCTTTATAAGCACAAAAAATACTTACATTTTTTTTTCCTAGAATGAAGTGTTGACAAGGTTACAGAATTACGCTAAAAAATGTTTAACCAAAATGACAATTTATGTAAAAAACTTAAATTACGCAAAGAAAACAATATGCATGTATTTATTTAATACTTATTTACTTAAAATATCTGTTTAAAATTTTGCAGAACTTAAAAAGTTTTTATAATAGTCATTTCATTTTATATGTATGTACCTATTCCAATGTAGTTCACTACGTACGTGGTATTTGAAAACTTTTCCACATATACAAATTAAAGTAGTGTATGTTCGTCCTGTATTGGGCAAAGGATTAATATCTCTTCTATCCTAGCATTGGATAATTCCTCCTTTGTAGTACGTCTTTCTACCTATGCACCTAGCTGTCTGCTTTCCTGATCTTTGAAAAGGGAAATAGAAAAAATTCTTGTGTGTCGTGTCCTTTGTTTGGTGATTGTTGTACGTTGCGGCATCTCTTTATTCTTTCTTGTTAAACGTCTTTCTTTGTACGACTGTGACAGTTGCCAAATCATTCCACGACATAAGCACAACAAATACAGCTGGCAACAGTGCAGGATTGGACATTATGGACCATTACATATATACACAGTGTTGAATTATACACTCACAGTTGCAGTGAACGTTGAACTAATTTAAAGAACTTTAATATGCTCGCCACGAATGATACAATTTTTATAAGAGAAGTTTCTTGTTTCATTTTCAAATACAAGTTTAAAGTTTTGCCTCTTTCTTAACTTTGCCATTAAAATTTTACAAAAAAGTAGCTAAATACAATTTTTATTAATTGTTCCAGAAACGAGAATATCTATTGACTGGTATTACTCTAAAATTAAACTATAGAAGGGTAAATCCCGAAGGAAGTATACTCCGAGGTATACACTAATGCTGTGAGTATCCGACAAAACTAGGATCTGAGAACCCAGATTTCAAAATATCCGGATCCTCGAATATCCGACGTTCGGATATTGAAGCGGATATCCGAAAATTTGATTCAAATTTGGATCCGAATCCTGATTTGGATCCTGATCTGAACTTGGATCCGGATCCGAATTCGATATGTTGTTTACGGTTCCGGATTCGAGGTTTTGTTTATGGATCCGGATCCAAATTAATATGACATGAATTTCATTAATTTATTTTGTGCTTTTGATGAGACTCCAAGCTAATATTTGAATGCAATGTTCAATACTGAGAATATTCGAATCTGAGAATCGATCCGGATACTGAAATTCCATATCTAAAATCCGATACTTATACTCATATTCGAATCTAAGATCCGATATTCAAATCCGTTTCCAAGATGCGATATTCGGATCCGGATTCAAGATCCGATACTCAGATTCGGATCCAAATTACAAAACTCAGATTCGGATCCAAAATCCGATGCTCAGATCAGGATCCAAAATGCGATACTCAGATCCAAAATGCGATACTCAGATCCGGATCCAAAATCCGATACTGAGATTTGGATCCGAGATCCGGATAGTTGCCCATTCAATTATCCGGATATACGGATATTTTTGGATCCGAAACCGAAATTATCCGGATCCGGATCCCACCACTAGTATACACTGTCCAGAACTCTAAGGTTATGGCAATCATTATACAGTAGGTATAGTCAAAAAAATTGTACTGCTCTGCTGAAATGGAGACAAGCATTCAATGGAGTCCGTATAGTGAAATAATATTCCTTTAACATAAACGCTATTTTTGTTTTAATTAATTTCTTAGGGTAATGAAAACTGCAGTTCCAAAAATTATTTCAAACAAAAATAGCATTTATATTAAAGGAACATCAGCTGTGCTTCTTTGTAAAGATTTGAAATTAGCCGCTAGAAATTTGTTTAGCTATGTAAACACACGTGAGACATTGAAATGAATATATTTTCGCTAGTATATGGACACAATGGCACAAAACAACGTTTTTCCGACATGTTTACTTTCGTAAATTTCAGGTTATCTTTAAATATCACTTTGACGTTTAGAACCTAGTGTAAAAATCAAAATGGCCGTTGATGAACTTCTTACGTCAATGAGCGAGGGGCGAGCCGGGGAAAATCAGCTGAGTTTTGAACAATATCATTTTTAATTGCAATTTTTTCATTATTAAAGATTGACTTATGGAAAAATATAAAATATGGGTCTATTATTTTTCATTACTTTATCGATTAAATTTAAAAATGAAAAAAATCGTACATGACATTACAATATTTATTTTGTTTGAATTACAATTAACTCTTTCTGAAATTAAATTAACTAATATAGAACGCATGATTTGTGATTTAAAATAGACTATTCTGAATTAAAGAAGCTTTCTGAAATAAATTTTGTGTTATCTGAAATACAATTTGAATAGATGTAAGTTTTTCGAAGGCTAAGTAGTCCATACTGGTTTATTCTGGGAAACATTAATATGTACATTATCTTCCTACTGTTTAAAATAAAATTGCCTCTTTTATAATGTATGTAGAAGCCTCACACTGTATGCAGATTTTTAGTGTAGGTGTTTCCCTACCATCTTGTTACAATAAATAACGAAGCCCCTTGAAATAAATCTCACGGTACGCCACTGGTGATGTGGGTAGCACAAAGACTGACCTAATCATCAAAGGAAATGCGATTCTGCATTGTTAACTAACCGGTATACATAAGATACAATGAGGTCTTAATTAAAAAAAGATGATATATATTTTTTCGTGTGGTCTTGGCAGTTTTAATATTTCTTTTATAAAAGAGTAGTGTGATGTTTATTTATAGTATTTGAAGTGTATAAATAATATATGAGTGTGTCTTTTTCTATATTTGGTAGCTTGGAATTTCAGAGATGATATATTTATGCATAAACACTTTTTTTTTTCTTCTGAATATAAACGAGTAAGTGAAGTTATTACTGTATGTATTTACATATTTTACCTTGCAGGTAACCGATTAAATATATATTTTTTTAATTATGAACTAAATTTAAATTTTTATCGTTACGTCTTTAGCAGCAAGATGTTCAACCCTCTAGTGGCCAAATCCGATACTACTACATGTTGTACAATTATCTTATAAAATAAATAAATATATCATCACGGCATATTCTCCTATTGAGAACTGACATATCCGATAGCGGCAGCACCATCGGACCGATCAGCTGCTTCTGAATTGGTACTCGCAGTGTTGTGACATATGAAAACAAACAACAAAAGCAATTTTTTTCACTTAAGGTAGTTGTCACTCGAGTGTACCTATTCAAAAACTTGTTCTATGTTCAAAATAAAAATTAAGTTAATGCAGTCTATATTTGCAATAACTTATATTTTTGAACATTATATTATATAAACAGATTGCATCAAAATAGTTAAAAGCTAATATCAACGACTGTAACATATGAATTTTCTTTATTTTTCCGTAGAAAAGTTTTTTTTTGAACTGTACCACTCGCACTAACACATACACAAGTGTCGTATTTCAATGTTGAAGAATAACTGTGGCATCGTCGTATCTAGACATTTATTGTTACATTCGGGTATAAAAGTAATAAGATATTTTAAGATATAATACTAATTCTAAACTACAAATGGAAACTGCAAAACAAATTAATATATTTCTTTCTTAAAATTACAAAAGTAGTATTATACTGTTTAAAGTTTTCATGCTTTTCACGTAAAATACCAATTTCAAAAATATTTCTTTCGAATGTACGTCTGAAATTCCTTTAGCCTAAGATCACCTCTTATTCGCTAATACCAAGCGGGTGTTAACTTAACTGATACTTCATCTGAAACGTTTGTACATGGTTGTCAAGTATAATTCTACCTATTTATCATATGTTCAGATTAAAATTTTCTAGAGACAATAAAATTAAATCTGGGTGGTAAATAATTTTCTAATTTTTACATAAAATCCGTTAATTAGTTTACTATAACATACTAGTTTTTCGATTAAATGTCATAGTGGATATAAAAGTTATAATTTAAAATGTTGTGTTTATTTTGCCATTTCCTATTCTTCACGTGTTAAAAAGGCCAAATTTAATTGCAAATATCTCAGGTACCGTTCGGTCAATTGTTTTAAAACTTGTAGAGCAGGTACATTATACTTCAGTTGAGATGTACTTAAAATTTCAATTAATTCTGTTGAAAATGATTTCACGATATAACTACCTTAAAATGGGGCTTGGTATCACAAAACATTTTAGATTTCTGGAAGCAACAGCTACTTCTAGATGTATTATAGAAGATATGTTAAAATGTATTTATAATTCTATATATGTATATTTAATCAATCGAAATTGATGATCGCAGGTGATCGAATCATAAACGCTAACCACATAATATCACGTGGAGTATTAAAAAAGGCGGTATAATGTGGGTAATATTTGCACTCTGTCTGCAAACCAGTGCAATTTCTGCAAAGCCACATGAAATCAAAATACATTTAGAGAAAAATTAAAAATTATTAGTAAATAATGCACGTGTAAAGCTGGACAAAGACCATGAAATATGTAATTATCCGATTAAAAATGACGAGAACAAACTTTCATATGTTTTGTTATTTGTTTTGCACTACGAATTGCATATTCCCATGCTTTTCGTCGATCCATGTCCATTTCAACACCTGCTCTTGTCGTAATTTTAGCTTAATTTTGGCCATGTTTCGGAAAATAATAAAACCCAATGCCTGTGTCTTGACCAGATCTTGGGTGACATCAGAATACATAACAATTTGTACGATTTTTCCCATTTTTATTCACATCAAATGATCAAACTTCACGTAACTCAAGCATACAGTCACAATAGTACCAAATCGGAAAGTACATATTTTTCCCACCAGATGTCATGTCGCAGCTTATCAGTTGTCAATAGGCAGATATCAGTAATAATAATGACATATTCATACTGTGCTGGCGTTTACCAGGTGTCTTCTTACGGGCATTCATTGCTGGCGTTTTATGATCGGTTTTATGTTTATTTGAGATAACCATTTCATTCTTCTTTCTTCGTTTTCAGGCACTACTAAAACTATTTATTTACTATTACTACTTCTATTTGGGCACACTAGCACAAAACTCTTTTCTACAACCATGTTTGAGATATAAAAATAAATAATAAGGATAGAACTAGTATTTAGTATATAATTGACGGCTGTCACTCGTTTAAAGTCTGTCGGCGGCAAATGTAAGCCACTCCCTCATTGGTGAGTAATTTTATGACGTCGTCAGGCAACAGAAAAGGCGACAATTCAAACATATTTTCAGAGACAATTTTCACATCAGTAAAGAGTAATATAAAAGAAAATAAAAAAAATCTCGGTAAAATACATTTACTTAATCTTTCGATTAAAGCAAAAAAAAAAACGCAATACCTCATTATAAAATTGTGCGTTAGGTTATGTTAAGGAGTTAGGTATGTTTAGAAAAATCAGAGCGTCTATTTTTCCTGTTGTAAATAAAAATCCGCCACATTGTATGCCATTGCTAAGTATGCAAAAAAAAGTTTGTTACTCAAATGACGGTTTATGTGTCGTTATGACAACATTTGTCTATTGATGAGAGAAAAGTGTTTGAGTATGTAGATGCTTTTAAAAATGAAAAAACACTAAAGGCGAGGTTCTGATAAGGAAATGCATTGATAAGAAGGATTATTACGTAGAAAAAAGAGACATGACATTAATTTTATCTGTAATTATGTATATATCATATAATGTTGTATTTGTTGTTACTTTTGTATCACCCTTGTTAGGATATTGTCTGTTACTCAACGGCCAAAATATATCGTGTGCAAAGATGTGTCTGTGAACAGAGCTGTCGCATTAAAATATGTTTAGAAGACATGATGATATATTTAAACATAACAATAATTAAGTATTCGTGTTCGTTTGGAGAGGAAGTGTCTTAGATGGAAAGTTAGATAATTCTTCTGACAATTTGCATAAAGGAAGTTCTTCTAACGATGGGCAATCTGTCTTCATTTTCCATTAGAGCCCTGGACGAGTTGTAAAGTTCTTGACAGTGACAGAAGAATCGCTCTACTTGCCTCGAGCAGATATTTATTTTTAGCGGATTGGCAAATAGTTCTACTGTTTCTAACTATAATTAATTCTTCAAATTATACATTTAAACTTTCTTAATGCACTTGGAACATTCATACTTCAATTAGCAAGTTTTTGCCGGGACTTCAAACTTATCAAAGGAAAAAAGATTAAGACGCTAACCAGAAGTTCAAAAGAAAAAATTACTATAATCTCAAGCCTTTCTATAATTTGAGAAGTTATTAGACGACATCCAACATGTAAAATATATTCATAGATATTCTTATATAAAAAAGTCTTTAGCGGACTGGATATACGAATAATTATTTCGAATAGGATATGAGAAATATAATTATTTAAATTAAAACTGTATTGACAATATGTATGGTATTATGAAACATTGCGCAAAAGACTAGAACAGAATTTATGTACAATAATAATGAAATTTAGAATTATTTCCGAAAAGAAAGTAATAGAGTAACCGATTTTGAAACACCTTTCTGAAAGTTCCTTCATTTATTTAGATATATTACTTGTTATAAATTATTAATTAAATAATTTAACCTCAATTTTAATTATTGACATATGATTCAAAAAATTAGTACTTGTCTGATGTTCTCATTTAAAACTCCTGTACATATATTATTTTTTCTATACTCCCAATATCATAAATAGGCTATTAGGTTATTATTTGTAGGGGGTGTATGTTTATTTTATTGTAAAGGTATCAGTTTCTATTAGCGACTGGATGTAAGTATTATCCTTACTTCCTTACGCAGCTGGACTTACCCCCCTTTTTGTGAAATACTATTAGATATTTATGATTTTTAATTTTTTTATATCTATCAAATTGTTCTCATTTCATAAATATTTCCAATTAAAGGTTACGGTACAAATATTTCAACATTACCGATATCTGTGTACAAAGCAGATTGGCACAATCAGCAATGGGTAATATGCCGTAATGATATATTTATTTATTTGTTTAAAGGTTACCATTGACTTGTCAAATGTGCAGGTGACAGATGGCAGTGTTTTCTTCTTTAATTTTCCCTGCAGTACAAATATTATTTTTCACCTTCCGTCACCTTTAGGTAAGGAAGGTATTGTCTTTGGTCAAAAAATTCAATGATGAGTTTTTAGTGAATAAGCATGTTTTAGGGTATGTGCCTGTGTGTATCTGTATGTATCTGTGTGTGTGACAAAAGTTTCGGATCGCATCACTTCAATACCACGATTCCAAAAATTATAATTTTTTCGTATTCCTCAAGTTTACATCCAGAAGAACAAGTAACTAGATTTTGGTTATAATTGGTCAAACTCAAGATTTTAACAGTTAAATATGATTTATTGACACTTAACGTTATTATACTTAAAGAATATATTATTCTCTATATTATTTGATTGCATTTTATACTTCATATTCAACAGACATAAAGATAAAGAATTATAAAGATATTAAATTTCATACATCAGCCAACTATGCTAACCATGAAAATTACTAATATATTCAGATAATTCAAATTGACACATGTCAGTATCAATGAAAAGTAAATGAATATGGCAGAGATGAGGATGTTGAAGTAGATGTTGGGGAAGAAACGGAAAGATACGGCAAGGAAATAACTCTAGTGTTACAAGTTTCTAGAAAGATACAAGGAAGACGATTACATTGGTTTGAACATGTCATGAAGAAAGATGAAGAATATATTGGAAGAATGAATAGCTTAGTATTAGAAGGTTGCAGAAACAGAGGAAGACCAAAGATAAGATAGAAGGACTGTATTGCGGAAGACTTGACTGAAAAGGAACTGAACGACAACGACACGCAAAACAGAAGTGAGTGGAAGAAGAAAATAAAAAATAGCGATCCCTAACGAATGGGAAAAGCTAAAGAAGAAGAAAATGTCAGTGTCAAGTGCCATTTGCATGAAATAATATTACTGGAAATTTAGAATCTTTTGCAAGAAAATTTATGTATGGAATTTATACATAATATACAGGATTGACGGAATGTATTGTGCTGGCCATATTAAATTTTTTTCAATGTATTCAACGGTATTCCTTGACATATCTGCCAGTAAAAATGAACAGGTAAAAAATAAATCATAGTGATTGGATAAAATCTTATCTGCAACATGAGATGTAGGTACATTGGACCTCTCTCGAACTTATTTGCCAGCCCTCGCTATCGCGCGAACGCAGAATCGTCCTCGAATGGTAAATGGTAGCTACATTCCTTGTATCATAAATATCTATTTTTGCACTTGTTTCAATATATTAATTAATTTGAAATGAATGAAATTCACGGTGCATATGGTCATATATTTTAATATTTGTTATATATTTTTCTTTGACATCATATATTTACTTATAATTTAATGTAAAACATGAAAATATTTATATTATGTTGTCATTTAACAAAATATTTATACAGTTTGCAAAACATTTATAAATTATATATTTTACATGAATTTATTATTTTATTAATGCCACTCATATTATTTATATTTCATACGGTCTTTAACTTGTTAAATATATGAGGGGTATTCCATTTAAATAAATTTATAATAAAATCTATTTTAATAAATCCCGCAGTCTATGATTAAAGATAACACAACTTCTTGACGCATTTGAGTTTATCGAGGAGTTTATATATTCAATTGTATGTAATTCGGATATTTCACTACGTAGACATGGCATTGTGCACCAACCTCAAACCTTTGACAAAGGAGCACTTTTGTTTAACTTTCATAAGCGAATCATTGCTGTCAATAGTTTTTCTTTGATTCTTCTTGTATTTTGTTTTTCAGTGTTTATTACTATTTTAGGTAGAGTATGTTTTCTTGTTTCCTGTTTTATTAGTTGTAGCAATAGATTTATTATTATTTTTCATTTTATATACTTTAGTTAGTAGTTGTTAAGGAATCTTCAGGCAGTTTAGATTTTTCTTAGGGCCAGTTTTCAATATTCCACTATATAAACTGTACGCGCCTATGTAAAAGCATACGTATAAATTAAAATTGCTCCTTTTGTTTTAGTTCGAAATTTCGCCACCAGTTTACTTAAATAACACCCAGTATGGCAGGACGAAATGTGTTGCCCACATCAGATATTTTAATAAAAGATGAATCCAGAAAATAAATTTTCAAACTGAAACAAATTATTTTTATGCTTCTTTTAATACTAACAATACATCAATAAAAAATATGGATGATGCACTCGTACTTGTTTATCATGGAAAGGATGTTTAATTCAATTAATTTCCTGTATTTATTATGAATCAAAATGATTGATTGCTTTCAATAATTGATAATTACTCCGCTGCCTGTTATTTATATTACTGAATAAAGCAATATTTCAAACTAATTTTTCAAACATACAAATTTTAATTTCTCATCTCGCGTTTCTCATGTTGAGAATGTTAAGATTTCTCGTCGTGTCATATGATTATTTATAGAAATGTAAAAAGGAAGTACAGTTAAGTTATGACAGCATATTTTTTGCCCGAGGGCACATATTTTTGACATATGGAATGGAACTGTAGGGGCTTTAATGGAGGGTGAAACACAGATCAATTTTGGGACAGCTTGGGACAGTTTCTTTTATTTATGTTTCTATTTAACGCACATACGTACAGCTAGGGCCATGAAAATGCAACGGAAGAATTAAATAAACACACACATAAATTTTACAAACGCTTTTCCCAAGTAGGGAAATGTATTTCGCTATAAATAATAAGTATACACCTTTTTTCTCTTGTTTGTATTATCAATACAATGTATGAACTCTGCCGCGCACTTGTGAAAAATTTATTCATCGTGGCTTAAATAATACAATTCGTAATAATAATTTGAAAAATCTTTACTTTTTATATACCTAAAAAGTAAAATATTTCAACATTATAACGTTATTTTAAATTAAATTTTTAGTTTAAGATTAAAAAATTAACAATAACAAGTCGATAATGTCAATTTTATATTATTTATTACATCATCTGACAATCTTGTAAATTCATTTCAAATTTCTTTCAGATTTTCTTGTATTTTTGTAAAACTAAACCTACATACATACATACTATTTCCTTTTACATTAAAACTACAATATTGTACAAAACATTAAAACGTCGAAATATCTAAAATAGTAATAATAAAAATTGCCGATAATTTAAGTTAGTATTTATTTTAATCATCAAATAAAATGAAGTTACAACGGATATGGAAAGATTATTAGTTAGACGTGTATTTACGAAAACTAAAGTATCATTCCCAGGTATTGTTTAAATTTTAATTTTAGTTTTAACTGTATATTTTAATCGAAAAACTGTTGTACTGTTTCTTGCTGTGTTGATAAAAATGATTATAGATTTTCAATTACGCAACATAATGATCCTAAACATTCATATAGATTTATTCCAAACTTTTTCGGAAAATAAAAACTTATGTATATGCGAGTGTGATTCAAAAAACAACAGTAATTTGATAGAATTTTAGGAAAAAATCATCCTAAGTATTTTAAACTCCGTATGGAAGAAACATTCTTGCAGAAGTTATTGACAGTGATCATTAGATAAAATTGCATATATATCATGTCGAAGCTCTTACTTGTTTGTTGAAGAACAGAAAACAATCATAAGATTTTGTTGCCTGAGGATGTAACGCCTTGTAAAATTCATTAAAGAATGTTTCACAATATAATGTTGCCTGTATTGATGCGAAAAGAGTGTACGAGTGGGTAGAGATGTTTAAAAGTAGACATCGATGATGAGGTCAAAAACAGCAGTGTATTTCTAACAGATGGCACAACTGAAACATTAACTGTACGAGAAGTGTATTAAAAAGGAGCATCATGAATTATATGCCTACTCATTATATTTGCAACTGAACTTTTGCATAATATTGAATTTGAGAGATCGCGAAATGACCGTGCATCTGAATAACTTTAAATCAAACATTCTTAAATAATTTTGTATACCGATGACATAAAAATTTATAAAACCATCAACTCTATTAATGACTGTATTCTCTTACAAAACGACATCAAAAACATTTTAAAATGGTCCCACAACTCAAAATTGTTTTTTAATTATAGCAAATGTAAAATACTGAGTTATTTTTTTAAAAAAATACGTTTACACTTATGCATATCACATGGAAACTAATTCGCTTGAGAAAGTAACTCAGTTTAAGGTTCTTATATTTGTCACAAAACTAACATTTAATGCACACATTGAGACTACAGTAAGATCATCCTATAAAAATCTTGGATTTGTAATTAGAAATTGTCGGTCTTTCTGTAAAACAACTACACTAAAAAAAGCTTGTATTGTGCATTTGTCCGCGCTACGCTAGAATACTGTCTACAAGTCTGGAATCCAATATATCATAAATGTATTGACTCTGTCCAGCATAAATTCATCAAATATTGTTATTTTAAAATACATGGACAATATTCTAACTTTACCCATGATTATTCTGTTTTATTGCCTGAAGTGATCTCGGTGCCATTAAGTAGCAGAAGAAATTTACAATTATCTCTCTACTTATACAAATTAATTAATAATTGTATTGATGACTCATCATTTCACATTCCACGAGTCACTTTAAGAGATAACCATTTCATTGTAAAACAGCTAGGATTAATAATAATTATGAATTGAAATCTCCAATAAGACAACTCTGTGTAGCATATAACAGTGTATAATGTACTATTGACATTGACATATTGGGCGACTCCTTATCTAAATTTAAGAGTATATTAACAAAATATTTTTCGGATTAAGTTACTTGTTAAATTGCTTATATGTTTATCAATTAAATAATGTACTTACTGTTTCAACACATTCGATTTTATATTTGTATATTGTAACATCGTCCTGTAATTGGAATGTTGTATCCTGTTGGATTGATTTATTAATAAATAAATAAACTCCCCTCTAAGTCTGTTAAGAATTCGAAACTTTTTTCTCTTCGCTAACAATTCTTCTTTGTTTGTTTCAGGTAAGAGCCACCTACATCTCCATATTTCATTCTGACATGTGTAAGTTATTATTAATTTTCGTAAGAATATCTCAAGATATATTAATTATATTTCGGTGCTGACGGCCCGGCGAGATAAGAAATTTTACGGCCCGTGTGTAATGGGATTTGTAAAGCATTTGTTTCGTAGTTTTTTGTTTCTGTTTGTTGAAATTTGTTTCGGTCATTACGGCCACTGTCAGATGGGTATCTTACAGAGAATTAAAACATAAGGCAGAAATATAAAATACGTTACTCTGTTCTTAAAACAAGAAGAAGTTATTTAATAGATAATTCTAAATTAATAGATAATTCTAAATCACAAGTCAGGTTTACAATATTAATAAACAGAAACAATATTTGTAACAAATACAAAATGTATTTTTAGTAGCAATTATTATGACGAATGCATAACAGCTGATGCTTGAAAACAGAATGTTTTTTCATGCATTAAATAAATAATTTCAATTCATAGAATCATACTTTGTTCATTCTATATTGGTTTGATTTTGATTGTATATAAAAATTTACGGTACTTTACAATTAAAAAATTGTTGTGGCTACTACAGTACCTCTCACCAAATCCATTTGTTTTTTGTACATATTAATAATAACATAAAGTATACAAGTGTCTCAAAAAATACGCCCTGGATAGGGATTTTAATACAAGAGAGATACGAAGTCAATAAAATAAGACAATAGTTTTAGTGGCTTATCACTTTATCACTATATGAGAAAAAATTTCACTAGATATACGTAGGTGGGCGGAACTGTAAATTTTGCATTTTTTTTAACAAATATGAGTAGTATAGGTAATTTTAAGTGTGAAATAATATTGGATTTTGATTTGCATCTATTTAGTGGTCATTATCATGCTCTTTCAAACGGCGATGTTATTTTTTTTTCTTACCATTATTTGATGTCGAGTTATGATGTCAAGGTTTTAAATTTTATACGTTACATCATTAAAATAGTTATATGTTTAACTGGGCACTAAAATACCGATTTACAACAGAGGCTGCCTCGGCGATGAATGCTGCCGAAGCTGTTAATCTGTGTTTAGTGCCGTTTTGAACACATTCTTTTTTCCGATTTTAGAATTAATATTAATTTTAAAAGTTATCGCTCTCAAATTATATTGGTAAGCGTTTGTTGAACGGTTGCTATGCGCTTGTTGAGTGGTTGCTACACAAATAGTAACAATAAGCAGTAAAAATAGTTTTACAGTCTATTAAGTGTATGAAACGATTCCAAAATACAATTTAAGATAATAATTCGGTTTTTTCATTCCTAATTTCTTTCTTAATTTAGTTCTAAAAATTTTATAAAGTCTTGAGTGTTTCAATTAAATTACTTATGGACGTCATAGTGAGCAATGAATATTTATAATGAATTTGAAAAATGTTTTAATGCTTACAAATATAAGCAAATAAACTTAAAAATGAACAAATGAAAACACCAGACTTTCATTTAATTCATTGCCACAACAATTGTTTTTATCCCTAACTACAATAATTGTGTTGCATTTTTGATGTTTGAAATAAATGAACATAAGAAAAATCTAATATTATTTCATATTTGGAAGTTATTTACATAAACAAAAATCTGTCGTGGCCAGCACAATACCCTTCGCCATTTTCATTTTATGTTGCTAGGGCGCGAGCAGTCATGTGACTTTGTTGGTCTTGGCAAGCAGATATGGGGGCCCGTGTTAGAATGACATCTAGTAATAATGTACATAGGTGGCAAGTATCATAATTTTTCATTTAAAACATCATTTTTCAAATCCATGTGGATTATTTTCTTCGATAAGTATATTCCATACTATTGATGACAAATAAACATCAGAATATTTTAAAATTTTGAATGAAAAATTATGATAATTGTCATATCTATGTCAGTATTAGCGGTATTTCTTAAGGATATATGTAATATTAACATACCTATAATTTAAATACATATTTAATTAATAATACAATAATATATATATATATATATATATATATATATATATATATATATATATATATATATATATATATATATATATATTTTAAATGTACTCGTACCTACCAGTAAAATCTGATTTTTGACACTGACATTTTGCATTTATCTGTCAATTATAAACATTTAAATATCTCAACTGTATTTTAGGCAACAGATTATTCTATATTATTATATACTATATCTCCAAACCTATACGAGATATAATAAAAAATATAAATGTGTCAGATTGAGAATTTAATTTTCTTTAATATTTCCAAGAAAAAATTTCAAAAAATAGTATTTAGAATTTTTACCTCTCGCTAAGAGAGGTATTGGATTCATGCTAAAAATCGCATATCCAGATTTTATTGAATAAGCACGTTTTAAGGTCCCTACAATCCGATTTTAACATTTTTACGATGATGTCTGTGTGTGTGTGTGTGTGTGTGTGTGTGTGTGTGTGTGTGTGTGTGTGTGTGTGTGTGTGTGGATGTGTGTGTGTGTGTGGGATGTTGGAAGGACGGTTACTCAAAAACTATAAGACTTAAAATTTGTTTAACAACGTATTTCCCAATCGGACATTCATGGGAAGATCTGAAAAGGTTTTGGTAATAATTGGACAACCGGAAGTAGAAGATTCTTGAAAAAAAATCTTCTAAATATTATTTTTTGAAAATTTTTCGTTGTAACATTAAAGAAAATTAAATTCTCTATCTGATACATTTAAATATTTTATTCTATATTCCATAGATTTAGAGATAAAAGAAGTATAATATATAAAATAATCTGTTGTAATAAATTTGACAGCCGAAAGAATGCCATGAAAAATAGTTGATAATTTAAATTATTTGTAACTGACAGATAAATGTCAGTGTCAGAAATAATGAGTAATGAATTAAAAATGTACTTGGAGAATCCCTTAGTTCTTGATCTGTGACTATTATGGAGATGACAAGTCTAGGTTGAAGGACTTAAATTTGTTTCAAACATTATGGGACAATGTACACCAGTACTGTAGACTAGAGTAACTTTGAATTGCGAAAAAGCTATCAAATTCTTCTCAAGTAAGTTGTAAATATTGACAAAATCGGAGTGCAATCTATCCGTCACTTTATTAAAGGGAATTAAGGTTATTTAGATATAACAAGTATGAAAAAATAAAATGTAAAAGAAGATATATATAAGAATAGATGCACAATCCAGATATATACATTTTAGACCGCCCAAAATTAATATTTTGACTAGAAGAATATGAAGAGAAAGTAAACAAAGTTGTTCGAATTGAAAATTGCTGTTACCAGCCTAATATTTATATATGGTAAACTCTACTTTGTAATTTATTGTAACATAATTTATGGTAAAATATCTTCATGTTGAGACATGCTATTATTGAATAATAAAGAAGTTTATACGTCATAGATTTATATGAATATATTATTTGTATTTATAAAAATATTCTTTGCTTTATGCATACAGCCAGGTAAAATATACGGCGAGAGGTTATGTGCTGGCCACATCAGATTTTTTTTTTAAGAATCTGCTACTTTCGGTTGTCCAATTGTTACCAAAACCTTGTCAGATCTTCCCATGAATGTCCAATTGGGAAATTCGTAGTTAAAAAATATTATGTCGTATAGTTTTTGAGTAATCGTCCTTCCAACATCCCACACACATACACACACACACACACACACATACGCATACACACACACATACACACACACACATACACACATACACACATACACACATACACACATACACACATACATACACACACACATACACACATACACACATACACACATACACACACACACACACACACACACACACACACACACACACACAGACATCATCGTAAAAATGTTAAAATCGGATTGTAGGGACCTTAAAACGTACCTACTTATTCATTGAAATCTGGATATGTGATTTTTAGCATGCATCCAATACCTCTCTTAGCGAGAGGTAAAAAAATACAAAATTTACATTTGCGCCTATATCTATTGACCTGTGCTTTTTTTCTCAAAGAACGATACATCATTGGGTTCGCATTTTGACCAATCTTCTTGTTCCAATTTTATCTGAAACGAAGTTTAGCTTGTAGAAAATGTAACTACAAATGTGTAGCAAAATAATTTACGAATGATTCACTGTCTTCATAAGATGCGAACCAATAATCTTTGATCTATTTGTTCTGTTCTGTGCTTGTGTCTTTGAGATCTCGCTTTAATTTAATTTCTTGTCCTGTTCAAAACAATTACCATTTATTAGGTAATTTAACTTCTGAAATAATCTTCATACAGTCATGATCTAATGTCAGTCATCATTTAGAATTTAATAAACTCCCTTTCTTAATTACAGCTCATAATTGGAATTCCTTGTTTTTGAAATTAATAGCTAGTTGCCTGTTTGTATTTGGAGATAAATGTATACGTCAGAGAACAGACGCAAGGGGTTGGAGTCAACCCCTTCGCATTAGAAACAGGGTGGGAGGGTGTTTAATAATATAGAACATTTCATAAAGCATACTATTGACGATAGTAGACGTTCAACTCAATTGTTTTTTCAAATTTTAAATTATTTTTATGAATCTTCATCTAAATATTATATGACGTAGATGGTAATCTGAACTAGTTACCAATAACAGTTGACTCATTAAGCATGGACCACGGGCCGAAATTAGCTGATATGGCTAGCAGTTGTCTTTACGTAAAAATAAGTAACCTAAAATGTGTATTTCCATAGATACTACATACCATTGCGGCGAACATTTTTCAAAATTTATGTGTCAAACGTTACTAACCTAACATTTTTACCTCTCGCTAAGAGAGGTATTGGATTCATGTTAAAAATCGCATATCCAGATTTTATTGAATAAGCACGTTTTAAGGTCCCTACAATCCGATTTTAACATTTTTACGATGATGTCTGTGTGTGTGTGTGTGTGTGTGTGTGTGTGTGTGGATGTGTGTGTGTGGGATGTTGGAAGGACGGTTACTCAAAAACTATAAGACTTAAAATTTGTTTAACAACGTATTTCCCAATCGGACATTCATGGGAAGATCTGAAAAGGTTTTGGTAATAATTGGACAACCGGAAGTAGAAGATTCTTGAAAAAAAATCTTCTAAATATTATTTTTTGAAAATTTTTCGTTGTAACATTAAAGAAAATTAAATTCTCTATCTGATACATTTAAATATTTTATTCTATATTCCATAGATTTAGAGATAAAAGAAGTATAATATATAAAATAATCTGTTGTAATAAATTTGACAGCCGAAAGAATGCCATGAAAAATAGTTGATAATTTAAATTATTTGTAACTGACAGATAAATGTCAGTGTCAGAAATAATGAGTAATGAATTAAAAATGTACTTGGAGAATCCCTTAGTTCTTGATCTGTGACTATTATGGAGATGACAAGTCTAGGTTGAAGGACTTAAATTTGTTTCAAACATTATGGGACAATGTACACCAGTACTGTAGACTAGAGTAACTTTGAATTGCGAAAAAGCTATCAAATTCTTCTCAAGTAAGTTGTAAATATTGACAAAATTACACATCGATATAAGAATAATCGGAGTGCAATCTATCCGTCACTTTATTAAAGGGAATTAGTGTTATTTAGATATAACATGTATGAAAAAATAAAATGTAAAAGAAGATATGTAAGAATAGATGCACAATCCATATATACATTTTAGACCGCCCAAAATTAATGTTTTTACTAGAAGAATATGAAGAGAAAGTAAACAACGTTGTTCGAATTGAAAATTGCTGTTACCAGCCTAATATTTATATATGGTAAACTCTACTTTGTAATTTATTGTAACATAATTTATGGTAAAATATCTTCATGTTGAGACATGCTATTATTGAATAATAAAGAAGTTTATACGTCATAGATTTATATGAATATATTATTTGTATTTATAAAAATATTCTTTGCTTTATGCATACAGCCAGGTAAAATATACGGCGAGAGGTTATGTGCTGGCCACATCAGATTTTTTCTCATGGAATAAAATTGATTTTCCAATACAGTAAGATACGGTCAACGGATAAATATTGTAACTAACACGTGTGTTAATTTGCGATTAACGCGCTTGCTACGGTTAATTAATCGCCCTCATTAACACACTTGATAGTAATTATTAAATATGAAAATAATTTTGTAGTCAGTAATCGAAAATATGCAATTTAAGTAAGAACTTAATTAATAATAAAAAATACGTATATTATACATAGTCCAAGGTTTAATGAGCCGGTTTCACATTTGTCAAAAAGTATTTTAAATGAATGTTTATGCATTATTTATCATAGTAATGAAATAAAATAATTTGTAATTTTTATAAATAATTAAATAAAAAGGCGCCAGAAATAGTAATGAAAAACATCCCTCCTCCATTCCAGTGACATCGGAGTACGTACAGAACGTTATTCATAGCCATTAGGAAAACAATTTATCCATCAAGTACGCTATTTATATAAATAAAAAATAGACATTTCGCATTTTACAAAAAAAAAATTGTAAAATATCTAATATGGATATTTCGTGATATTTTCAAATTTGAGGCTCTAAATATTTTTTAATATTCAGTAATTAGAAGTCAAATAATAATTCTTTCAAACAGCCCTATTGCCACTGGCATGCTAAGTCATTCAATATAGCTTTCTTTTTTATACGAGCACAAGTGGTTTCTATCTGGCGTAGCACCATGGATTCAAATAATTATTATTTGGTTTTATTTTCGGTTTTTCGTTATTACCTTCCGTCACCTTTAGGTAAGGAAAGTATAGTCTTTGGTCAAAAAATTCAATGATGAGTTTTTAGTGAATAAGCATGTTTTAGTGTCCCTATAATACGATTTTACCATTTTTACGATGATGTCTGTATGTATATATATATATATATATATATATATATATATATATATATATATATATATATATGTGTGTGTGTGTGTGTGTGTCTGTGTGTGTGTGACGAAAGTTTCGGATCGCATAACTTCAATACCACGATTCCAAAAATTAAAATTTTTTCGTATTCCTCAAGTTTACATCCAGAAGAACAACTGATTAGATTTTGGTTACAATTGGTGAACCGGAAGTGGCCTCATTTGAAGATTTAACGGTTAAATTTGATTTATTGACATTTAACGTTATTATAACTTAAAGAATATATTATTCTCTATATGATTTAATTGTATTTTATACTTCATATTCAATAGATATAGAGTTAAAGAATTTTAAAGAAATTAAATTTTATAAATCAGCCAGCTATGCTAAACATGGAAACTACTAATATATTCATATAATTCAAATTGACAGATGTCAGTATAAATAAAAAGTAAATTAATGTGGCAGAGATGTGGATGTTGAAGTAGATGTTGGGGAAGACACGAAAGATACGGTAAGAAAATAACTCTAGTGTTACAAGTTTCTAGAAAGATACAAGAATGACGATTACATTGATTTGAACATGTCATGAGGAGAAATGAAGAATTATATTTGAACAAGAATGAGTAGTTTATTAATAGGAGGTTGAAGAAACAGAGGAAGACCAAAGATAAGATGGAAGGACTGTATTGCGGAAGACTTGAGAGAAAAGGAACTGAATGAGAACGACACGCAAAAATAGGGACCCCCTAACGAATGGGAAAAGCTAAAGAGGAAGAAGATATCAGTGTCAAGTGCAATTTAAATAGTTTGTTTATGAAATAATTTTACTGGAAATTTAGAATCTTTTGCAAGAAAAATTATGTATGGAATTTATACATTATACACAGGATTGACGGAAGGTATTGTGCTGGCCACAACAGATTTTTTTTGTCTGCATTCATTTACTTGCTTGAAAATGGATTCCAGATTTTAAAGGAACAAAAGCAGAAGGCCTGAATTTGGAATAGAGTAGACCTGTGGAACAGATGTTAAGGAGAGGTTAATGATATTTAAAACTCGAATACCGTATAACTTATAACATTTTTTACCTCTCGCTAAGAGAGGTATTGGATTCATGCTAAAAATCGCATATCCAGATTTTATTGAATAAGCACGTTTTAAGGTCTCTACAATCCGATTTTAACATTTTTACGATGATGTCTGTGTGTGTGTGTGTGTGTGTGTGTGGATGTGTGTGTGTGGGATGTTGGAAGGACGGTTACTCAAAAACTATAAGACTTAAAATTTGTTTAACAACGTATTTCCCAATCGTACATTCATGGGAAGATCTGAAAAGGTTTTGGTAACAATTGGACTACCGGAAGTAGAAGATTCTTGAAAAAAAATCTTCTAAATATTATTTTTTGAAAATTTTTCTTGATAATATTAAAAAAAAATAAATTCTCTTTCTGATACATTTAAATATTTTTATACATATTTTATAGATTTAGAGATAAAAGGAATATAATATATAAAATAATGTTGTAATTAATTTTACAACCGAAAGGATGCCATGAAAAATAGTTGATAATTTAAATTATTTGTAACTGACAGATAAATGTCAGTGTCAGAAATAATGAGTAACGAAAGAAAAATGTACTTGGAGAATCCCTTAATGCTTGATCTGTGACTATTATGGAGATGACAAGTCTAGGTTGAAGGACTTAAATTTGTTTCAAACATTATGGGACAATGTACACCAGTACTATAGACTAGAGTAACTTTGAATTGCGAAAAAGCTATCAAATTCTTCTCAAGTAAGTTGTAAATATTGACAAAATTACACATCGATATAAGAATAATCGGAGTGCAATCTATCCGTCACTTTATTAAAGGGAATTAGTGTTATTTAGATATAACATGTATGAAAAAATAAAATGTAAAAGAAGATATGTAAGAATAGATGCACAATCCATATATACATTTTAGACCGCCCAAAATTAATGTTTTTACTAGAAGAATATGAAGAAAAAGTAAACAACGTTGTTCGAATTGAAAATTGCTGTTACCAGCCTAATATTTATATATGGTAAACTCTACTTTGTAATTTATTGTAACATAATTTATGGTAAATATCTTTATGTTGAGACATGCTATTATTGAATAATAAAGAAGTTTATACGTCATAGATTTATATGAATATATTATTTGTATTTATAAAAATAATCTTTGCTTTATGCATACAGCCAGGTAAAATATACGGCGAGAGGTTATGTGCTGGCCACATCAGATTTTTAAACTTTGATACCTACTGATTGTACCTATTATACATATACTCGTACTTTTGAGGAATAGTTATACTATAAATGTCAATGATTCATGTTCTAATTTATTAGTAGTTTTCGACATATCTGTAGCTATTACGGAGAAAGGACCACAGGTATCAGAACCACAATAAATTAAAACAATATAAATGTTGTGTCCTATATTATAAACAATTAAAATGTATATATTCTTGTTATAATTATGTGAATAATAAAGCACTCTTTCTTTGTTGAAAAGGTCTTTCCATAGTAAGCATATGAAATTAATAAAATCTTCGTAAATCCGTCGTAAGAATAAAATTATTTTTTCATTTACATAGACTCGTTTCTCATGCGTGCAGGAATTCTTGCAGTCCTGCTGAACTCTCCTCTTCATTTCCTGGCCTCGTGTTAAACTTAGCAGGACGGCTCCGTATTTACATAATAGGGATTTTAATTGTGTACCGCTGTAGAATTCTTTTATCATAATTCATGTGTAAACGGCAAAACCGTGTGTAAAACAATGAAAGTATTTAATTCAGCTTTGTTGCTGCACACATTTATCTTCTGGCAAAGGATAATTTTAAACATACACGCGAAAAATTCACGGAAACGAACTGCTGAAAATCAGAAATAAAAATTGACCTAGGTTTATAAGTTGACAGTTATCAGAATGAATTATTATGGGAAAATATTTGAATGTCATCACGGCTTATTTATAAAAATACCTAATGTTGAATGAGTAACTGAGCCAATCTGCTTTGATTCTTACAGTTAGGTAATCACAATATATTTACAGTTAAAGGCGTTTATCAGCGTCTCCTCACCAACTCTCAAAGTTGTGGTGGAGAGAACACAAATAGTGTGAAATAATTTTCAAGATAACTCCGGTCACATAACTCACTCAGCCAAGCGATCTACTTAAAATTTTAACAAATAAAAAATTGCTAAGAGTCAAGAGATGGAAATGAACTGTTCATTTCCATCTCTTTACTCTTACACATGTTTTTATAATATGTTTATAAAACATCTTCAAATTTCATGAATTTTCGAACTAAATTTAACAATGTTAACTTTAATTTAAAATTTTCTTGACGCTCTCAATCCGGGGATGGCCAACCATAGCCGAAATCGATAATTGAAAAGATTTTATAAATAAAAAACTTTATAAACAACAGTTTGCTTTTACATATATTTTTCAACCTTTCAAACATTTATCATGCACTCTGAACTGGAGCCTTACATCAAAATGAAAAAATTGCTACTAAAGTATCTTTTTATGTACTGCAACAACACGGTCTTACTGGTTCCGTTTGGCGAATAAGCACGGACGCATTGAAGTGCAACCGTGTTGTGGTCGTGAATGCGAGTTTTTTCTAAATTTTAATTATTGTATTGTGTATACATAACAAGACGTACGCCCGTACTTGTTTGTCAAACGGACTCGTTTTGGACATACTCTGCATACTTTTTATTAAATTTTATTTTAACCTCCATAATTGAACAACCGGCAGTGGCAGTTTCGAAAAAAAAATCTTCTAAATATTATTTTTTGAAAATTTATGTTATTCTCAATCTGATAGATTTGAAAAAAAAAATTATTATATTCTATAGATTTGGAAATATATTATATAATAATATGAATAATCAGCCCAAACAACTCCATGGAAACCAGTTGAGATATTTAAATGTTTATAATTGACAGATAAATGCAAAATGTTAGTGTCAAGAATCAACAGTTTTATTAATATTATACAGAAAGCTTTTTCTGGGAAGTAAGTGCATTTAAAATTTCTTATTGTATTATTAATTAAATACTTATCTAAAATTATAGGTATATTAATATTACATATATCCTTAAGAAATACCTCTAATACCGTCAGTGAATATAAAGAATTTTGAATATATTAGTAGAGTAGGAGAAAATTCCTCATAGAACGAAAGAATAGATACAATTTGAATTATATGTATGTACAAGAAATTGTTGTTTTTTAGTCTCATCTAATTTTTGGACAATACTTTTACATCTTTGATACACAAGTAACTATTTTCTAAATTGTTTGGATACATTATAAAATTTCTTCAATTTTCAATACTTTTATGTTAAGTTTTTTTAAGTGAAGATAAGGTAAACTATGTTACAACACAACCTGATTTTTTGCTAAAAATTATCTACAATTCTGGGATTATATTTTAAAATTGACAACTTATCCACTTATGTACAAGATGTTGTATTTATCCTTTTTCCCAACATCTGTTGCTGTTATTTTTTGTATCTCTTGAGGGTTGTTTTGTGCTGATGTGTGGGAGTTTTTCGCATAAAATCGGATGTAATTAATGAATGTTTCCGACCGCCTGCCAAATGGCATTTTAACCGTTCGATCTAGTTTCTCATATTGCGTGCTGGCTGTGCTATTTTTCGTACATCTACCATCTTTGTCCTACAAAGGAAAAAGACAAGGGAGAATAGCTATCTTTCTCACACCAATACAAAATAATCTTTACATGGAACAGAATAAACGATAAGTATGATTTTATAAATTCAGTTTACTTTACACACATTGTGCAATACTAACTATTACAAGTCAGACAAGTGATTTATAATGTTCTGATATGCAATGTAATAATTCTTATAACAAATCAAGAAAATACAAGAAGCAGTGTTCCCTTTCTTATTGAATTATATTTATACTTAAACTTCTAATAGTCTTCTTCTGCTTCCTTGCCTTTAGTCTTGCATTTTTCGCAGCGTAATACTACGAGAGAAATTTACTTGAACTGACGCGTCTACTATCTATTTCAGTGACAAGACCGCTATCAGGTGGAATAAAAATTTTAATTAATGATATTTCTTTACCATTTAATTTTAGAGTAAAAAGTGTAAGGATAAAAGTTGTAGAAAGTGCAGCCAATGTGTCCAAATTTATTAATGTAATACATTCATGTCACGAAATAGACGTAAATTAAAATTTCCATTTTTAAGCTGTTTACAGAGTGCCATGAGAAATGAAACAAATAATTACATTGTTTTGTATTGTTTGACATTGCCGGTTTGTGTTAATTTAATCCATATCGTGATTAGTCTGAAACATACTGGATGGATTTCTATAAAAATGTAATAGTTTAATATTAATTTTAATTTGAAGCCGTTTGAATTATTATTTATTTGGATCTTTGTATTTATTTCATTAGAGTACCCCTTCATATACTTACGGTCGGATTAATAAATTTTGGGGCCTAAACCTGAATAATTTATGGGCCCCCTAGTGTCCCTACTACCAAGTTATTTAATTACTCGTAATAAAACTGAAGTATGATTATTGATATTTTAATTTTATTATGAAACGAGTAAAAATATTTTAATATATATATATATATATATATATATATATATATATATATATTGTAACGTGCGCCCCTGACTTAAGAGTATACGAGCGCCGCTACTGGTAAAATATTCCCGAGCGATGACGTAATCCACCGGTGACCTAAATCTATTATATTCAGTATTATTGTGGCGGCAGAAAGTTCCAGAAGGACACTGGGCTGTATAAATACCGTCCGAACGACAGCGGAGAGATAGTCTGATATATAGAAGCAACGAGCAATGAAGTTGGTGATGTAAATAAATAGTCTACAAGTTGGTAACATAAATAAATGTAGTTATATAAATTAATGCAGTGATATGAATATTGGTTAAATAAATAATCTTAGTGTTAATATTCGTAGTCTTAAATTAGTGTTTATAATTTTTTAATCATAGTGTTAGTTATTTTTATTATATTTTTGATATTTATCCTAATTATTTGTCGTTTAATAAACGTATTATTTTAATTAATATTATTTCTCTGATTTTTACACTTCATCCATATAAAAAATGTTACAATATTTAAATCAAATACTTTCTGTATAACGCTTAATTGAAAACCGTGCTTTTTCCTCAGCCGGACCTGTATATTTTTCCATGATTTGTGAATCAAAACATTGTTTTAATCACTCTAACTTTTATCTTACAAATCTCAAACTGAATAACTAGAAAATCGTAATTTGTTTTACTTTTCATGCCATACTGAAAATTAATTAAAGCATTTTTCTCGAAATAAAAATATATTTGACCAATAATATTGAACTCATTTGGCGCAGTTTTTAATTTTGAACAAATTTTAACCTTACACGTTTTGCTCTAAAACTAATAAGTAAAAAGATATCACTAATTGACAATTTGAGCATTGTATTTCCTATGTTCAGAAAAAAAAAGTAGACACCGGTAGTATATCAATAAACACAAAATTTAATAAGTAAATAATTTGTTGTAATTTATTTATTTATTTATTGAAACAATCCAACAGAACTATAAGTTCCAATTACTGGATGATTGTACAATAATTTAAATATATCATGACACTTCTTTAGTCTTTATAATTTTATGATAAAAGTTGGAGTGCGATGCAATGTCATGGTTTTAGAAAAACACACAAAACTAAAATATGTCACCTACTAAGAGAGATCTGTCTCCGACCAGCGCTGCCACAAAAAAAATATGTGAAGCCAACTATATTTAAAAATATACTGTATAGTTTTATGCAAATTACTGTCTGTATATCTATTTTAAAGTCTCGATAAGTATTCCGGATACTACTGTTTAAAAATAGTAAAAACACGACTGCAGTCTGCAGTGTAAAAATAAAATCCCTATGTAGGTCGGTAAACATAAATTAACGTAAACGAACAAAGCATTGCTAAGTATTTTTAAATGCTGCAGATTTACCTATTGAATATTAAACACATCCGTGATATATTCTCCAGCATGGGAGTCTAAACAAAGGCTTAGCCAATAGGGTGTGCGCTTTATAAATTAACCCTTGGTGTCCGCCAATGACAGTCAAGATGTCAACGAGAGGGAATTTTTACTGGGCTATAATTCATGAGGACAATTCAAAGCAAGGGTTAGGAAGAATAAAAGAAAATGGAGAATTGCCTGTACATAGAGTAAAATATTATGGAATGCAATGGACATCATCAGTGAAAATAAATTCTTAAATGAAAGTTCTGATTCAGCCTTTAATAAAATGATTCATAATTCATTGGGCTTGTGTCATTATTAGCTTTGTTCCAGCCTGTCATTGCTGATAGTTAGTGACTGTCAAACTCATGCGCAGTAACAAAATATCGTTCAATACCGTTCCAATTGTTCTACTGACAAGTTTGCGACTACTGTAGGTGTTCCAGCGCGTACTGTTCGACTATCACAAACTATTTGCTGACATTCTAAACAGTCAGAACTTTCTGTTGACTGAGAGTCAAAGCCTGCGTACTTATTACAAATTCAGTTTTCGTTTTAATATTTTCCAAAATTACTGACTGGAACAAAGCTATTATATACATATAAAGTTGTGTCAGATATATCAAGCAAATATGAGCGAGGTTAATACCAGGCTGGGAAACACAAGGACAATGATGATATTCTGGGTCCCGACTAAACATGCGAATACCTAGTCACCCAACTATTGTTAATTTAATAATATTTATACTTTAGTTGGATGACTAACTAGTCGTCTGCATAGCTAGGAGCTCAGAATGTTAGTTAGTATAGTTGGATTCACAAAAGATGACTAATAAAGGTCACTTCTTCGAAGAAATAATGCAAAAAAATATCGAATACTAATGTTTTTAAACATTATTCAATATAATTCAGTATATTTTCGGCTTAATATATTGGTAACACTAATTTTATTAAAAACTGTGTAGTACTCGTATGTGCTAAGTCGTTGACATGGTTCTAGTTGACACCGGTGTTAGAACCAACTCGTGTTTCGTGCTACCCGCTTATATGTCCCTTACGAGGGCTAGCGGGAGATAAAAAGTGGTAAATACAAACCCCATTATTATGCTTTTGACAGATGTATGTAGCTCATTTGACAAATAAACAAAATTAAGCTGTTTTTTGGCGACACATTGGTTTGATGCTGGTTTGTAGTGTTTTGAAACATTATTTGCTCGAATAAAAACGGTTCAAACAATGACGTCACACTACGACTGTTTTGAAGCAATATCGAACCATCCGGCAACAATGGTTTAAAAATATTTTGAAGTAGAGAGAAGGAGGTTTAACTAACAATTTTTCATGGTTACTGTAAACAAACTTCACACAGATTCAATTCATTGTAAATAATGAATGAAAACTTTCTTGACCCCTGTGGTGTACTCTCCACGGCAGCAATGAGTGCCTGTGAGGTGACTTCTGGTAAGCGCCCGCACGGTACAAATATTCCATCATTACCGATATCTCTGTACAACGTAGATTGGCACACCCAGCAATGGGTAATATGCGGTGATGATATATTTTTTTATTTTATTTATCTTTTTGTAAATATCTTTCCATGCAGTTTAAAAAAAAACCTCTATTCGAACATGCGTTTTACGATAAAATAGTATATTAAAGAACGAATGTCATAATAGTTATTTTATTTTGTGAGAAGGAAGTTTGGGTATCGACGCGTAGCGGAGTTGCCCAAACCTTCGAACAAAATAATCGACAATTATGACATGAGTTCTTTATACTATTTTTTCTATTTTGCGCTTTTTATGATCTTTTTAAATAAAAAATCGTAAATTCAAAATTTAGGGAATTTTGTGTTAGTTGGTAATAATGTGACATTTGAAAATTCAATTATTTGAATTTAAAATTGTCTCGTGTTGTGTACAATCAAATTCATATGAAATTAAAAATGAATACAGACGATTTTTGTGTACTCCACCTGAAATAGGTGAAATTACGGAAAATACATTTTATAATTTCAAAAACAAACAATGAAAAAAGTCAGGTTATAACCAAATGTAAAATTTTTACAAGTTACTTACATTTTATTGTATAAAATTAACTGAAAAGGATGTGAAAAGTGTAAAACTATATAATTATACACATCTTATATTTAAAACACTATTTTCTTATAAATAAACACTTAATTCTTGTTGACATTTCTCCTCCGCCGCCATTTTGCTTTTGCTTACACAACCTGCGTAACTTTGGCACCAAAAAGCTCGAACTAATTTACCGACAGAGTTCATAAATAAATAAATAAAAATAAATTATATATTTTAAATATCAACAATTAATAGTGTTTTGAACTATTTATGCCCTAAATATATATAAATAAAAATAAAAACCTTAATTAGTATCGTTTATTCAATAAGGTTTGACATTTGATATTTTTTGACATAACATTTCAGCTATGCTACCAACTTTATAAAAATAAATTGTTCTAGGCTGTTACAACACTCAAACGAGCTATTAACGAACTCCTTTGGGTGCTGTTATAGCTTTGTTACAGATGCAAAATAGAAAAAAAATAGTATTATTGAATTGTTCTCTTCTTCACTATTATCCCTTTAAAACCGCAGAAAATTAATTTGCTCTATGGTATTTAGTTATCTTGAATAAATTACAACAAAATTTGCATTCCTTGGTCTTCAACCATAGTTACAAAACGTTACGTCAGATACGAAAACGGTTTGAAAACCTCATTGAATACGGTTCTTCGCCAAAAAACAGCTATAATTCTTGCTTCGTTCTTCACATACTTAGTACGATAATTTATGTTTAATATTTCTTATAATGCAGCACATTTCACATTTATAACATTCATTTCCTCCAGGTGTTCTATAAAAAAAATATTCTTATCTTCCGTATGACATAAAACGTTTGCTAATGATCATTTCTTCGTTCTTACAACTGTTAATTGTATATGATTTACACCGCAATGAAGTTCTTTAGTTGAAGGACCGGTTTTACTTTTGCTTTCTGCGGGAATACATTTTTCCTATTAACAAGTAACTAGAATAGACGTTGCGTGAGGAATACACATTGATGTCACCACATGGTATATTATTCCTAATTCAAGAGCAAAGGGTAGTAGGTTAACTTGTTAGTAACACACTATAAGGGGTGGAAAGTGATAAAAATTTGTATGGTAGGTGTAGAAGTAGATGATTTATTTTTGCCTTGGAATATAACCACTAACCAGATTATAATTGAAAATGGAAGAATATATGGACGGTACTGTGAATTAAAGAAATTATATTGAATATGCTAAGATGACGTTTTAACACTTATTTTTACCTTCCGTCACCTTTAGGTAAAGAAGGTATCTTTGGTCAAAATTTTCGATAGTGAGTTTCTAATGAATAAGCACGTTTTGGGATCCCTAAAACACGAATTTACTATTTTTACAATGATGTCTGTATGTGTGTTTGTATGTGACAGTCGTATGAATCGCATAACTCCAATACCACGATTCCAAAAATTATAATTTTTTCGTATTCCTCGAGTTTAGATCCATATGCATACATGATTAGATTTTGGTTATAAATGGTCCACCGGACGTACCTTCATTTGCAACTTTTAACAGTTTTTCTTGAAAAAAAAAAACAGTTGAATATCATTTATTGACATTTAATGTTATTATATTTTAAAGAATATGTTATTCTCTATGCAATGCGACTGCATTTTATAATTTATATTCAATAGATATAGAGTTAAAGAATTATAAAGATATTGAATTTCATAAATCATCCAGTTATGCTAATCATAGAAACTGCTAATTCCAATTGACAGATGTCAGTATCAATGAAAAGAAAATGAATGTGGCAGAGATGAGGATGTTGAGATAGATGTTGGGGAAGACCCGGAATGATAGGTAGGAATTAAAGGATAAGGCAAGTGGCTCGAGTGATAGAAGTTTCTAGATAGATACAAAAGAGACAATTACATTGGTTTGAACATGTCATGAGGAGAGATTTGAAAACTAATGAATAGCTTAGTAGTAGAACGTAGAAGAAACAGGAAGACCAAGGATAAGTTGGAAGGACTGTATTGCGGAATACTTGAGAGAAAAGGAACTGAATGAGAACGACAGGCAAAACAGAAATGAGTGGAAGAAGAAAATAAAAAATAGCGACCCCTAACGAATGGGAAAAGCTAAAGAAGAAGAAGATGTCAGTGTCAAGTCCAATTTGCATAGTTGTTTATGAAATAATTTTACTGGAAATTTAGAATTTTTTGCAAGGAAATTTATGTATGGAATTTATACATAATACACAGATTAACAAAAGGTAATGTGCTGGCCACATCAGATTTTTAATATAGAGCTAGATGCCCGTTTTCATCTATTTAGTTTTGATTTGCCCCATGAATCTTTGGCGAGTTTTAAAATTTATTTCACGTGCCTTTTAATTCCTTCTTAATTGTTTTCATTTTGGGGCTGCTACAGATTGTTGTATATCTTTCTTATAAGTAAGGCCAAAATGCTCGCCAAAATGTTTCAATACAAAATTTATAGTGAAGACAAAGATAAAATAATGATGTACGGTGCAATTTCGAACGCAGCCGTGTCCAAATCCAAACAGTAAGTTGGTCGTATTAGAGGCCTATTATACACAAAATTGCCTGTCAAAGGTACTTGATTTCGTTCAAATTCTTTATACTACCTATAAATTTTAACCAAAACGGGCATTTGTTCAATAAAATCTGAATCTAATCTTTTTTTTTGCACTAATAAGCACATAATCCACAAGGTACTATAATATATTAAATAAGTTCTTACTAACTTATAGACCAATTCTGAATAAATGGGAAAGATCTGTAAATCTGTAAAATAATCACAAAAACGCATTTATTTTTATGGATTAATATAAAACCATTCATAAGTATTGCAGCTTTTGTTGCGATTTTGATCATTATTTACGGATTTACAGATCTGTAAAAATTACAGATTTGTTCAGAATATAACCATAAATTTATGCAACTTCGTTTTAAGTGACTGATATATCTGTTAAAAATAATAGCGCAAATTTGTTTTTCACGGTCTACCTAAATTTCTTATTATTTTCATTATTGTAGCAGTATCATCGCGCCAGATGATATTTAAAAATCAGGGCTGATCTTATTTTCCCCAACCCAAAAAACACCCGGGTGTTTAAAAAAACACCTCAAAACCCATAAAAACCCAATAAAACTCAGAGTAGCTATTTAGTATTTATGTGTTTAGTTACAAAATGATGGTGTTTTCCGCACTATACGTGAAGTTGCCATTTATAAAACACACAATTTTGCAACGTATCAATTATTAGGTTTTTTCCAATTCCGTTTAAATTTAACAACAAGCAAATAGTGAACTATGTATTATAAATTAGAACTGTCGCTTTTTGTATTCGTGCGAAAAAGTAACAGGCTATCGCCGATTAACTGATTTGGTCACTTTTTCGCATTAGTTTGAAAACGTGGCAGATAAACTCATAAATGCGAAAAAGAATGTCATTTTGATTGTCAAATTTAATATATAATGTATAATAAAGCCCAATAAAATAAAAATTAAACCCGCTAAGTATTTTTTTTAAAACCCTGGGTTTTTGCCAGCACTGTTAAAAATAAAAGGTTTCAACCCTTTTCATTAAAACGAAAAAGAACAAATAATAGTGTCTCTTTTAATTCTTTCATCTTTCGTTGGTTGAAACAATCTCCGAGGTGTTGATTTAAGAGAATTCTTTCTTGGTGGAATATCTGGTTATTTATGAACCGCTTGAGATCCATTAATCATGAAATTAGAATATCAGGTTCAGGTTGCTTTGATTACGGAGAAAGAGAGCACTCGGTTGAAAAGTAATTAACAAGTAAAGGCAAATAATTCCACTCTTATTCTTATTAATGTCGCAATTCATTTTGCGCCCCGCTCATTCAATACAATTTCACTGAATTAATTATAATGTTAGGCATTAAGGACTCAAGACTCGTGAATGTTTGCCACTGATAACTTTCATTATTCATCTCAAGTGGTTTTAGTATCCTACCGACTGCGCCAATTTCACATACGAAGACGGGGCTACTTATATTTAGTTCTCTATTAATTACCAACTATAGTTCATAGTGAATACTTTATAATGGCCGCACTGTTCATAGACAGATTTTAGTAGGTGATTTATTCTGGTGAGAAATACCAGACGATATTTAATAGTATATAAGTTCTGAGTTTTTGTTTTTTATTTGAGCAGAGCGACTGTATAAAAACTACACCAAAGCAGATTGGCACCCTCAGCAATAGGTAATAAGCCGTAATATATTTGATGAATGTAATTTCCATGTGCCATGTCATTTTTTTCTCATGAGAGTTATAAAACATAATGTATGGGATAATATTTTAAAAACAAAAATTACAGCGAAAGTTTTGGTATATAATTATTGTCAACTGTTGTATTTTATAGGTTACGAATCCATTATTTCAGCAAGGAAATAATAAGAGTACAAAACATACCCCTAACACATAGACCAGCGACATATATGATGACGCTCCATTTCTAGTTTCAAAGCATGCTTTTGGCTCTTAGAATGAAACGAAATATTTCCCATAGTACGTAGAATGCAAATATTTAAAAAAAAATTTTTTGTTGAAAATGACACTTTAACTATTTAGAATTTCCAGTTGTCATTTATTTATTTATAATTTGAACTACTGAATTGATTGTTAGTTTTTGATTGACCTAGCTACCTACCTGTGGTCCGAGTATGATTTACAAAGTGCTAAAATTTGAATTCATGTTTTTGAACGCGTGGGTATATGTTTTGAAAACGAAACGATGATGTATTTATTTAGCATCTTGATGTTGTTTGTTCCACAGTTGGTGTGAAAGTTTAATGAAATGTTTACATATTCCTGTAAAGGGTTTTGTAAATTCGACCTGTTTTCACGCACTAAGCCTTTAATACTTGTGCTAATTTCCAAACAACATTACCTTACCACATAACATCAACATCTATTCATATTCAACACATGTACGCGAAATTTATAAACATCAACAACTAAATTAACACGAATATGAAAATTAACTTCGTTCCTACCTATTTGAAAACAATTATATAAACAACGTTTCTGGAGGTAAATAAATAAATAAATATAAACATGTTAATGAATAAACACCTCATGCACATGGTTATAGTTTTCCAATATTTACTATAGGTAGCAATAAAGTTAAAAAAAATCAAATATACTTTAATACATAAATAGTAGGATTTATTTTTGATGCAAAATGTACTAGCATATTTTTTTTTATTAATCTGCTAATAGCTATTAACACCTAGGATTGTTATGAGTATCATAACTTCCGCAGATGTCGGTTGAAATCCGAGCTCGTGGAGTGAGGATTTTAAGATATCTAAGGCTGTTATGATTCATAACATCCGTGGTATGTTCAATAGTTTATCGATTTCAGAAAATACAGGCATTATTAATAAATATTTTTTGAAATTCTCTTACACAAATTCACGTAAAATTTAAAGATATATAATAATAATAATATAATAATAATAATAGTTATTTATTTAACATAATAGTTATTACATCATCAAAGAATTACTTATCTAAAACAATCTATATATAATTTTTCACATGTATAATACATTTCTTTTTAAATATTGATATATTATGTGCACGTTTAATATTTTCATCTAATGAGTTATAAATTCTAAAGCCATTGTAATATAATGAGTTCTGTGTACAAGTTTTTGATGCGAATTTTATATTAAAATCATACTTGTTTCTTAAATTGTATTTCATCATTTCATGCTTAAATGTACAACTTTGATTTAAATAATTCGGTAGTAAATTATTGGTGATCTTGTAAATAAATACTAATGTCAAATAATAAATTCTTTGCTTAACATGTAACCAATGTAGTGCATTTTGCATGTTATTTATACTAGAATATTTATTTACTCTCAAAATACATCGCATAGCTCTATTTTGTAGTCACTGCAATCTCTGTAGTTGACTTTATTTTATTTAGATAAGAACATTGTTTTCGAAATTCGTATATAGTTTTCATTTTACCGTTTGACGAAGAAATATCTATGTTGTGATGTTTTTATTTTATCATTTGTGTCATACACCCGGTGCGGCCGTGATGCAGCTGTACTGTGCACATGGCGTGCGGCCGTGCATGTTTGTCCAAAGTATCCGATGCGGCTGTACTTAACAGGTATGAACCCAAATAGTTTGTAAGTAAGGACTATTTTCTTTTGCTATAAGTTTAGCATTTGTGGTTTTCGTTATTGTTGTCTAATGGTATGGATTTAAAAGTTAAATAAATGAAATTGAACGAAATATAACATGGAGTGGGGCTGTGCTGTAGCTGATTATACTCCAGAGATCTCTTCGATGAGTATTTCAAAAGTGCAATGATGTTAATGAAATGCGGTGCAAGTCTGTACAATGTACACAATTATCAAAAAACACGATAAGTTCAACAGGTGAATGAAAATGAAGAGAGGTATTGGATTCATGCTAAAAATCGCATATCCAGATTTTATTGAATAAGCACGTTTTAAGGTCCCTACAATCCGATTTTAACATTTTTACGATGATGCCTGTGTGTGTGTGTGTGTGTATATGTATGTGTGTATGTGTGTGGGATGTTGGAAGGACGATTACTCAAAAACTATAAGACTTTATATTTGTTTTACTACGTATTTCCCAATCGGACATTAATGGGAAGATCTGAAGATCTGAAAAGGTTTTGGTAACAATTGGACAACCGGAAGTAGAAGATTCTTGAAAAAACATCTTCTAAATATTATTTTTTGAATTTTTTTCTTGGTAATATTTAAGAAAATTAAATTCTCTATCTGATACATTTAAATATTTTATTATATATTTTATAGATTTAGAGATAAAAGAAATATAATATATAAAATAATCTGTTGTAATAAATTTTACAGCCGAAACAATGCCATGGAAATAGTTGAAAATTTAAATTGTTTGTAACTGACAGACAAATGTCAATTGTCAAAAATCCGGAGGCATTACTGAAGATTTTTTCTGGGAAGTACATACATTTTATTTCTTATTGTATTAATAGTTAAATATTTAAAATTATATGTATATGGCATATATCCTTCAAAAATACTGTCAATCCTGACTATGAATTGGAAACATTTCGAAAAATTAGAAGAGGACAAAATTTCTTCATAAAATCAATTTAAAATTAAACAATCTAAATATAAAGAATAGATATAAGTAGAAATTTTCGTTTAGAGTGTAGGTATACAAGAAATGTTAAATAGAATAGGGCGCGTCATGTGACTTTGTTGGCCCTGACAAGCAAATATATATATATATAGATGACAAATATCATAATTTCTCATTCCTCACATTCACACTCCTCGTGACAAATTAACTACGTAAAATTAGAAAATCTTCAAATTTTTTATGAACAATTCTGACATTTGACATCTATGTACATAATTTACTAATTATCATTTTGAAACCGACATCTGCTTGTCAATGCCAACAATGTAACATGACTGTTCGCGCCCTATACTTATGCAACCACAAAAGGAAGTGGCGAGAGGTATTGTGCTGGCTATAACAGATTTTTTTGTCTAGTATTTTCAATTTAAAACAAACAAAAATAATACAAATTTCAGGTTAACCAAAATAGCTTCAAATCTGACGTTTAGTCGCTCCCACTCCAGTCTGCACTATCTACACTCCCTCGCCAGTCGGTTCAGATAAGCGTACCCTAGCTCGCGAGTCGGGTTTTTCGTAAAACGCATCAGTATTAATTCCAAACTTGGTTGAGATATTAAACAAGTACAAAAATATTTTGAATCATAAGTGTTTAGCATGTATTTGAACAAAATGAATAAGAATATTAATAAAAGAATTTGCAACTATCGTTGCATTTATTGATGCACAATTTTTAAACACAAAGTGACACTTTACGAGTAGATCTCTTTAGATATAAATGCTTTATCGAAAAATCTACGCCCATTGTTGTAGCAATTACTAAATTTAATACTCGTTTTAAAATGACTCCGCTGCATTGTACATTATATTTGAAGTATAACAACCTCCTCATCATACTGCAACAAAATGGTGTTCGTAATGAACAAACGGTAATTACGAGTGGAAATGTGCATGGGCAGCAAAGTGCGGAATTAATGACCATTCGATTCTGTTTCGTATGGAACCAGGGTGACGTTTTCATTATAACCCCAGGTGGATGTGGATGGACCTACCCTTTTAATACGTCTGTAAATATACACAGACACGGCGTAAATTTTTACGTGTCATTTCGCTCTATAGGCTTTATTCCAGTTTTATTTGCAAGGGTTGCAGTTTTATTTTTACAAATAGGGATGAGCAATCGTAAATGTAATCACACAGGACATCGAAGTAAATATTTACTCAGGGCAGATTTTTTACAGCACCAACAACAAGGATTTTTTTTTACCTTTTGGAATGAAGATTATACTTTTTATAACAATAAATCTATATTTGTCAGTGAAGATCATACGCATTCCAGACTTAATGTATTTAATATATGTTGTATGTTCAGATATAAATAAAACACAAGGGAATTCCAAAGAAATTACCTTAATATTTTGAACAGTTTTAAATCGGCAAATTTCTCATATTTCATCCACTACCCCAACACCGTTAAAAACATTGAGCGTATTCAGCAAGCATGCGGTTACAGCATTTTTCTGCTGAATGCACTGTTCACTAGTAACCGTTCTGTGAACGGTCACCTACTAGCTGACCGGAGAAAAAGTAAGATCAGATGTTCCTAGTTATAAGTCAATTTTTTTGACTCTGTCGGGTACAGTAATAAAACTATAAATGAACTATAAATATCGCAATTATGATAAAGCGGCATATCCTTCACTTTCTGTAGTATAAATACTGTTTGGCATCGGCCCATATTTTTGAGCCGCTCTATTCATTTATGTTAAAGGACTGTAAGGCTATTTTCCTATACATACCTGGTAGACGTTTGATTCAATGCATGAATAGAGCGGCTCAAAAATATGGGCCGATGCCAAACAGTATTATACTGCAGAAAGTAAAGGATATGCCGCTTTATCATAATTGCGATATTTATAGTTCATTTATAGTTTTATTACTGTACCCGGCAGAGTCAAAAAATTTGACTATAGTTGTTTACGCGCGCAATATCTAAATTCACTGACTTTTTTTCTGCTAATAGAAATAACTCAATTTTGTCATCAATTATTAGTTTATTATTACCATATAAATAATACTATGTTGAACAAAGTGGAGGACACATTAGATCTTGGAGTTATATTTGAAAACAATTTTAAGTTTAAAAAGCACTATGTATATATCGCAGAAAAAGCATATGGTAAATTAAATTTTATTTTCAGACAAAGTAGATATTTTAGTGTGGAAACAATAATTACTTTATATAATTCATTAGTCAGAACATTACTAGAATACTGCTGTGTTGTTTGGAATCCTACTTCATTTGTAGATATAAATATGTTAGAGAAAGTTCAAAAGAGATTTCTATGATATTTATATTATAAAAGATTCTTCTCATTCCCATTTATGATCTCATATAATATTCAAACTAAATTATTTCAAGTGGATATACGCTTAAAGTAGGCGAGATATGTTTTCAGTTATATTCATCTGGGACATAATTCACAACAAAATTATAGTACCAGAATTGTTAAGTTGTTTCCCGTTTTATGTACCGAATATTCAGACCAAGGAATTTAATATTTCACGTAAAAATAGTTGCTCCCCGTTAATGAATTGTTTAAGTATTGTAAATAATGTAGCAAACAAGATATTAAAAATTAATATAATAAGTAAATTATAATAATAATGCATGTATATGTATCTATTTCATACTGTTAATATGTAATTGGGATTGTACCTGTTTATTGGCAGTCTAAATAAATTATTATTATTATTATTATCTGTGCAGTATAACAAAATAACAATTTACTCATATGTAAAGCATCGAAAATATATTCTAGATGTTTACACAAATGAAAAAATCTGTTGTGGCCAGCACAATACCTCTCGCCACTTACTTTTTTGGTTACATAAGTATATAACAGTCATGTTACATTGTTGGCCTTAACAAGCAGATGTGGGGGCTCGTTTCAGAATGATAATTAGTAATTATGTACATGGATATCACTTGTCAATTTTTCATTTAAAACTTCAAGATTTTCTAAATACACGTAGTTAATTTGTCACCAGGAGTGTGGAATTTACTTGTCTTTGAAAATAAACCACACGGAATTGGAAAATCACTAAATTTAGAATGATAAATTATGATACTTGACATCTATATACATAATTACTAGCTATCATTCTGTCATGGGCCCCCATATCTACTAGTCAGGGCCAACAAAATCACATGACTGCTCGCGCCCTATTGTATTTAACATTTCTTGTATACTACACTCTACACCAAAAATTCTACTTACATATATCTATTTCTTATATTTAGATTGATTAATTTTAAATTCATTTTTTGAAGAAATTTTGTCCTCTTCTAATTTTTCGAAATGTTTCCAATTCATTGTCAGGATTGACAGTATTTTTGAAGGATATATGTTATGTATTTATTAATACATTAAGAAATAATATAATGTATGTACTTCCCAGAAAAAGTCTTCAGTAATATCTCCGTATTTCTGACACTGACATTTATCTGTCTGTTACATACAATTTAATTTTGCAACTATTTTCCATGGCATTCTTTCGGCTGTAAAATTTATTATAACAGATTATTTTATATATTATATTTCTTTTATCTCTAAATCTATAGAATATATAATAAAATATTTAAATGTATCAGATAAAGAATTTAATTTTCTTTAATATTACCAAGAAAAATTTTCAAAAAATATTATTTAGAAGATTTTTTTTCAAGAATCTTCTACTTCCGGTTGTCCAATTGTTACCAAAACCTTTTCAGATCTTCCCATGAATGTCCGATTGGGAAATACGTAGTTAATCAAATTTAAAGTCTTATAGTTTTTGAGTAATCGTCCTTCCAATATCCTACATACATACACACACACACACATACATCCACACACACACACACACACACACACACACACACACAGACATCATCGTAAAAATGTTAAATTCGGATTGTAGGGACCTTAAAACGTGCTTATTCAATAAAATCTGGACATGCGATTTTTAGCATGAATGCAATACCTCTCTTAGCGAGAGGTAAAAATTGGAGTACAAGAAAATTTTAAATATTTGATAATAAGTTATTTTTATTTAACTTCTCAATCAATTTACTTACCTATTTATGATATACGCACGCAGAATATAATTACAATAAAAGTTATTATAACTTGTGAATAAAATTAAGGTTATGACTTTGACGTTTGAACCATGAGAATGAGATTGAATGTGAAAAGTGCATTCAGCAGAAATCTCCTTGGCCGGTGACCGTTCGGTCAGGTGTTCAGTGATCACAGAAATCTGCTGAATGCGCCCATTGTAACGCGGTTTGATTTCGACATGATTTTTTTTTCTATCATATATTTGCACGATTGTTGCTGATGATTGGTTAGTATGTTTGAACATACAATAATTTACAGGAATTTCTTTGGAATTACCTTGTTTTATTTGTGAAACATTCATTCGTTAAAATTGTGTCGTACATAATAAGAAAGTGAATTCATATTTTGAAACCGTGTTGTCCTATTTTTAACCATGTGAGGGTGGCGAATGAAAAAAGAGTAATGAGCCGATTTGAATGTGTCTATAACTCGCAATATTCACTTGATCTTTAATACAATTAAAATTCTGTTGGAAACCATTGACAAAAATATTGCAAGGAATAATATTAATAATTCTGAGCAATTATTTATAAATAATTATTAAAATATCAAATATGTAACATTGTTTATTTTTTGTCTACTTTAAGTTTCTTTCATAAATTGTTAATCTGTTTTTTTTTTTTAAAGTAAATATAACTTTTATACAGTCGCTCTGTATGCAAATGCATAAGTGTTTGTGAAATTTTATATGGTCCTTTTGAATTACTTATTTAACGTCCATAGGGTTTTATGAATATGTCACCTTTACATTATATAAGAAGTTTGAAAGTATATGGAATATTTAAAATATGAGGGAGTATTTTTTATTAGTTCCTACGAAGTTACTCTATTTATATCCGATACTGTATATACTCTCAAAAAATTAACCCTTTTTTAATATCATGTATATTTCACGTTTCCAACCTGTTTGTTTCTAAAAGGATTATTTGTTCTCAATATCATGATGGTAATTAAAGATCGTGGGTTAGACCATGGGTCAAGAAAACCAAAACCAATTTACCATCTGTCGGTATACTAGTATATTACAACCGAGGTGGGATATGTCATTACAGCTGACGGCTTATGTATATACCGAGAGACGAATTTTATTCACAATCATCCTCTTTTTAAATTAATAATTTTCAGATTAAATCACTGATATATAACCTTTAATTTTGTTAATATTTTTTGACAATTCTATTAAAATTTATTTACCCTACTTTATTATAGGGTTCTATGACAATGTTGCCAGGCAACCCATACATAAACATTTCTAACCCGTCGGGTGGAGGTGAATTCTGTTATTTCCCACCCAAGAAATTGTCATTGTAACCTCTTAAAGGTTAGGAATCGACATATTACTACAATGATTGTGAAAAAAATAGTTTTAAGGATGCATAATTTTACCTTTGGTTAATTATTGAAATTAGTGGCATCGATACTTAAAAAAGTATACTTTTATGAGAAAATCAGTGTTTATTCAAGATAAATTAAGTGTAAAACTGTTATAAGTATTATAGAATCCAAGGTATGGTTGAAATATAAAGGCCAAGATGGAATTAATTTGAGAAAATAAGATTGTAGGTAAACAAGTACGAGTACAACTACTAAATATTTAAATTAATCTATTAATTGTTCATAAGTGTATAGCTTGACAAAATTGAGAAGAATATTTTAAAAGAAGTTGTAGTAATCATTATTGTTTAAAAACATTTCTTTTCGCTAAATTGCTTTTAAACCACAAAAATACCTAGGTAAAAAAAAATGTAGGTAAGTGATGATTCATGGTCCCTGCTAACTCTTCACATTACTGTTTTATATAAAAAAAATCTGATGTGGCCAGCACATAACCTCTCGCCGTATATTTTACCTGGCTGTATGCATAAAGCAAAGAATATTTTTATAAATACAAATAATATATTCATATAAATCTATGACGTATAAACTTCTTTATTATTCAATAATAGCATGTCTCAACATGAAGATATTTTACCATAAATTATGTTACAATAAATTACAAAGTAGAGTTTACCATATATAAATATTAGGTTGGTAACAGCAATTTTCAATTCGAACAACGTTGTTTACTTTCTCTTCATATTCTTCTAGTAAAAACATTAATTTTGGGCGGTCTAAAATGTATATATATGGATTGTGCATCTATTCTTACATATCTTCTTTTACATTTTATTTTTTCATACATGTTATATCTAAATAACACTAATTCCCTTTAATAAAGTGACGGATAGATTGCACTCCGATTATTCTTATATCGATGTGTAATTTTGTCAATATTTACAACTTACTTGAGAAGAATTTGATAGCTTTTTCGCAATTCAAAGTTACTCTAGTCTATAGTACTGGTGTACATTGTCCCATAATGTTTGAAACAAATTTAAGTCCTTCAACCTAGACTTGTCATCTCCATAATAGTCACAGATCAAGCATTAAGGGATTCTCCAAGTACATTTTTCTTTCATTACTCATTATTTCTGACACTGACATTTATCTGTCAGTTGCAAATAATTTAAATTATCAACTATTTTTCATGGCATTCTTTCGGCTGTCAAATTTATTACAACAGATTATTTTATATATTATACTTCTTTTATCTCTAAATCTATGGAATATATAATAAAATATTTAAATGTATCAGATAGAGAATTTAATTTTCTTTAATATTACCACGAAAAATTTTCAAAAAATAATATTTAGAAGATTTTTTTTCAAGAATCTTCTACTTCCGGTTGTCCAATTATTACCAAAACCTTTTCAGATCTTCCCATGAATGTCCGATTGGGAAATACGTTGTTAAACAAATTTTAAGTCTTATAGTTTTTGAGTAACCGTCCTTCCAACATCCCACACACACACACACACACACACACACACACACACACACACACACACACACACACACATCACACACACACACACACACACACACACACACACACACACACACACACACACACACACACACACACACACACACACACACACACAGACATCATCGTAAAAATGTTAAAATCGGATTGTAGGGACCTTAAAACATGCTTATTCAATAAAATCTGGATATGCGATTTTTAGCATGAATGCAATACCTCTCTTAGCGAGAGGTAAAAATTCTTTCCCAGTTCTTTTAGTAGTATTCCACAATTTCTCAGTTAAGTCTGTTTAAATTATTAAATTTTTATTCTAAGTTATATTATAATTCTTGCCGCAACTTTTTACAATGTTCCCAAAGTTCTCATTATTAAAAACTTTCATGCAACTTATTACCATCAATAATATTTAGGTAGAAAATATTTCTTTATTAATGTTGTAGTACAAGTTGTGCACATTTCGTGTCTTTGTATTCTTAGTTGCCGTGTTAATGATTCTCTTTTAAAGTCATTATTTCTCAGTGGTGAAAGTTGATGATATATTTGTTTGTTCTCTCTCCACCATACCACCAATCTGAAGTCGTTTCTGTTGACAAATGACTGCTTGTAACTTTGTCCATTAGAGGACATTAATATTTTTAATTACGTCCGAAGGAGCATTACCATTTCGTGACGAAGGCCATAACAAACACAATTACATATACGCAAAGAAAATTGTATGTTTTCTCGTAAGAATTTTACAAAATTACCGAAATGTACTTTGTACGTTCTTATCGTAATGGCATTATTATGACATGAAAACGCGATGTTAAAATTTAAACCTCCCAAATCCCATGCATAGGGGTAATAAATGGGAGCTACACATGATAGGGGAAGTGGCCGAAATAGGGTGGAAAAATGATTCATTAAACTACCATTACTAACGTATCATATTCAACGTTTCAACAAAATTTCCACATGCATTTACATTATTAATGAGAGGTCTACCACCGTAAAATGAATCGAAACGTTTTCGTTTCACTTATAGTCTTCTTCTTTACGATGTTAGTTTTAGGGTATATGAAATAGCGGATTGTTCGTATCGTTTGGTTTACTGGATGGAGTATTAAGCAACTTACTGATTGCCTAGGCAGAAATTTCAGAAGACCACAATAATTGGAAATTAAAGTGTATACTACAGCCCACGTCGATCTTCTGTGCAATTTTTACTTATTGGTTTTATTTTATCGGTTGCGACTTCGCAACACATCTCAGCCTGTTCTACTTTTCACAGAGAGATAACAATAGCTTTGATCCAATCTGTCATTGTTGATAGTTTGTGACTGTTAGACACATGTGCAGACACAAAATACCGTTAAATACCGTTCCAGCCATACCACTGACAAGTTTGCAACTACTGGTTAAATGTTCCAGCGATACTGTTCGACTGTCACAAACTAGTTGCTGACAGTCAAAACAGTCTGAACTTTTTCTGCTGACTAAGACTCAGAGCCTATGTAATTATTATAATTTCAATGTTAGTATTCATATTTTCCAACTGTCAAGGAAAGATGAAATTTATACTTATTGAAATTAGATTATTGGATAACTTAGAACATATTTCGTGATTTATTTTTAGAAAAATGACCGACGAAGACATTTGTTATTTGTCGTTATTCAATCTTGTCAGTAACTAGTTTATGTACAAAGAATCAGATACATGTTGCAAACTTGTGCAAAATTACCGGCTGGAACAAATCTAACAACAATTATTATTATTATTATATTTTTTTATGGTGTCTCACGTTTGTGTGTGCGTAGGTAGCCACACACGTATAGGAAAACCTCAAGGATTGGACTGCACAGTCCAGACCTTGAGATTTTCCTCAACGTATGTGGTGAAAACATTGAAGCCACCAGCGGACTTGTACATACAGTCTGCAAAAATCACATCGAAAAATATTTCCGATTGTCTGCGCAGGCCGGACTGTATAGGCCAAACCTGTGTGTTTTTATACCTGCAGGATATAGGATTTTTGTTTTGCTCCGTTGTATTTTTGATGTAAAAAATTACGTTGTAAAGATGAATTGGGAATTTTTAGAAATTTTCATACAACTTATGATTATTTATGCTAATCTTTAGGGAAAATCATCAATTCTGAAAGGATATTTATATGAGAGTATTTTCTTCTTCTCAGTAGCCATTCCTTGCACCATACACTTCTTTTCATTTGTTTTTTTTTTCTCGCGAGGTTTAATGCACTTTAGAGCAATTAAGCAAGCAAAAACTATCCAAATATCGTCATTCGATGATACTTTTACTACGCCTAGTCAAGGACTGAAGGTTGAAGGAGAATCTTGAGGAAATCATTATAGTTTTTCCTTGAGGATTGCTTGCCTGTATGTGTGACTACATTTAGGTGACCAGTTGAGATTCTGGCGGTTCGGATTCGATTTCGATGGATCTCATACTTGAAACTTATTATTATATTATTTTCAAATAGCACCACACTGTAGTGCTCTCTTCACGATAACATTCAGAGTCCGTGTTCAGATATATTGTCATTACCGATATATGCGAATGAAAATGCAAAAGGACTTATCCAAAAATGGGTAATAAGCCGTGATGATTGTTTATTTATTCGTTATTGTAATTAATAGTTTTTTATTGTAATTTTTTGATGAATGAAGAGAGACATGCTGATTAGATAACTTGCAGCCTTAACTGGAATGGCATCCCTGCCTACTATATATGAAGCAAAAATTTATATAAATTGTTCCTGTACTAGAACCATTAACATTTAAAAAAAATCAACATTAGACGAATATTTTTTGATAAACTTGCCTTTAAAAAAATATTGAAATCCATTAGTTTTTGACTTTGATTTCAATAATACTTTGTTTAAATGCAAGTTCATATCAGGAGATGTGCGCGTAATGTTTTTTAAAATGTTAATAGTTCTAAAACAGGAACAATTTATTTGAATTTTCGCTTCTTATATAGTAGCTATTCCTCTTATTATATTCACATTTTGTATTAGTCATTTTATTATGGCAATCATTTTTTTTTTTTTGGGTAATAAAAATATAAATTCCGTTGAAGAACTTTAACAGATATTTTTGAGTGTTTTGATCAAAAAAGTTTTGTCTATAACAATAAACAGAAGAACGTATATTCATCAGATTTTTAAATTAAATATTTAAATATGTCGATACCAATTACAAGATGTTACAAGTTACACTTTGGCAAAAATGTCTGATTTACTTGTTGTTTGTTGACTATTTTGTACATGTCTGACACTCTTGGCTGTACTTGCTATTTTTGTGTGAAATTTCCAGTTCCAATTAATTATTGTGTATTGGGATTCTCATCGTGGTGTCTCTATTAGAATGTGTGTATTCATGTACGTAATTTTTGTTACCTATATATCCTTTGTGAACTGTGATCGATTCACATACCATTTCTGTTTACATGTATTGCACAAGTCCTTCTATTCGAGGACTCCGAAAATAGATAGTAGTGGCAGCTACCTCGTTACCTTTGATTTGATAAAAATTTCACGTTTATAAAATTATAGAATTACATTTTGATTAAGTGAAGTTTCGTATGTTAGACGAAAGATATTAATAAACTATTTTATATATGTATGTACATAAAACCAGCCGCATCAGAATATCTCAATTTAGTATTTTTGTGAAATTTTGAGTGAATGGTCAACAAAATATTATTTTAAAAGAATCCAAGAAAACTCTAAAATAAAAATAAAATTTAGAGTTCTCAACCCATTTCCGTCTTGTCTATAAGTAATGTCCGCCAATAATTCCAATCCAAATAAAGAATTGTGTAAGTAGTCAGACAAATTGTGTCATAAAGTGAATTTACAGCAATCGTAAAAATAAAAATTATTGATGTAGTAGCAGGGTAGGTGCAGGATAAAAGCTGGCACATCATTCGGACAAAGTGACGATATCACTTTACCTCAAGCGGCCTTTATTTAGACCACGTCTTCCGTCTATGTGACTCGAATACCCCAACACTATGTAGCTATAAACCTGGGAGATGGACGGACATTACCGTACACCAGAACCAGACAAGACAATTTTACCGCACCGAGAAAGTTTATTTGAAGACTTTCTTCTTAGAAAGATTGCAGGAAAATTAATACTTTTACAATGTGACTCGATTAAAATGAATGCCAATTATTTGATGGACTATACTTTAATGGAGGATTCTACTCTTCATAATTATAATCTACACAATAAAGAATTTAATATGCTATTCCGATTTTGCCCAATTAGAGGGCAGAATCATGTTCCTATTTGAATCCAATCAGTCGAATAACTCGTATTGTAACAAATTCATTTCGTTCGTTTTCATGGTAGTAGTGATAGTAGTCTGTGTTTCAAAAACAATATTGTATATGTCATTGTCAGTGTCAACTGTATTCCAGCATTTATTCACATCATTTACAAGTTAAACGAAAATATTTATTTATATTTGACAGAATTAAACTTTTAACTTGTAAGTGATCTAAATAAATATGACAATACAATTGACACTGACATGAACAATATTATTTTTCAAACACTACTATCACTACTAACGTAAAAACGAGCGTGAATACGGATTGTTGTGATTGCGATAACATTTTTACAACCAGTAACAATGAATCGGTTTCACATTTCTTAAGAAGTATTTTAAATGAAAGTTTATGCAATATTTTTCCTAGTATTAACAAAAATAATAAATTGTCGTTATTTTCGTAAATAAATAAAAAACAACCACCCACTCCTGTGACATCATTCATAGCCAATAGGAAAACAGTTTGTCCATCACTTACGCTATTTATATAAATAAAAATAGGCTATAGAGTGTCATATGTTAAACTGTATGTACTTTTACGTCACATTCTGTTTCAGATTACGTGACTTTTTTAAAATACTATTACACAAATTTCAATAATTAATTGTATAATATCTAATATATATTTCGTGATATTTTCAAATTTGAGGCTCTGTAAAAAGCAATATCCTTTGAAATGTAGTACTTAGAAGTTACTATAATCACATTTTTGTGTTATTAGTCATTTTCATTATTGTTATTTTTTTTTTAAATTTAATTAAATATTTATTTTTGCTGAAATCGAAATACTTTTTCAATGAGGGAATATTACTCAGGGGAATGTATTCTCACCAAATTTTCTTTATTTTATTCAAGCATTTTTTTTGTTGTAGTTCAAAATTATATTAAAAAGAAGGGATATAAAGAAATATATTTACAGAAATGTAATACTTTTTCATCAGATAAACTAAAATTTTGTTATAAACATGCATATATGCCTAGCTTAGAATAATAACAATTAGTAATAATTATTATAATCACATCATTGCATGATACGTCATTTTCTTTATTGTAATAAAATTTTCTTTATTGTAATTAAGCATTTGTTTTGTTGCAATCAAAGCCCTTTTTAATTTAAAGATAAAAGAAAGACATTTATTTGCCGGATTTTTATATTAAATATTTAAATAAATACAGGGTGCCACTATGTATGGAATATAGTATATTTCTCGGTAAATAACGACAGTATACAAAAAATTTCTATATAAAAGTTGTTTAACATTTTATTTCCCATAATAAGGCAGCATTCAGTTGTTTTTATTTCAGAAAACAAATGAGTAACGAAAAACATTTTTTTTAAATAGTAATGTACCCTTTCATTAGGCTCATTTGATAGAGATTTTTTTTCTCTTTTCGATGACGTAATATGTTAGTACCCTTATACAAGAAAAATTTTCAAAAATATTTAAAAACTCTTTATTAAGTAATTACATCAATAACATTAATCTAGATATCCGAGATCTCTTTCATTTGTCCTAACAATTGATTGTAGGCCAGTAAATGTGACAGAATCTTGTGTATGTCAATAAGTTGGTACATCGAAAATTAAAAATAAGAAACGTACACGTTCATTTGTTTTATTTTGATGTAGGATATCTAGATTAATGTTATTGACGTAATTACTTAATAAAGAGTTTTTAAATTTTTTTGAAAAATTTTCTTATATAAGGGTACTAACATATTACGTCATCGAAAAGAGAAAAAAAATCTCTATCAAATGAGCCTAATGAAAGGGTACATTGCTATTTAAAAAAAATCAATTGTTTTTCGTTACTCATTTGTTTTCTGAAATAAAAACAACTGAATGCTGCCTTATTATGGGAAATAAAATGTTAAACAACTTTTATATAGATTTTTTTTTGTATACAGTCGTTATTTACCGAGATATATACTGTATTCCATACATAGTGGGCACCCTGTATATTGGCATTAATTACAAAATATTACAAATTGAGAAAACTGTCTACTTATCTCTGGAAATAGAGTAACTGTATTGTAAATTATTCGGGACCGGTCATTATATGTATAGAATACCTTGTAAAAATACATAATTATGTCGTCTCTGAAACATTGTTTATAGCATATTTATTTGAATACTCAATCATAATTATTATTCTCATTAATAAATTGTATTTAGTATGCAGAATTCATATTTGTTTCAGTAATTAATGAAAAAACTCATTTATCGGAATGTTTTTATAAAAATTGGTATACCCATGCCTTGACCTCAAGCATCGATTTATTACAAAAATAAAGGTCTGTCTCATCTCGTTTTAAAAGTGTTTGTGATTGTTTATTGTTTTAATTTTAAACAGTGCTTTTCAATATTCAAATTTTATAAAAGTGACTCTTGTGGTACTTTATTTAGACCACGTCTTCCGTCTTCCACAATACAGACTTATTGTCATTATTAAAATCTGCGAATAAAAAGCAGATTGGCACACCTAGAAATTGGTAATAGGCTGTGATGGTTCATTAATTTATAACAGAAACCTTTACAAAACACGAATATAGTTTACCACTGAAGCTTCAAGAATTTCTGCTCTTCCACGCAAGAATTAGTCTAAACTTGTCTCATAATACAAAGAATAAAAATCCCCGTCTCAATTTCAATCTTCTTAAAATAATTCTCGTGCTTGTCAGCTTATCTGAGTCCCGTCACATACTCGTTAGCGAAGAAGAAGACATTGGTCATGGTTCGGTCTGGGAACTCTAACTCGAATGGATTAAGTCTCATTGAGCTGGGAAACACAAGGGCCGTAATCGTGAATCTGGACGGTAAGGACATTACAGACCGAGGCTATTGTTTCGCTAGGAATAGGAATTGAAACTTAGAATAGGGGAAGCAAGTAGTTTACTCTCATTACCTGTGAGGAAGATTTTAAGCGGGGAAAAGAAAATCAAATCACAATTAGTGACGTCATCATGAAACGTCGCGTGGTTATTTGCGTTATGTGATCGGTTGCGGTTCCCACGGCTCGAGTTTGTTTCAAGTTGTCAAACTTGAAAATTATGTCTCCGCTGTAGCTTTGGGAACCAGTGAGGTGACGCCTGGAAGTACCGTCAACGTCATTAGCATTGATATATCCCTAATAATACCTATATTTACTTTATTGTCTCATCATTTGATATTACTTAAAAAAAAGGTAAAATATTTTGAGGGTTTATACATTTCTCAACCAAATGTGTGTACATTTTTAGTACGCTACTGCCGACATATTATCTTTATTAAAAATAATGAATTATCTAATAATTACATTGAATAGCAAATAATTAATTCGTAATTATTTTATATAAAAATATTGTTAGCAGTGGCGTACTAAAAATGTACACTTCAAGATATAATGAAAATAAGGAATAATTTTCCGAATTTTGGAAAAATTATTTTTGATCGAGAATCAGTATCGAAATGTATACCCTTAGCTTTTTTATTATGAGTAATAGAAAAAATGAAAAAAATGGTTCATATACGTAAAAGTTATATTCTTTTAAATACTATTTGATGGCAGATGTAGATATTTTTTTTATAAAATCAGGTTTACGAGATACGACTATCAATTTTTTGTTATATATCAACATACTTGAAGAGTTAATTTTTTTTAACCAGTTGTTAAAAATTAACCACTGCGTTGCAAAATAGGCCCGTTAAACAGTTAAATTAATATAAAAAAGTATACATTTGTTTGTTACGTATTTATTATTACTTCCGTATTATTTACTTATTTATTTATTATTTATTTTCACATAGCCACTTAGAATATTTGAATAAAAATTATTTCTCGTTTATCTGAATTATCTCATTTTCCTCGATATTTTTCAAATGCATTAATAATAACTAATACATCGTTGAAAAGACAAAAAATGGCGGTTTATATTTTATTAAAAAATAAATTATAGGTTGTTATTTAAAAAAATAAAAGTTGATAGTTGTACTGACTTTATAAAAAAATATGTACACCAAATAGTATATTTTAGAGACATTTTTTCCTATTACTCATAAAAAAAAATTAAGGGAGGGTCGTCTTCCTAGACACCGACTCACCATGTGTACTTCAAAATATTTTATCCTTTTCTTTAACACCTGTATATTCCACAAGATCTGTCAATGAACAAATCTGCTGCCAAAAATACATTTATTCATAATTGAATCACATGTTCAAGGGCTACAGTGGGGACCGGTATCAATTTTTCTGTTTATTTAATTTTTGAAACATTGAAAAAAAAATGAATTTTTTAGCGTTTGTTACACTTTCCAAATGTGTGTGGTCATTGAAATATAATATTTTATACGTTTCTCTGAATTTGAAATTATTTGACGTCAGACGTTTAATATGTGCGTTTCTTAGTGAGTAACTTAAGAACTAAAGTTGTTTATATGTGTATCCATACAGATATATATATATATATATATATATATATATATATATATATATATATATATATATATACATATATATATATATATATATATATATATATATACATATATATATATATATATATATATATATATATACATATATATATATATATATATATATATATATATATATATATATATATATATATATATATATATATTACTATAATCACTTTAAAATTGTGACCTCATACTGTTTATTGAAATTAGAAAGAAAAGTTTTATATTTTAATAAAATGTTGCTACTTATTTAAAATTAGTGATATTTTGATAATTAGACAAAAAATATGTAACTTTTTTTTAAATATCGGACCTATTGGATATTTTAAAGTTATTCAACAAAAAGTGCTTTGCAAAAAAATATATGATCTTTAATAATAATCTTATTCATTTTATGTACAAGCAAAACACCTACGACCTATAAATCAAAATGTTTTAATATTTGTGTTTGTTTCTACAAAACTCTATGCCCATTAAATTAGTTCAATCTTTTTGGCTTTACATTTCGAACTGGTCTAAAATTTTGTGACAATATTTTTATTTTTTAATTTTGGGCTTTGCTTATAGAATGTTTTCATTACACATCTAATACTTTTTTCTTTCTTTTCAGGTAAGCGTAGTCTTCAAAATCTTATCTTGTAATCCAGGTTTTTGTAAAGGTTTGATTATAGTAATTACGAATATTATAATTTTTTTAAAATTATCGATCTATAAACGGCAGAAATTATATTACCTGTTTAGATATTAAATAGGCTCACGCTTGCTTGACTCTATAGACCACATACGAGTCTATATATACACCATGACAAGACCATTACTAAATTATAATTACCATTCATTCTCTGTATTTTTCTAGCACATTATAACTTTATAAATCATATCTATTTTAGACAGATGCCCTCCCTACTTTCATATAGAACATCCCAAGGGTTAGAGTGTAATTTCTCGGTGTTGACTTCAGTCATATAGGCGATCCATCTTTTGTACTGAGTGCCAAATGTCGCGGGGGTGGTCTGGTACACCCCTACAACCCTTCCTCGATGGTCTAGGGGTGACAAAAGGGACATAGTCGAGTCATCCCTTATTGGACGTACAACTAGTTAGTGTAACACAAAAGATAGGGCGGTATTAAAAAGATTTTTCTGTTTCAGACTTAGAATGATATTCTTGCACGTTAATTAAGATTAGAATGAGCTTAATTCTTAAACGATTTTTGTGACATTTGTTATTTGGAATTGAAATAAATGCATTGAATACAGCAACAATTGTTCCAAAAGTTCCTCTTAATTTTTATAAAGAAATAATGTATATAAAAGTCGAAACAGAGAAAGTAGTACAAAACATTGGTTACAGAAGGCTATACTAGCATTCGTTCGTAGTTCCCTTCAACAATAATACACTACACCTTTCTTTCGTTCCACTTCAAGAATGCTTTTATCTTTAATCTTTTTACCTCTCGCTAAGAGATGTATTGGATTCATGCTAAAAATCGCATGTCCAGATTTTAGTGAATAAGCACGTTTTAATGTGTTTGTATATGTGTGTGTGATGTTGTAGATACGATTTCTCAAATTATAAGACTAAAGACCTGTGTAACTACAGATTCCTCAATCTAACAGTAATGGAAAGATTTGAATAGGTTATGGTAGCAAGTGGACAACCGGAAGTGGTAGTTTCTAAAAAAAAATTCTAAATATTATTTTTGAAAATTTATATTACTACAAATAATAAAGATAATTAAATTCTCAATCTGATACATTTTTTTAATTATTATATAAACAAAATTCTTTCATTAAAGCTTATTAATTTACGTATATTTTCGCATTCTTATGTAATATAGTTAAAATTTGACTAAGGTATAGTACCCCTTAGTAATAATGAAATGAAAATAATTTCATAATGATACCTTTCAAAATTTCAAATAACAAATAAATAATCGTTTAAAATGTGCAAATTTTGTTTTCCATGTCGTACCAAATATTCTTATATTCAATAATTCTAATTGTGACCCTTTTATAATATTTGGTGTTCAAGTAATCTGTTACTAACCAATATTTAAATTGTCAACAACAAATTGTGTTCGAAAATTATTTTTGGTCACATTTATATTATTTCCTGATAACATTTTGATTGATTTTGTAAAATGTATTGGGTAAATTTTTAATGAAATTAAATAAACAGCACGATTCAGATTCATCCTGAGTGTGTCCCTGTCGCAACAAATGTCGTTTTTTAACGTTCTGATTGCGCAGCGGAGCGTGTTATTCAATGTGGTTCTGATTCAATATAATTCTATATTAATGCGTCGTTCACTATTCAGTTAATATACAATAAAATGCGCTGCATTTTTATTGCACTAATGCATGATTAACAAATGCAGTCAATTAACAGCGAAAGTGCTTCATCAGTTTCCATTTCATATGTAATTTTCATTTCACACACTTCAATATGAGTTAATATTGTATATATGTGTATACCAGTATACCTACATTATCATGAATTAAATTTGTAACAATATTTGACTTCACACTCTCTAGTTTATAGAATTTTGCATTGGCATATTTTTGTATGATACTCTGTATGATATTTTTACTTACATTCAAAGGAAAGTACCTATATAGGGTGAAAGTAATAATCCACAACCTAGACATTTAACATGCGAAAATAGTTTTTTTTTAAATATCCCTAAAATTTTCTGGAATACTTTATACATAGAGTTGTAGAAAAAGTTTGAATTTACTTCTTTGATGATCGAGTAAACTTAATTTAATGATAGAATAAAGATATATTTAGTTTGTGTTATTTAAAAAATCTGATGACACCACACGACTTCCTTGTACGATTATTAAACTATACATATTTTTTTAATAACTAAATTACAAAATATAGACAGGCTTAAGCCAAGCCCGAGAAATATTTTGATATAGAACAAAAAATAATTCATTTACTACTATCATTCTTAAATTAACATTAATCTAACCCGGTTCTTTTTAAAATGAGTTTTGATTACAACAAAGAAATATTTGATTACAGCAATGAATATGACTAATTTCACAATAAAAATATAATATTTGTTATTGTACGAATCATAAAATTGCACATATTTAACGTAATTTGAAATGAAAATTTTTTTTATTTTTTTGTCCTAATCCATAGCAAGCTTTATTACAAAAACAAAAAAGTATATAATTTTTAAATTTACGCTTATATAAAGGGCTAATTTAATAATACTTGTGCTAGACGCAGAAATTAATTCTCTAAAACTTTTATTTGAAGCATTTATTTCTAAAATCAAAATAAAATCATTTTATTCAAGAAAAACTGTTAACAACTTCAAGTAATGTACCACTTCCGATTAGCCTACTTTAACCAAAATCTATTATGTAATTTCGATTGACATAAAAGTCTTGTATACCAAATTTGAAAAGTTATGGATTATATTTTAAAACAGTTTTTCATTAAAATCTATTATAGGCTTCATGTAAAGTGCCACTTCTGGAAATTGTGTAATAACCAGAAAGGGAGGTGCACAACATCTATGTTATAGCAGTCCTAAATACAAAATTTCAACTTTCTACGGCTTATCGTTTTTGAGTTATGCGAGATACGTACGTACAGACGTCACGACGAAATTAGTGAAAAAGGATTCAGGGATGATCAAAATGGATATTTCCGCTGAAATCTGAAAACCGAAATTTTTCGCGATTACAATACTTCCTTTACTTACGTACAAGGAAGTAAAAAATAGGCGTTCTAAAATGAGTCCCTCACAGATTTGGCTATAATAAAACCTTGATTAATGGAATAGTGTTTAACCCTCTAATTTAGGGGTTCTGAACCCTAGACTTGGCAGGAACCCTTACTAAAATTTCTGAAATTTATTTTATTTAATTTCACGTTTGAACTTTCTTTCAATTGTGTTGTGTTGATTGAAAATATTGGAAACTTGGTATAGTCAAATCTGTGTAAGCCGGACTCTCAATAAGACGAAATCCTGAATTATTGAAAAGTCCCGCGACATTGAATGCGAATTACCGAATTACAATGTAATGTGCTCTGTACAATTCAGAAACTGCTCAACGCAGATGCGAAAAACAATTTTTCGTAATACCGTACCGTTGCTATGATTTAACAGAACTAAACACGTAAGTGAAAAGGGATCTATAACAGATGCCTACAATTAAGGATAAGGCGAGGGATAAGGTATTTCTAAAAAAAAACACAGTATCGTGAAGAGATTTATGGTATTACGCCATACGGTCGATATGCAAATAACGGACTCGGCTGATTATAAACCTCGGCTTTCGCCTCGGCGTTAATAACTATTAGGTTCACGCCGGTTAAAACAAACCTGTACATCGTTTGCATATAAAAATAACGTGATGTTTGAGCAACGATGATTGGTGAAACTGCATCGCTATTGTTTACATTATATTCTTCGTAGTCAAAAGAAAATCGTCAGTTTCTCTTCTCTCCTTAAAGTCGGCGGTATTAAAAAAGCCTTCTGCATTTAAAGAAAACGCAATTTTTGAATCACCCCTTATTGTATTTCTTAATAATATAAAATATAACATATGATTATTTTTATACTAATGGATACCAAATTTCATGTATTTTTTAAATTTGAATAAATATATAGGCTATTCCATTTGAAATTATATAGTTTATATACCATGGCCTGAAAATGGAATATTCGGTAGAAAAACCTCCACTGCAGATTTATAAACATTTTAATTTAAAATGAACTTTCTTTGAAAACATTATTCATACTATTTAAAATAAATCGAGTTATTAAAAAAAGAAACAGACCGATGAACCATCTTGTATAAATATTATATTGTTATTATGTATTGCATTAGTGTTAATAATACAGTATTACAGTCATATTTATAAAAATATTATTGTTCTAAATTGTAATTAAAATTTGAAATAAAAAATATTTCCGTTTCGTAGAGGTTTGTTTTCGTCTTATAAGGGATTCTGAAACCTGCTCACGCCGGATTGATATTTTGGTTCTTCACGATTCCGGCTTAGTTAGGTTTGACTGTATTCGTATGTGAAATTATCCGGGAATCAGAATTTGATCATGAAATAATTGTCCAATCCTAGTTTTTGAATTATGAAGTTAAAATAGGGATAAATAGGTATTTTTCAGCCTCTAATTTTTAAAATCAACCCATAAACACAAAACCAACTTCATTATGTTTATCAATTTTTTTTCTAATTGAAAATTCATTTATCTACAATGATAAAAAGCATGTTTTTCGCGCGTCATTTGATTATAGAAAATGAATTATTGCAGAACATTGCCAATAGTAATGATCTGCAAAGTAGGTACTTTGCGGACGAGTATATTGTTTCCCTAGTAACATACATTCAAAATTTACTCACTCATAGATTTGCTGTTATTAGTGAAAAATTACAAAAAAATTAATATAAATATTTGAGATCTATCCTAAATGTTTAAATCGTAGAAATAGGCTATTTGGAACGTGGAGAATTTAAATAAACGATGAAAGCCTATTTCTACGATTAAAAAAAAATATATATGTAATTACATTTAAAAATCGATTATTTTCCCTGAAAGTATTATTACGGACCCCAACTACACCCGGGTTTGCAAAGAGCAATTTTTAACCCTTGGTATACAAATTATTCATACTAGTGTAAGTAAGAGTATACCGAGGAGTGTTCAATACGTGTGGCAACCATTGATCATTTTTGTAAACAAAGTAGCATCAGAGGAATACTCCTTTGCAAATGTCACCACATATATTTAAGACTGACAACTGGTCAAGTAATCGTGTTAAAGTACGACATTTTCACGACTACGCCGGTTGGTAGATTTGAAACGAAATCACCAGCAAAAATACCACAGCCACCTATATTATTCATCATGCTTCCCGATTTTCCTTAACAATTAAATCATTCTATTCTCTCCCCTATATTTCACGTCCAACAGTTTAAAGCACAAGACAGTCGTAAAAAACAAATTCAGGAGGGTGGTCAGCCAACCACGACGCTTTCTCTCCCTTGCTGGAGGGTTCTCTAGGTTCTCCAGGTCTCCAACAGTAAATCCAACCCCCTGTCCAGGTGACAGCCTGAGTGACGACGTGGACAACCTTCCACTCCAGGTCTGACCACAACGGATGAGATTTACTGGGGGTTCAAGAACACAGAATAAGATAATGAAAGAATGGATGTTTAGGAAGAGGTGTAATTTTTGTTCGACATAAAAATACGTTAAGAAAGAGGAAAGAGTAAATGGAGGATAGTGTGTTCTTATTTTGGAAAAGGGGCAGATTCTTTTTATGTGCTACAGGCCTACAATCGTTATTAGACTGTAATTTCAACGAAAGATTTGGTTTCAAATTCTGCACTCAACAATTTTTAAAGTCACTTTCCTCAAAGCATAATGGCTATTTTCTTTCATTGTAAGTTATCATATCAATGAGATTATCTTTTTTATAAAAAATGTGATGTTTTATGTTGATTTTTATGGCATATATAAAAAATTAGCGACACCCTTATTTTTAAGTACTGACGCCCTAGTGTGTCGCGACACACCAGTTGGAAAGCATTGATTTAAGGTTGTTATATCGTGGAACCATTTTACCCAGAATTAATGGAAAAATAAAGTATATCTCAACTGCTCTCCTAATTTAAAAACAATTAACCACGCGATAGCTGAAATATTTGCAATTAAATTTGGTCTTTTTAACACGTGATGAATAGGAAATGACAAAATAAACATACCATTTTAAATTATAACTTTTACACCCAAACCGACATTTAATCGAAAAACTAGTATGTTCTAGAAGTCTAATTAACGGATTTAATTTTATTACCTCTAGAAAATTATAATCTGAAGATACGATAAATAGGTAGAAATATATTTGACAACCATGTACAAGCGTTCCAGATGGAGTATCAGTTAGCAAAGCCCACTTTGGTATTAGCGAATATGAAGTGTGCTGTGGTTAAAGGAATTTGACCGTACATTCAAAGGAAATATATTTTAAATGGGTATTTTACGGGAAAAGCATGAAAAGTTTAAACAATATGATACTTCTTTTGTTACTTTATGAAAGAAAAATATATTAATTTATTTTGCAGTTCCGATTTGTAGTTTAGAATTAGTATTATATGTCAAATAAAGAAAATTCATTTTTTACAGTGTTTGATATTAGCTTTTAACTATTTTTATACAATTTGTGTATATAATATAATGTTAAAAAATATAATTTATTGCAAATAGAAATTGCATTAACTTAATTTTTATTTTGAACATAGAACATGTTTTTAAATAGGTACAACTCGAGTGACAACTACCTTAATGTAATATTATGTTTTGAAATTTCAAAGCAAGCTAAGATAAAGTGTTAAAAATAAGATAAAACGTTCAATTTTGTTTTGTTACCTGTATTAAGATTAATAATTATTTGAGGGAAATAATTTCAGTAGATGTACTTGCTCATATTTTTGGATGGTATACAAATGCGTTTAAAAATGCGTAATATACATAGGTGCATTTAGGTATTGTTCCCGAGATAATACTCCATTTTTTATCTTATTTTCCTCATTGCACCCTCCGGTAATTTCTTTTCTATTTCATTATCCTATTTCTTGATGGCAGTGTGTTCTCGTTTATTTTTTGTGTAGTGTAATTAAAAAATGCTCTGTCACATATGCTATACTCGCGCACATGTCGCTATGTGATTATCCTGTGCAATTAACGCGTACGTTTAACGATCCTGTAGGAAATGAGACCAGCCCGACTGCTGGGGATTTTTACCACCGCCTCACATATGACAATGCATAGGATAGCGGAGAATAGCGCAGAATATGAACTTTTTGCACGTCAAATTCACGATTAATTGCACGCATAGTTTTTGCCAAGCTGCGCAAATGAGGAGATAAAAGTTTGCTACATTTTGTACAAAGCTGATTAGCATAGACACTGAAAATAATTTTTCTAACAGTGGATTTTGACACGGGCACTATATACAATACCGTCCATAAAAATGTTTAACTTTGCTTCCTTTATACGCTGTTGGACTTATATGGGATGAAATGAAGAGACAAATTATCAAAATCAAATCAACCAATGTTAAGAAAGTACGGGGGAATTTGCAGAACGTTTTGAATTCAGTTTCTTGTGATTTTTTACTAAAACTAATACAAACAATGTCTAGAGATAATGGAACTGTTATCAAGTCAGAAATGGTTTTTACCTCAGTTTTTAAATTACAATGTAAATTTCAATATTATATTCTACAAAATATTATTATTTTACCTGTGGTAAGTTGTTGTGCTTTTTCCTACTATTGAATACCTTTTTTGTAACAATACTGTTTTATCATGTATAGCTGATGTTGGATAAATAATATCCGAAACGTCCTGTAATTTTTTATAACAATATTTGATTGTTGAGTAAATAAATTGGAACACACGAGTCCATATTATTCGTCATTAAACATCTTTAACAAGTTCCCCAACCTCACACATTTATATTCTTATATTGGTGGATTTGTACGGCGTAATCCGGAACGTAACGTACCGTGCCGTGGTGTATTGTGATGTATCGTAACGCGTGATTTTTCTAAGCTTTTATATAGAACTTTTACGGTACATTTTCGTAAAAAGTATGTTCATGTTCTGTTAATACAAGTGCACGTCAGATTTGTTTTTTAACAAGTTATTTTATTCGTAATACACTATATTTCAAAATATTTCCATTTAATATAATAATCTAAACTTTGACACATGTCGCTCATGTCAGTCACAGTCACACAAAATAGGCAATTCGTAATGCAGTATTTTGTATATTTATTTCCATTTAATATACTAGCTAAACTTTGACACATATTAACAACACAAAAACAGACTATAGCGCAAGGCAGTAATAATTTTCGTAATATCGAAACGTACCGTTACGTGCCGTAACATAAGGTGATTTCGGGCAACAACCGTTCACTTGCGGTATGTTGTGTTCAGGTGCGTTCACACATTCGGGCGCTAGGAATAGCTTACCCGGTATGCTTGGATCAGTGTTCACAGCTGAACAGGTTTGCGAAACAGGTCAGCTCCCTGTTCACTATTTCTATCTCTTTTTATTGTCATTTTGTTTTGTAATGTCAAAAGTCAAAACTGTCGGTGTCATGGTCTTTATGTCAAAAGGGGATTTTTTTCTTTGCCTTTTTTTTGGACATTTCAAATTTGGATCTTTCTCTGTTAATTGAGATATTGTAGAAATATGCGATACTGTAGTAGTAGTAGTATATTGTTTCGGGATTTTCAAACCTTACATGTTATATCCCTAGAATGGTCTCACACACAACATCTATTTTAATTTAATTTTTACAATTGCCACGAAGTTTCTTACGTAGATGGCATGTGTGTTGCCCACCCGAGCAAGCCCTTGTTACAACCACCGATGCTAGATAGCTTAGTGATTGCCAAGTTAATTGTATCCCAACTTGGAAAGGTAACGGGAGTAGATACCTCTGTGTCCAGAGGCTAGCACTCTACCACTCTGCTATCCCGCCGTCTGATAGAAATATGCGATACTGTGGAAGTAACGAATTTATTACGAAAATGTAAGAACAGAATAAAGTTTTAAAAATGAATTAAAATAAAGATTTGTTTGTAGATAATACTTATGCTATAAAATGTATTATGGAAAACCTCTAGGAATAATGAAGCGTTGATATTAACGTATCGCCTTAGCCAGATGTTCCTAATTATTTTCGCAATGCTTTGCTTGTAAAACAACAAATGTGAAAATGTAAAATAAAATCAAAATTTAAATACGTAGATATCTACTTTTCATAAAAGTCTGATATTCTATTATGTTTATTCTTCAGTATATAAGATACATTAAAGAACAACACAGTATCATTCTTTTTGATAAAGAACATAAATAATCCACTATTATTTAACAGGAGTATTTAATTCATCCTCCAATACTGAATATAAGCACAAATTCATTTTCTTATTGACATGCATCTTAACTGTCAGACACTATTTTTGACAGTTTTATATGTTGCAGTATGGCAGAATATACATAACCACCAAGCACGATGCCAACAAGTGAACCAGACGATTTTTGGCGCCACCACTGACCATATACCGTAACTGACCGTGACTAATCCTAGCAAGTGAACGGGTATGTCGTCCAAAATCGCCTTACAGAAAGATAAAAGTTGGCGATCTTCGGGTTTTTGACACGTTACGGCACGGTATGTCACGTTACAGCTTACGTCTGTATAAATTGTCACATACGTTTGCATTGTTTTATTTTTTTGAGTTACGTTACAGCACGCTACGTTAGGTTACGGCTTACGCTGTATAAGTCCAGTCTGTTTCTCATGTACTACTATTAGATAAATTAAAAGCAATTGGTTTCTCAGATAACTTACATCTACTACTTTGATCATATTTGAGCAACAGGGTGCAATATGTTGTTTGTAATGGTTTTGCATCTGGGAATTTCATAGCCTTTTCAGGAGTTCCCCAAGGCTCCATTCTGGGCCCTTTATTATTTATATTATTTATAAATGATTTAACATGTGTTGTTAAACATTCTAAATGTCTAATGTATGCAGATGATTTTAAATTATTTCGTACCATCACCGACATTAATGACTGTTGTCTCTTACAAGAAGATTTACTGTCAATCTCCAATTGGTCAGAAAACAACCAATTAAATTTTAATATTGGCAAATGTCAAGTAATCAGTTATAGTAAGAAAACTGTTACAATTAGCTACGATTACAACATGAATAGTGAAATCTTAAATCGAGTTGTTGTGATAAAAGACTTAGGTCTATTCCTAGATTCTAAACTAACTTTAATTTACCATGCTGAAATTATTATTGCATCTTGTTACAAAATGTTAGGTTTTATTTTTCGCTCCACATCTGAATTTAAAAATCTTCTTTGCTATAAAACACTATTTGAATCTCTAGTTCTCAGTAAATTGTACTATGGCTCTATTATTTGGTTTCCCACACAACAGTATTTAATTAATGCAATAGAAGGTATTCAAAAGAGATTTTGTAAAACTGTTTGTTATCGTTTGTTTAATTTGTGGCCAAATACCGATTATGTAACTCTTCTTAATACCTTCACTCTAGAACCATTATTGATTAGGCATATTAAACAACAAATTGTATTTTTGTAAAAAAATATTAATTATCAAGTTGACGATAGTGAATTGCTTTCTCAATTAAATTTTCATATTAATGTTTGTAGTACTAGAAATAACAACACATTTCTTTGTAATTTTTCCCGGACAAATTATTATTATAACTCACCAGTTAACGCTATGTGTCGCATTTATAGTTCAGTGTGCTCTGAATTAGATTTTGAGGATAACTTGAATGTATTCAAAAGTAAGTTAAGTAATTTATTAATTTGATTTGTTTTTTCTTTGTATTAGATCTCTTTATATATATACTGTATTATTACTCTGTAATTGGGTTCATCCTGTTGGGTAATAAAGATTTATTATTATTATTATTATTATTATTATAACAGTTGCAAAATTTGAAAGGTAGCCCCATGGAAATAGTAATGCTGCCATACTAAGTAAGCGGCACACTTCAGCCATGTTCGATCACTCTGTATTTGGAATTAATATTTCCGTCAGTATATTGCTAATTTCGTATATTACTTCTACATATCCGTACGCACACCCTTAGTCTCTTAATTTAATTAGAATTACGTATATGGAAAGGTATTCCATCAAAGAGCGTTTCCCTTTTTTCCGATTATTGGCCGAAATTGATGTGCTTTTTTCAATCCATTAAATCGGGATTCAAAAACTAGATCAAACGATCAGAGTATCGGTATTGAATTAACATTTTCGTCGGCAAATGAAGTAGGTCGAATTTGTTCCGAATTTAATTCAACGCGCATTCCATTACTAGCTGTACACCTGGTGCTGGTGCTGAACAATGTTATGGTCTTTTGCGCTTTTTCACTGAGTAAAAATTGAATTTGTAATTGGCTACATATCCAATAAAAAGACATGAAATTGGAACTCGCGGAATAGATTTTGTTGAACATTTTCACAGGCTTTTTCAAAATACCTCTTTCACTGAAATTACGCCTAGTTGGCAGGTTTTATATGCGTATTGTCATTCAAATCCAACTCACAGCACCAGCTGTTAAATTCGTTTCACAGATTTTCATTCGTAATTATGAAAATTAGCGAAAGGATTCGCAAAAATTTCAACGCATACGATTTAAATATTTTGATAAATAATTATTACTAAGGCTTGGTATTTTCATCTATGATAAAGAAAATTTCGCATCGCAAAATTGACATTAGAAAAGTAGGACAAAATTTCTTCATAGAATGAATTTAAAATTAAAAATCTAAATAATATGAAGAATAGATAGATATAAGTAGAATTTTTGGTGTAGAGTATAGGTATAGAAGAAATGTTAAATACAATAGGGCGCGAGCAATCATGTGACTTTGTTGGCCTTGACAAACATATGGGGGCCTGTGTCAGAATGATAGCTAGTAATTGTGTAGGTATATAGATGCCAAATATCACAATTTTTCATTCTAAATTTAGTGATTTTCCAATTCCATATGGATTATTTTCCTCGACAAATAAATTCCACAATCCTGGTGCCAAATTAGCTACGTGAATTTAGAAAATCTTGAATTTTTTAATGAAAACTTCTGACATTTGACATCTATGTACATAATTACTAATTGTCATTCTGACACGGGCCCCCATATCTGCTTGTCAAGGCCAACAATGTTACATGACTGCTCGCGCCCTATACTTATGCAACCTAAAACGGAAGGGGCGAGAGATATTGTGCTAGCCGCAACAGATTTTTTTTCTTTTAACTAATAGTTAATAGATACTTGAAAATATTGGGCCTAATTATATCATAAAAATTTGTTAATATGCATATTATTAGGTGCAGATAATTAATCAAATTCTTTAATTCAGTGATTCATTTTTAGCAAGATAAAAATTTGGTGTGTAAGACTGCGTACTTTATACGACAATAAAATCAAATATTAAGATGATCTTAAAGAAGTTTAGATGCAATTGTGTATTAACCAAAGAAACTGAAATGAATATGTTTACTTAGAATTTAATATGGTGTGCTATTCCACAAATATTTCATTTCGTTGATATTGCTATATTACGTATTACGTATAAAATTCCAAAAGTTTTTCTACAGATCTGAATTTTACGGATTTGAGTTTTGTGCGGTAGATAGTAAACTCGATAGTAAGCTAAGGTATGTTTAGAAAAGTAATAACACCACTTTTAACTATTTTTCGTGTTGATTAGTAGTATATACAAAATATAATGTCATATAAAGTCCGATTCCATGATTTGATCCCCACGTCATCAATCGTAAGCATATGGTTTAAATATCCAGGGGAGGGAGAGAATTGATAACGTCATGTTGTCGGATAAAATCAGCTGAAATCGTGTGATATCCGAAGTATTCAAACAAATGAAGAGTGACAACTGACAGTAATTACAATTTTTTCATATTGCTCGTCTTTCCATTTTGATTAGATTTTGGTCACCGCGGAAGTACCCTCATTCGAAATTCTTAACAGTTTTTCTTGGAAAAACGTAGTTAAATATTATTTTTTGATATTTTACGTTATTATAATTATTAAAGAATGTTTATTCTCTATACGATTTGACTGCATTTTTTCATATTCAATATTTGGAGATAAAAAAATTGTAAAGATATTCATAAAGACAGAATAAAATACCTAGAATTGACGGAAGGTAATGATGTTGCTCATATCATATTTTTTAATTCTATATCTATTTCTATGCAACATCAACGCGCCAATGGCAGCAGCAGCCATCTTGTTCACCAACGACCACAAGTCCGTTCCACTTACGTTCCCGACCGCTGCGTTTGCAAGCAAGTTCAACGGCAAAATTCACAGTCGTTGTCGTGCGCGTTGTGGTCGCGAAATGGAACGTACCGTATTAGAATATAACATATACTGTGTAAATTTTGTTATTTATCAAAATTCGAAGTGTAAATAGTTATTTAGCAATAATAAACCTATTGAATAAATACGATATAAGTTTAATGGATGAATTGGCTGGAAAAATTCTTGACTAGATGGGGATGATGTGGAAATAAAATTTTACTGGATAGCAGTCAAAAACAAATTTTTATTTTTCGGCCTTGGATGAAATATACCTCTTTTTATTATCTAAGAGCAATATGTTGCAATAATTAGAATGATATGAATATTCAAATAATTCAAATATTTGAAAATGACTTTCGTTACTACGGGTACACTATAGTTTCTATTTCATTTTTCACCGTTGATTGGACGGAGATAGCAATACCCCCTTGACCCGTACGATAATGAGATAGTGAATAAAAGTGTCATATATTCCATGTCTGTACGACAAAGATGCTATATAAAAGTTTAGTAATTCTTGAATCAGAAATTGATGAGGATTATCTCGGAGATATAGTGTACACATTTGTACAAATTCTGGACATATTTGGCCTATAAATTTCCACTCGTATAATTGCTTTGTCCTCTGCTGGCGTACAAAATTCGTAGAATCTAAAAATGCAGCATTAAATTTAATATTTTATTTTATAGATTTATCATTTAATTAAAAAAAAAATCTGTTGTGGCCAGCACAATACCTTCCGTCATTCTCGTGTATAATGTATAAATTCCATAATTTTTCTTACAAAAGATTCTAAATTTCCAGTAAAATTATTTCATAAACAAACTATTCAAATTGCACTTGATACTCGCACCTTCTTCTTCTTTAGCTTTTCCCATTCGTTAGGGGGTCGCTATTTTTGCATGACGTTCTCATTCAGTTCCGTTTCTCTCAAATCTTCCGCAATACAGTCCTTCCATCTTATCTTTGGTCTACCTCTGTTTCTTTAACTAAACTATTCATTTTTGTTCCTTTAATTCTTCATTTCTCCTCATGACATGTTCAAACCAATGTAATCGTCTTTCTTGTATCTTTCTAAAAACTTGTAACGCTAGAGTTATTTTCTTACCGTATCTTTCCCTGTATTCCCCAATATCTACTTCAACACCCTCATATCTGCCACATGAATTTACTTTTTATTGATACTGACATCTGTCAATTTGAATTATATGAATATATTACTAGATCCCAAGTTTGGCATAGCTGGCTGAATTACAAAATTTAATTTCTTTAAAATTCTTTAACTCTGTATCTATTAAATATGAAGTATAAATTGTAATCAAATCGTATAGAGAATAATATATTCTTTAAGTTGTAATAACGTTAAATGTCAATAAATCAAATTTAACTGTTAAATCTTCAAATGAGACTATTTCCGGTTGACCAATTATAACCAAAATCTAATCAGTTGTTCTTCTGGATGTAAACTTGAGGAATACGAAAAAATTATAATTTTTGGAATCGTGGTATTGAAGTTATTGGATCCGGAAATTTTGTTACACACACACAGACACACAGACACACATACATACAGACATCATCGTAAAAATGGTAAAATCGTATTATATGGACCCTAAAACGTGCTTATTCAGTAAAAACTCATCATTGAATTTTTTGACCAAAGACAATACCTTCCTTACCTAAAGGTGACGGAAGGTAAAAAGATCACATGACCGAGAATATAGAATTTAAAACATAAATAATACACAATAATATTTATATAGCAGACATTGAGGATTTTCTTTTAAAGGAACAGTGAAGGGGTGTGGTAATAGGTAGAGAGAAATTCGTATCTTTATCATATGCAGATGATCTGGAAATTATAGCAAAATCAGAAGAAGAAATTAAGTTTGTATTTATTTGAAAATGATTATACTATATAGCAATAGTACTAAAAAACAAGTACCATAAGGCAATCTGTTAACGCACGAGTTTACAAAGAATGACTTGCCAAAAATGTGACTTGGTCTTTTCATCAGTTTTGTTGGTAACGCTTCCCGCTAACAATTTTAATTTCACACATTCATTGTTGACTGACAGCAATTTGAGGTTATATGTCATTCATCTGTCAGTTTTGAAAGCTGTCATGCCATCTCTAAAAAACGAAAAGCACCAAAAACAGTGCTTTATAGATCATAGATCTTCTTAACGACATGTTTTCAATGCGTTTATGGACTCAACGATACCGAAATAGAAAAAATAAATTATTTATTAGAAAAAAGATTCACACGGGATTAGGCATGTTCATTTCAAACTTGAATGTAACTTTTCCATGCACACCGCACGCTCCATCTTACTAGAACCGAATATTCGGTTCGGCCGCTGTGAAACTCGATTAAGTTCGGTATTCGGTTATTCGGCCAAAATAGTATTTGGCTCATCACTAGTTTGACCCTATTTTGGGAAGACAAGGGTTAATCCTATATTTCTACCTAAACAGTTACTGTGTCCTATTTCTATTTGATTGTGAGTAAGAAAACAATCCTGTAAACCTGCTGAATCCCTGCAGATGGACTGTCCCGTAATTGAATGATGGACCCTCAGCTTTCAATCAAAATTTAAATGAAGCGATTTCCATCACTGGCCGATGGGCCTGTGTATGCAGCTCCGCAGAGCCTACTGCACTACCTACACAGCGACCATTCTCGGTCCCGTGTTGAACTTGCGGTGCCCGCATCGATACACGCACTTTGATCCTTGCCATCCACCGATGTAAACACTGGAAGTGGAAAATGCCGAAATATCACCAATTGTAATTAAATTACCGCAAGTTGATTGGGTAGGAAGTGACGCTTTGAACAAAATCAGCCAATGGGGAAAGAGGTTACATAGATTGCTTGACTAGTATTCTGTAAAAACTATTGAAAAATTTATTTCTACTCACGTTGTGGATATGTTACAGTGGTGATTTCCCTGGGAATGGCAGCTGTCCCTGTCATTCTCTAAACATAGGTACATAACTTAAAAATCTGTTGTGGCCAGCACAATACCTCTCGCCACTTCCTTTTTTGGTTACATGAGTATAGGGCGCGAACAGTCATGTTACATTATTGGCCTTGACAAGCAGATGTGGGGGCTCTTCCAGAATGATAATTAGTAATTATGTACATAGATGTCAAATGTCAGAATTTTTCATTAAAAATTTCAAGATTTTCTAAATTTACGTAGTTAATTTGTCACCAGGAGCGTGGAATTTACTTGTCGAGGAAAATAAACCACATGTAATTGGGAAATCACTAAATTTAGAATGAGAAATTGATACTTGACATCTATATACATAATTACTAGCTATAATTCTGACATGGGCCCCCATATCTGCTTGTCAAGGCCAGTAAAATCAC